>MU004182.1:1907194-2396293 GCA_010093605.1 Lophium mytilinum | reverse complement strand
GCGATGTCAAGTTCTAGGCAGTTCAAATCCGACCTGTGTTTTACTCGCTGCGTACGGACTAGCGGGGCTACTCCTAACAGTGGTGTCAAGTAAGCAAGATTGAAGCCGAGCAGTACTAAATCCCGTGCCCACATTTTCAAACATCTAGGTGCGATGTTAAGTTCCACGCACCATAAATCAGACTTCTATATAACTTACTGCCTACGAACTAGCTGGGCTACTCCCTACAGTGGTACCAAGTGAGCAAAAATAAAGCCGATTAGTTGTAAATCTTCTGCCTACACTTTTTAATCATCTAGGTGCAATGTCAAGTTCCACGCAGTGTAAATTAGATATCTATTTAGCTCACTGCCTACGAACTAGCTGGGCTACTCCTGTCAGTGGCGTTAGGTGAGCAAAGGTGAAGCTAAATAGTAGTAAATCCAGTGTCTACAATATTTAGATATCTAGGTGCGATGGGAAGCTCTACGCAGTGTAAATTAGACTTCTGTTTGACCTATTGCCTATAAACTAGCTGGGCCACTCTTGTTAGTGGCATCAGGTGAGCAAGAAGAAAGCCAAACAATAGTGAATCTGGTGGCCCAAACTTATGGCCCAGTACCGTACCCCACACAGCGTCAACAGGGTGGACGCAGAGTGGAACTTTACCCACCACCCTCGGTGTCTATGTGTACGTCGTGGCCCCACAGATAGTGGCAGACAAGTGTAAGAATTCCTACGACGAGGCATACGACGAGGCATACGACGAGGCACTGTTGCAGGATCACATAATGCTCAGCTTTCGTTGGATAATTAAACATTATTCTCCTCGTTGCGTACTACTTTAACTACAAGGGAGCTATACGTAGGTGAAAGTACTCGCAATCAGGCCCAAACCGTCCATCAATCCGAAGCTTTGTGAAGCTCTTCCTCAATTACCCTCATTTCTTCTTCTTGCTCCTCCAGGGCCTTCTTTTCCGCCTCGAGGGCCTCCACCTCCTTCTGGACGTTGGCTGCACGTTTCGCGACCTTGTTCCTGTAAGAGTCAATTTCCTCCCCCTTCCGCTTCAACAACTCCCTCTTCCGCTCACGCTCTCTCTCCTTAGCGATCTGCTCGAGCTCCTCCTTCCGCACCCGCTCTCTCTCTTTAGCTGCCTCTTCTAGTTCCTTCTTCTCTTTGTTCCGCGTAGTCTCCCAAGAGTGCGTCGCATTTGGGCACATTGATCCACATCCGGTCTCCTTCTCAGCCCATCGTTGGCACGCTGCGTTCGCGTCGCATGGTCCTATGTACTCGCATTTGTCAAAGAAAGCGTTGTCGAAGGCTGTCACGTCAGTAATCTCGCCATCTTCTACAGCTGTATCGCGATACCACTCACGTGCAGCCAATAAGCAACCCCCGTATAGGTGGTTCTTGCGCACGGTGACGCTCTCACGAGACCACTGCGTAAGGTCTTTGTGAACTAGGCCTCTGAAGTCTCGCGCCCACTGTTGCCAATCGACGTGCGTCAGGTCCGAGGTCTCCGGGGTGGAGGCCCACACGAAGGCCTTGGTCAGAGCTTCACCTAGCGCTTCGAAGCGGTCTCTGTCTGCAGAGCCATCGACGAGTTGATTAGGGGACGTGGCTGATTGGAGAAGGTCCGTTAGGTAGATCAGTAGTTCCCAGACCAAGTTCCACGGAGTATTGGAATTGGCTTCTTGGAGGCGCATGATTGATGGAACCAATTCAAATGCTTCGGTCCACGTGGTATTGGTGGGGGAAGTCAGTAGCATCTCCATTTTGGAGGCGATGCCCATCGCGAGGTCCTCGGTCTTCGGTCGGTATTCTGCGGCGAGCCCTTGAACGAATAGCGGAAGATCTACTCTGGTCATTAGAAAAACAGTCGCACAGAATGCTGAGGCCAAAAGTCTGTGCAAAAGAGTTTCCAGACTTCTAGCGGGGTTTACACGTACCTTCAAAAAGAGTAGTTCTGCAAGCGTGGCCGACCAGGCAGGCGATGCTCTCGTCCTTTCGTCGCATTTGGTCCTGTTCGTGCCGAATATAGGCATCTTTGCTCCGAAGTGTCGCGTCCTTCTTCTGTAATTCAGTGTCCTGCTCCTGTAGTTTCGTGACCTTCTGGTATATGGCAACACGGCTCAGATGCATCTTGGCCCCGTTTCGCCATATCTCAGCGTTCTTGTGCCGTATCTCAGCATCCTTCTGCTGCATCTCAACACCCTTCCGTCGTATCTCAACGTCCTTCCTCTGTATCTCAACATTATTCTGCTGTATCTCAACATCTTTCTCCTGTCTCTCAACATTCTTCTGCTGCATCTGGACATCTTTCCGCTGTATCTCGACATCTTTCTGCTGTATCTCAATATCCTTCTGCTGTATCTCGACATCCTTTTGCTGTATCTCAACATCTTTCTGCTGTATCTCGGCGTCTTTCTGCTGGATCTCGGCGTTCTTCTGCTGGATCTCATCGTCTTTCTTCCGGGTATCAACAAGCTTGCGAAACATCCCAGCATTGTTCTGCAAGATTGCATCCTTGCACTTGACAATCTCCTCATCTCTCCTCTGAATGCTGTTATCCCTCATTTGGAGCTTGTTGCGGAGGTCATCCACTTCCTTCTGCAAATCCAGCAACTGGGAACCTTGGTGTGTCATATCGCTGAATGGATTCATTCTGGCAGTTTCGTATCCGCTTGCCGATGACGACGCTCCACCTCTGCTACTAGCAAACGCGCTGTCCCCTGATGAGACGTTCCTCGGCTTGGCTGTGTTACGGGGCTCAGTCCTCGATCGGACCTCCGTGCTGCTGCTTGCCCGTCGTGTCAGGGCAGATTCGTCCAGACCGGTGCGTCCGTCTTGGGCGTGCGGAGGGTTCGGCGAGTCTGCAGCGGCGGCGGCAGAAGGTTTGGTTGGCGGAGACATCGCAAGAATTCGCTGAAGAGATCGAGCGGATGGGCCTTCCGTGAACTTGAGTCTTACGATGAGTGTCGGCTTGTCCATTGACGCCTCTGCTCTTGGGTGAAGAAGTAAGGAAGACGGAACATGAACGTGAGCATAGGCGAAAGCGGCGCGGTGTTGTTAGTGGGCGTGTTGCCGAGCTAACCTGTTTTGGCGTTCAAAGCTTGGCGAAGGCTGCCCGGGTGGTGCTCGAGGAATGGTTGACGGCAATGCACAGCAAGGATACCAGTCTGGACACATCTTTGCTACTCTTCAGGGCGCATTCCAAGATCTAAGAAACAGGTTAGCATGTTATACAGAACGTTCTCTTCAAACTCACCAGGAAACCTCAGCAGATGTTGTTTACCACCGAAACGAGACATGAGAACTTCCTCAGATCTCGGAGAAGACGCAATGCCTCGCCATCAAGTCGAAGTACACTCTGCTGCCACTGCTTTTGCTCCTTTAAACGATCCCTCTTACGCGGACGCGACGCGCCACCTCCAATCCGTCTACCACTGTCTGAGATGCCCCCGAAGCAGAGGCTATTGATCAAAAAAGCGCAGTCCCAGCTTGTTTAGAGTGCAGAGTTGCTCATAAAGGTGACAAGAAAGCTCACACAAACCTGGGATGATGCATCTTCCTACATTGAACGGCAATAAGAACAAAGAAGCACTCACGCGTACGTACTCGCTCTGTACAATCATACAATATACTACAAAATCCGATACTGTACAGCTTTACTTACAAGGGGAACAGCGCCGAATTCCCTTTTCCGGCCGCTGCATCCGCCTTTGCTCTCTCCCTCTCCTTGAAATCCTCCCACCCTGGGCAAGTGAGCCCCTGGGCTTCGAAATCCTCGTCCTCTAAAATATGGCACATCCTGATGTTCCATTTCCCGACTCGCACCACTAGCAGATTCCCGTCGAGGATATACTTTTGTGGCTTGTCGGTCTCGAAGTGCTTCATCGCGCTCCAATTCAGGGAATTGCCAATACTATCGCCATCGGGCTGCCCAGCAACATAAGCACCTTGAGCGCTTACTAGGCGATGGCCTTCACTGCGAGAGGACACCAGTCCGGCGGAATACAAGATTTGAGGGAAGGCAGATCCCATTACTAGTGATTTGGGCAGAGAGGTGTACTTCTGAGGAGCATTCTGTGCGTTTACTTGCGGGGCAAACGTATTGAGCGACATCGACATGTCTTCCTCAGCGCCAGACGATGCTTTCCCAGGACTCTGAGGAGCATTCTTGAGAGCGTCCAAGTTCAGTGTTTTCGACCCTCCGGCAAATAAGGCTTTGTGTTCTTTCTCTGCTTTCTCCGCTGCAGGCACCCCGTGAACAAGCGAGACAAACTCTTTAGCAACTAAGTGCTGAGCGTGTCGTTGTTCAGGCTGTGCCCTATGGTGTGTCATGACCAGTTTGATTTCTGGGAGGGGAATGAATGTGAACAACTTCAGGTAACGTTCGATGTCGTCATCGGAGGACTTCACGAAGAACTAAACCATCTAATCAGTCTTGCAATCCAAAAATGGTAGAGGGTTTCGGCGTACCCCATATAGCTCAAAGGAGCTCAGCAACTCAGGGTCTAGCCAAATAGCATTGCCCGCGCTTTTCCCAAACTTTTCTCCAGAGGAAGTAGTGAGGAGGGGCGTTGTGAATCCGAATGGCGCCATGAGTGGTCCATCAAGGCCTTCCCGAAGATGAGGTGCATGATAGGTCTTCCGCATGTAGTTAATGGCGTCCATACCGGCACATATGTTGCCATATTGGTCCGACCCACCGATTTGCAATTGTATCCCATTCGCTTGATACATGTGCCACCAATCCCACGACTGCAGAAGTGGGTAGCAAAATTCTGCAAAAGACATGCCGTCTCCTTTCTCCAGCCTGGTTTTGACACTAAGCTGCGATTAGCGAAGCCCTCGGCAAGATACTAGGAAGAACGTGCGTGTCTTTTGCGAGCATGGTTCCGAGTCTTAAACCTGGGCCTAGATCTCTGAGCACCTCGGTGATACCGAGCTTGTTCAGCCACGCGTTGTTGTTCAGCAGTGCCCTTTTCCATGCCCACTCTTTCTGGTATCCGAATCTCCCCGCTAGGGCGTCCACGTTGCTCCAGAGCTTCCTGAGTTGCACGTGCATGGCGATCATGTTCATTTTCTGGCTATCTGCCTTTTGGGCATCACGAGCACTTAATCTGCCTGATGGGTCTCCCACTTTTGCCGTTGCTCCGCCTAACTACCGGTTGTCAACTTCCAGTCTCCAGTACGCCGATGTTTGTACTGACCAGTGTAGTGCAACCAAAGCCATGTAGATACATCCAGAAGAGGGCCATTAGCGGAAGAAGGTGTCCGACATGCAGCGAGGGTGCGGTAGGGTCTACGCCGACGTATGCGCCTATTCGTTTGCTCGTCAGGAGGTTATCGAGCTCGTCTCGGCCCCTATAGAAGTGTGAGTCTAAGCAAGAGGATGTTCGCGAGCAGACAACCTACCCAGCAACATCTTTGATGAATCCGCGTTCCTCTAGAATTGCTAGCATGCTTTGTTTCTCGCCCGCCCCGATCACCTTGCTCTGCTCTTTCCAGGCGAGCTCTGCTTCGGCGGTCTTGCGGAGCCATCCATCGCTGATGGTTCGCCTCGCTTGCCTGGCTACGGCCCCATGTCGAATGCAGTCCTTACAGACGTAGGCCCGTGGTCGGGCTAAGTGCTTGAAAAACGATGCAGCGGCCATTGCCAGAGAAGTCCCACCATCCTTCACGAAAAGTCGCGTTGGGATCTCCGCGATTTTATAGCCCGGCCCGACTACTTTTCCGCTTCCCGTGTCTAGGCTTAATTGGACATAGCGTTGGTCAGGGGTGCTAACCACCTCACCCCGACAACGCATCACTTGACCACTGATTCCGTCTGAACTTACTGATATACCAGGCTGCTCTCCGAATCCTATACAGCTGGAGGTGTATCTTTCTACCTGTTGCTTCCTGCGCAGAAGAAAGTAATCATATGTTTACATTCCACTGACGTCAATTGATCGATTTCCTCTCACCTCCCTTGACCATCCATCATGTACGCTAAGATGATATGCAACCCTCCGCTAGGGAAAGCAACCGTTGTTGATCATGCTCAGGATGTAGGTTGTGTTCATGAACTCCAATGTTCTATGATGAATGCTTTAACCTCGCTCAGGTCCAATTTACCGTTGCGATTGAGAGTTCTGCGGAGAAGAGTTGGAATGTAGCATTGTGGACCAACTGTAATGACCCAAGCAAGTGGGAGAGTGTGCGCTTGGACCCAATTGAGCGGCCTGCATCCACGGTATGTTGATTCACCCTAAGGAGAACGAAAGAAACCTCTTAGGCTGATTAAGTCTCAAGTTAGTACTTGGTAACGCCGGCACCACTTCGAAGCATCAGTGGTTTACTACTACACTGAAAGGCAACCCTGGACGTACATCCCCGGTTTCTTTTACAATCACATTCCGCGCCGGCGAAGGTGAAGCGTGGAAGTGGGTCAATGATCAATTCTCAACCTCAGACGGCCAACTGCTTTATCAGTCTCTGCGTCTACAAGCTCATGCCTTATCCGACTACATAGCAGACCTTGCTCCTTATCTTCAAATTGACGAAGAAAAGAGCGAGACCCCAGAGACACTCTTGTGGTCCGTTACAAGCCCAGTCAATGCGGCCTCCGGTAGAGCCTCCGGATTCTCCATCAACAAGCTTGGTCAGCCTACCGACTTCTTGAGATGGTTCTCTTTGGTCCGACTTTGGAGCCCATGGCTAGCGCCTCGACAAGGACAAACTAAATTCAATCCCGACAAAGAAGCTGTATTAGCATCTTTTCTTCGTCAGGATGGCTCACATCTAGTCGTACTCGCAGTCAGTGGTGTCGATGATGTCTTGACTACACTCCACCATGACGGAGAGGGAGGAATAGTCATGAACTCACGAAATGACAGCGAAAGCGAAGGCGTTGCCCGACTCGTTGTCGCAGTTGCTCAGACTTTTGAGGTTGCCAATGCGGCCGTCATGTATTACGCTCGAAAGTTAGTAATGAAGTATGCACTAGCTTCAGGTGAGGCTTCGAAAGAAGAAGAGGCCAAGGGGGATGACGAGATTAAACCAGAGTGGCTAGAAAACTGGTATGATGGACTTACTTACTGCACATGGAACGGAATTGGGCAAAATCTTACCGAGGAGAAGATATTCACTGCTTTAGATTCTCTCAAAAAGAATGAGATCAACATTACTAATCTCATCATCGACGATAATTGGCAGTCCCTAGACACCGAAGGTGGCGACCAATTCAAAAATGCCTGGATGGAGTTTGAGGCCAACAAGGGAGGGTTCCCCAGAGGTCTCCAAAAGACAGTAGCCGATATTCGCTCCAAAAACGAGAACATCAAACACATTGCCGTATGGCATGCAATACTCGGATATTGGGGCGGTATCTCTCCACAGTAAGGCTCCTCATTTGAATCATTCATATGCATGTATTAACCTTTCGCAGCGGCAAGATTGCGAAAGAGTACAAAACTGTGACTGTACAGAAAAAGGGTGGTGTGTCTGGAGGCAAGATGCTCGCTGTCGCCGAAGAGGATGTACCGCGATTCTATCGGGACTTTTACAGCTTCCTCAGCTCTACGGGAGTTGACTCGGTCAAGACGGATGCTCAATTCTTCCTAGATGAGCTAGACGATGCTACCGACAGGAGGGCCTTGATCCGCACATATCAAGATGCATGGTCCATAAACATCCTACGATACTTCTCCGCCAAAGCTATTTCCTGCATGTCGCAGACTCCACAAATCCTATTCCACTCTCAGATGCCATTCAACAAGCCCCAGATCATGGTCCGTAACTCAGACGACTTTTTCCCAGAAGTCCCTGCCTCACATCCCTGGCACATCTTCTGCAACGCGCACAACTCTCTCTTCACCCAGCATTTGAACGTTTTACCGGATTGGGACATGTTCCAAACGTCACACCCCTGGGCATCCTTCCATGCCGCCGCACGCTGCGTCTCCGGAGGCCCCATCTACATCACAGACGTCCCCGGCAAGCACGACGTCGACCTCATCCATCAAATGACAGCCCAAACCCCCCGCGGAAACACTGTCATCCTGCGCACCCACACCGTCGGAAAGAGCATAGAAGCATACAGCAGCTACGACGAGCCCGCATTGCTCAAGATCGGGACCTACGTGGGCATGGCGCACACCGGAACCGGCATCCTCGGCGTCTTCAACGTCTCACAACGCAGCATCTCCGAGCTGCTCCGGCTCGACCAATTCCCCGGCACTGAGGAAGGAAGCTATGTCATTCGCAGCCACACAACTTCCCAAGTCAGCAGCCAGGTCATCAACGGAGATGATCCGTGCGCCTTGCTCAACCTCCCAGTTCAGGGATGGGAGATCCTGTCCGCCTTCCCCGTTCATTCCTTCAAGCTGCAGCGCAAGCAACCCGCAGACGGGCCATCATCGATAAGCGTCGCCAACCTAGGTTTGATAGGCAAGATGACAGGTGCCGCTGCTATCGTGAATACAGATATTCACATTGATCGGACATCTGGGAGGCTGAAGGTCTGGACGTCGCTGAAGGCGCTGGGCACTTATGGTGAGTTTTCTCCTTCCATCCAAATTCCATCGTTCGCGTCACGCTCACACGACAATAGGTCTCTACATCTCCGAACTCCCGAAGCGATCTCTGGAGAACGACTTCATGGCCCTCCTCTTCAGCAAGCCCATCCCGCTCGACTGCGTCAAGATCAACGCCGTCTGCCCTAACGTCCTCGAAATCGATGTCGTCAAAGCGTGGAAGGAGACGGACTCCGAGGCCGGTTGGAGCAACGAGGTGGCGATCGAGATCGTGATTCGATAAGATATCTCACAAACAAAAGCAGGCTGAATCTTAGGCCATCTATCGAAAAAAGTCTTCGTGGTATTGATTAAAAAGCGTAAGGCGGATATATCTATATAATGACATGTTCTGAGAACGATTCGTTGTCCTTCCCGTTTCCCAATGCTTATGATGTGCTTGCCTCTGAAAAGGCTCCCGCTGAAGGAAACCTCGCGATCGCAACGCCGAAATATGCCCATTTGACCCCTTAACTTACATATTCATACAATGAGACCTCCCCTAGCGCCAACGCTGAACTAACAGTTACCCAAAATATACAAATAAAACCAAAGAAATGTAGATGGCACATCGCGTACTCCTCATATCCAAAGAAACCACCTCACGCCCCTAACAACCCCCACAGTCACGCCCCTGACCAACCTCACCACCACCACAATCAGCCAAAGCGCCCACATAACCCCCAACAACCCCCACTCCACCAACATCCACCCCACCCGCCTCACCCACCGCATCCGCCGCCTCCGCATCCGCATCATCGCATCCACCCGATCGCTAACCCCCTTGAAAAGCAGCGGCGCCTGCCCCGCCACCTCCCCCGTAATCGCCAGCGCCTCGTCCCCACTTGCGCGCACGCGCGGAAACAGCTCCTCCTCCACCTTCGCCTTGAGCCCGGACACGCGCTCCACAAGCGCCTTGCACGTCTCGTTGCGGAAGTGCTCGGCGGCGTCGTGGACGCGCTGGGTGGACACCTCGAGCGAGCGGACGAGGATGCGGGCCGCGAGGACGTGCTCCTCCTTGCGGCTGACAGGGATGAGCTTGGCGCCGGCGGTCTGGGCGGCGCGGGTGAGAAAGATAGGGGGTGGGACGCGGGGTGCGTGGGCGCGGCGGGCGATTTCGCGGGCCTTGATGCCCGAGCAGAGGAGGAGGGCGCGCACACGGGCGATGTCGGCGGTGGAGATGGCGGCTTCGGAGGCAGCGGGGAGGCGGGAGGGCGAGCTGCTGTCGGTGATGCTCCAGTGGCGTTTGTTGGCGAGACGGGGGCGGGAGGAGCTGCGGTGGCGGCTCGGGGAGGGTGACGGGTTTGGTTTCGCTAGGGAGGTGAAGGGGAGACCGCCGCGGCCGACTTGGCCGGGCCGTTCGAGGATGGCGTTGAGTCGGGCGCGAGTTCGGCTTGGCGAGCGAGTGCGTGACTGTACTGGAGTAAGGCTGTCTCCGGAGATGGAGCTCATATCCATTGGAGGGGGCGCGAGGCGAGAAAAGCGGGAAGAGCGGGAGTTGGTGCGCTCCATTGCTTGACGATAGATGTGGTGATCAGGTATTTGGGAATCTGTTGCTTCTCCCTGGTCGGAATCGTCTTGTTCAGGTAACGTGGCAGATCGGAACGTTGGTAGCTCCAAGTGGTACCGAGCGCTCTTCTTTCCTGTGAGGCTGCTAGCTGTGCCAGACGTCGTGGTTCGTGGAGCAGGTTTAGGCCGTAGATGTTGGGATGATATACCATCTCCCTCCTCCTCTTCCGAGTCTTCTGGGGAACTAGCACTTGATGACGAAGAGTCTGAGTCTTCAGCGGGCGGGTCTTTCTTGAAGATGAAGTCGCCAACTCTGGACCCTTCATATCGTACCAATTCCCCAATTCGGCCACCTTTGAAGAAACGAGTAACAGCCGAAGAGGGCTCTTTTGCTTCTTTGAGTTCTTTGCCATCCTTCCGGCTTTTCTTCTCCGGGCTTATTGCTAGACTTCCAACACTGTCATTCTTTTTGTGTAATAGGAGGTTCTTGACCGCAGTAGGTGCTGATATCTTAGCGACCCCAGAGCCATTTGGCTCAACGCTTTCGCCGCTCGCTTGTCGGGAACCTCTCTTGTGCTCGTCTGTGGCAGAATCGGGATCTAGACTCTGGTTTTTGATGCTTCCGTCAGATCGGAATATGTCAAATTTCGACTTCTTTGTCTTGCGCGTGGGAGATGGTCGCCGACTAGTAGGAGGTGATAAATCAAGACCAATGCTGGGGAGGAACTTCCTAAGTACGGGTGTGTTCGGCTCCGTTGTATCGAGATCTTCGAACGAGGAACGGGGTTCCTGACCCGAATCGGGAGTTATGATAACATCAGCAGGCCGATTCTTCGGCAGCGGTATGTCGTCGTCAGGCCTTACGATAATAGCTAGCTTTTCTGATGTCTTTCCACTAGTACCAGCTTCTGATCCAATCATATCATTCGCTATGATAGGATATCCTTCACCCCATTTGTCAGGAGATCCCACACTTGGGGAAGAAGCTATTCCACCTTCCTGAGCTTCTTTGTCTAGCATTTCCCTCATGTGACGTTCCAACGGCCCTATGTTCATGTCGCTCGATGTGATCAGCTTTGGTTTCCCAGCCTTTCGGCCGCTAGACCCGTTTTCGGAATCGGACGTGTCTGAAGAAGTCCTCGAACCCGTTTTAGTTCTACGCCATCCATGTTTTCTGGGACGTCCGGGGCTGCTTTCTCCTCGAAGACCAGAAATCAGCAGGCGGCGCTTCCTACCACGGTCGCTATATCCATCGCTTTCATCACCAGTATTAGGTTCGGATGACGCCCCAGCAATAATAGGCTCAATCCAGCTTTTCCTCCTCTTTTCTGTGTAGTCTTTACTAGAGCGAGGCTGTAGGTAATCGATCTGCTTCTTCGGTGCAAAGATACTGTTTCCCCAGCGATCCTCTATGCCGCTTTTGTTGTCATTTTGCTCAAGCCAATACGCGTCGGCAAGAAGCTCGGCAGGAGAAAAGACCCATCCCATGCGAGGCCTGGCTGGCTTACTGGGCGCAGGATCCTTCTCCGCGTGGTCTTCATGGTACTTCGGTAGCAACACCCTGTCTTGCTGGCGATAATCAGGGCGCTCGGCCTTTTTCTCTACTTCATCTATCCAGTCTTTGACCCTGTCGACATCTTCAAACTCTTCTGAGTGATGCTCAAGCGTCTTGCGTTCTCGAGCTCGCGTGCGACGATTGCGGATGTACTGTAAGGGGTTGTAGGGTCTGCCGAGAGGGTATTTATTATTCGCATTCGAAGGCACACGGGATAGGTCGACCTGCGGCGTTCCGGGTACGTTGTTCGAGGAGATGACGAAGTTTCCCGGTGCAGAAGCATCCGGTTTGAGTCGAGGAAGGTGTTCTAGCAAGCGAAGATACTCCATTGACAGCTCTATGTAGGCTTTCGCTTGATCTCTGCGCTCTATGGTAATGGGAGAAAACGTCAACCCCTGCAGAGCCAGACCCGGTCCAGTCAGAATCCTCGAACTTGAAGTCGAGACGTGCCGGCCGACGAATGAAGGGTCCCTGGCCGTGCTTGGAGAAATGTTTCTCGAGGTGCGTCTCTGCTGCTGGAGATGGTGTCGAAGGCTTCCTCCTGCGCCGTGTCTCTGATTGTTCACGGATGTAGGCTGTCCGGCCGACGTGAGCCTGCGCGGGGGAGGCGAACTCGGCACAACAAGCTGCCCGGCACTGAGGTTCCTTTTCCGACTCTCGCTGAGGTTCAGAGCCATGTTGACGATCTGGTTGGGATCTATCGCGGCTCTAGGCGGCGGCGCATAGTCTTCCGCTGGTTGTATATCTTCCGCCTGTCCTCCTCGATTATTCCTCATTTTTGCCACACGCAACTGTCCATTCTCTGCATCATGATTCCCTTCTCTTGGTCCACCATTGCCATCCACTTGACTCGTGATGTCGAGCTCTCGCGACAGAGGCGAGCTACCAGAAGATCGATTCTTCTCCCGTCGCACCCGCCCAACTCTGCTAGCATCTGAAGGTGGCCGCAACGTATGCCTGTCCCCAACGTTCGCGCCATCCTGTCCGCTAGCCGACGGTGTTCCCGATCCAGATGGCGAAGGAAAAGCGGAATGCAGGAGAAAGCCACCTGACCTCCGGACCCTGTGCTGGCGGTGCGCAAAGTCCTGCTCTTCTACATGCTCCTGCTCCAGATAGGTATCCGAAGAGCTCCACAACGTCGTGGAGTGCCCCTCAGGCGACGCGTTGTTGCGAGGTCGTACCGACGACGCTCGGCTGGGGGTGGAGCTGCCTTCGCCATTGTCTGCATGGACACCGGAGTATCTCGAATTCAGAGTATGGGACGACGTGGCCGACGGGTCGGAGGAGACAGAGGATCGAGGCTCACTAGGAGGAGCAGGCGACGAGGACATGACGTGAAATGCCGGCTCGGGAGGTAGCAGGAGCAAGAGGATCGGCCAGGGGAGAGTGCATGGCCGCCTTGCTAGGGAGACTTCGTCGGTCGACGTCAGCAGTGTTAGAGGGGAGAGGTGAGAAGCAGCATCGGATGGGTGAATGTAGGAGCGTGGGGATTCCTATGCACCTGTGGTCGAGTTGGGCCGAGACTGGAGATGCTGGTCGCGATCGATCCCGCACGCCTGCACCTCATGCGTCACTGCTTGCGCTAGCTAAAAACGGCCCCCTGAGCCGCAACACCAACAGTTATCACCACTTTCACCACTTTTACGGCATGTATATAAGCCTATAGCAGATCCAGTGAACTAGGCTCGGAATATAGGGATTCGACTTTAGACGTCCATATAGCAGCACAGTATTGTCCTTCTTCAACTTATGTCTTTCTATGATTCACACTAGCTTCTTCGGATATCAGAAGGGCCATAACCTATCGTTGTGACAAGTCTAGATGCCCGCTTCATCGTGATGGATGTCCATACCATATTTCATCATCAGGGCCCTTCCCTCTATCATGCCCCTCCAATTCACACAGCCCTATATTCTCCGCCGGTAGCGTCCACCTCGCAACCTCGTCCGCCTTAGTCAAGAACTGCATTAGCAGGCCGGCTTCCGCATGCCACGAAAGATGACAGTGGAAGGCCCATATGCCTGCATTGTCGGCGGTAAAGCGCAAAAGAGTCCATCCAAACGCCTCTATAGCAACTGTATCACGCCGGAGTGGATTAGTGAGATCCAGCGTACTGAAGACATCCTTTGGAGGGTAGCCGTGGCCCTGCGCCAGAACCCAAAACTTGTAGCCGTGAAGATGCATGGGGTGGCTGCCTTCGTTGAAATTCTGCATCAGGATATCGATGGTGCGGATGCCAGTCGTCTGGTAGACAAGTTCGCGTAGCGTAGCAAAAGCGGCCGAGTTGTAGCCAAAGTGACTGGACAGAGAAGATGTGAAAGATTCGTTCGAGGTGGAATAGCCTTCGATAAGGCGGTTGAGAGTGGGCGAGGATACAGGAGCCCGCCATGAGCTTGCATTAAAGAAGCCTCGGGACAATTTCCAAGCACCAATCTCGAAGTTGACCCTCAGATACAGAACATCATCGGCCGTAGCAGGGGCTGGAATAGCTATCACAGGGCGGAGTCCAGAGGTATCCATATCGTTGCAGTCGAGTTCGATGGTTTCGGGCCAGTCGCGACTTGAAGGGCGAACGTTGACGAGAAGAGGGCTGGAAGAGGTATATCTCACAATTCCCCAGACTTCAGCCGCCATTTCGATGTTCTCTTCGGCAAAACAGTGGGTGACCATGCGAGCCCGCAGCCAATATGCCTCTCCAGTGGTAACGTTTGTATTGATGACGATGCTGTATCGTTGAGCAGGTTGAATCTTGAGCCGGTGGTGATATTGCGGCAACACGTCCGTCCCATCAACCTCTGTAATTGCGAACTCGTGTTCGTCTAGCTGAATCTGGAAAGTCGCCAACGCTCCGACATTGATGAAGCGCAGCCGATGGTTCTTGCCCGGCTCTAGATTGAACTCTGCAAGGCGAGCGGTCGAGTTGTCGCACTTGCGGTTGGGCAGATCATCGCAGTTCCGAACATTCTGGCCGTTGATTAGAGCGCCAGCAGGTACAGGCTCCGCATTCTCGCGATCCGGCTTTAGGTAGTCCATGATTAGGGCACCAGAGAGGTCGTAATAATGGTCCTGCACTATCACCACCCGATCACTAGCATACTCGATCCTTTGTAGCGACTTCTCATCCTCGGAGTGTATGACCAGCGGGCCCACGAGGCCATCTGATGATTGAACGCCATGATGTCCATGGTACCAGTAGGTCCCGGATTGTCCGTCTACTCGGAACTCGTATGTGAAGTTCGCCCCGGGGCCGATGGGACATTGAGTGACGCCTACCGTGCCGTCCATCCAATTGCTACCATCTATGTCAAGGTCAGCACAGGGTCTCCAGATCCAATTGCAGCAAGTCACGTACTTTGGTATATCCCGTGCCAGTGGATTGAAGTAGCATTGGTAGCTTTATTGACAACTTGCACCACTATGGTATCTCCCTCATTGACTTCTATCAACGGTCCTGGGAACTGTCCGTTTATGACCATCATAGGCCTGTACACTCCATCAGGGTTGTGCTCCACGTCTTCAATAACCCACGTGTAGTCTCGTCTCGTCGATGGAGCAGTAAAGTCCCAGTTCGGGTCGAGGAGGTAGGCTTGTGGGGGATCGAGTTGATGCCCACCGATGAAGGGACGGAGCTCATCGCGGAGCAGGAATGCGGCAACGAAAATGGCGAGAGCGAATGCGGCTACAGCGACTATAACCTTAGAGCACTTTGATCTGAAACAATTGTTTAGGAGTCTCAGCTTCTGGGGCCTTTTCTCCCAACCCTCGCCGGTAGCATGGAAGGTTTCCAGCTCAAAGCTCTCGCTGTCACTGCCATGGTCGTAATCTTCATTCTCTTGCGAGAGGAGAGCTTCGTGCTCTGGGGCGAGGTTCAACAGGCTGGAAGAACCATTGTAGTTCAGCGCGGGGTCATCAAGTTGTTGTTCTGCGTCCTCGTGAGAGAGGAGAGCATCATGCTTCAACCGGCTGGTGGCATCGTTCGAGTCCAGTCCTTCATCATGAAGACGGCCCTGTGATGCCTCTTCATCGGGCATACTCGACGTGTGATTAGGACATGAAGACGAGAGCAACGGCAGCAGGTCTGCGGAGGTTCGTGGTAAGACTGCTTCTAACGACAATGAGGGTCCGCAGAGCAGAAGAAGAAGAATAGGGCTGACGCGTAGACAGCATCCAAGCCAGCGCGCCGACCTACCCGTTCAAGCGCGATGTGCGATTTGCGAAGCCAACACGTGCATGATGTGTGGCCACCGAGAGGGAGAAGCACCCTTGGAATAAGCTTGCCGCCAGGAGGCACAAGCTTCGGTGTGGTGACGCCAGCCGTCCTTAGGGTCTAGCTCTTCCATCTCCCGCCAACCACAAATCAGGGTCGGATATCGATTGACCTTATAGAGCATGTCCAGCTATGTGAAAAAAGACAAACGACGCTCGCCGCTTTGTATGCTGCTTTTGAAGTTATCTTGGCGGGATCATTGAGGTATCAGGATCTGGCCGACTCTTCGTAGGACAAGCTTTTTCTCCAACAACCTTCAAGGAAAATCACCGCCCCGATCTGTGCGAGGAACTCGACCCTCTCTCCACCTGCTTACCCTGTTACCGATTCCTAATAGCCGATATGATCTACGCTCCATCAGGGAGGTGGCAAGAGTCGCCAATCAAATCAAGAGCTGGGAGCTCGTGCAAAGAAAATATATTGCCCACCTGCCAGGAACTCTACCACAAGGACAGTCTTTACGCCAATCACCATGTCGGCTCGTGGAACCTGCTCGCTGGAGGGCCCTCGGAGTGAGCTTAGCAGTCTGCAAGACCTCACACTGCGTTGACCCCAGCCTATGCCATCGCAAATGGCTTCTACACGGCAGTGCTTAAAAACCATGTGGTCTGCCGGTGTTCTCTGCATCATCTGGCACCCTGGCCTTGTCACTCTTTTCGTTCAATAATATGCATATCTCTGAGCTTGCTTTCTTCCTGCTCGTGGGTACTGTAGCGGCACAGAACACAGCAACTGGAGCTGCCGATGTAGCTGCCGCTGCTGCCACGGCGAAGACGTTAAGTCCTGTCAGTCATGTAAAGGGCAAGGCTTTCGACCGTATTGCCATCATTTGGTTGGAGAACACGGACTACGACACAGCCAAAGGAGACCGTAAGATCACGCCGTGTCTTGCACACAACCAGCTAATGCCTGCGTAGCCAACCTTGCATACTTTGCCCAAAAGGGCATCACGCTATCCAATGCCTTTGCGGTTACTCACCCCAGCGAGCCCAATTATGCTGCAGCTATCAGTGGCGACTACTTCGGCATGGAGTAAGTCACTTTCTTAAATTCTAATTTTTCCATAAGTCTACGTGCCCTCCTTTGTCATCACTCCTCGTTCGCTTCGATGCCTTTTCAAAACCTTGAAGAGGATATAAAAGATTCGACAATCACCTTGGCCGACTCACAGGTCCTTATGATTGATCAGCTACTGCGTAGGGCTATTATGGATGATAGCATCTATAATCAAAAAGTAGCACCAAGCAGTAGTAGACGCGTGTGCATAGACTTTTGCAGTACGCTGTTGTAACAGTCGGTCTCTATACACTTGGTCCACTGCTCGCGGTGCTTCTACACTTTTTCAGAATCTAGACAAGGTATCAAAACCATCGTACTGGATAGAGGCCCCTTATTTTCGATTTCTTATGGTCCTCACAAACAGCACGCAGACTTGAAACGAGATACTGTTTCTCATCCCATATGTACACCTACTCACAAGTCCTAGTAATGACAACTTCAACGCCTTCCCCTCCAACATATCCACCGTCGTCGACCTGCTCGAAGCCCGCGGCATTAGCTGGGGCGAGTACCAAGAAGACATGCCCTACACCGGCTTCGAAGGCATGGCCTACGTCAACCAACAAACCGGCGCGGTATGTTTACCTCGTGCTCTCCATGCTTTATGACAAGATATACTGACAAACTCAGAACGACTACGTGCGCAAGCACAACCCCGCCATCCTCTACAACTCCGTCACCACCAACCCGACCCGGCTCGCACACATCAAAAATCTCACCACCTTCGCCACCGATCTCGCCGCCAACAAACTCCCCCAATGGATGTTCATCACGCCCAACATGACCTCGGACGGCCACGACACCTCGGTCACGACCGCGGGCAGCTGGGTCCGCACCTTCCTCGACCCGCTCCTCACCAACCCACACTTCATGCAAAACACCCTCGTCCTCATCACCTTTGACGAAAACCACACCTACACCATCCAGAACCGCATCCTGGGCATCCTCGTCGGCGACGCCGTCCCCGCCCACCTCGCCGGCACGACCGACGCAACCTACTACAACCACTACTCCGAGATCGCGACCGTCGAGGCCAATTGGGGCCTCCACACGCTCGGCCGCTGGGACGTCGGCGCGAATGTGTATAAGTTCGTGGCGGATAAGGTGCGTGAGCAGGTGCGGCCGTGGACGGGGACGCCGGCGTTCGCGGAGATGTTTTTTAATACGTCGTATCCCGGGCTCTTCAATAGTAAGAATGCGTCGGTGCCGTTGCCGGTGCCGGATACCAAGGCGTGCTATGCGGGGCGGACGGTGCTGCCGGAGATTGTGAGGACGTGGGGGAGTTTGGTGAAGAGGACGGTGTATGATACGGGGGTGGAGGTTCCGGATGGGGCGCATCCGCCGAAGGGGTATTAGGTGGGATGTTGATTTGGGTGGTTGGTTTTGGGTTGGTGATGCAGATGCGACGGGGGGCTTGCGGTTGTGTGAGTGCGGTCCGGAGGTTGGATTTACAAACGAGCAGTTGAAAAGTTACATTGCATCCTCATTTTCGTGGCTCCATGGGGGGGGGGGGGCTTCTGCTCGCGTTATCTAGCTGAACAGCACGTATAATTCGCACGCCAGATCTCGGGGTTCTTGAAGGCAATATCATTTACACTCCTGACATGGCCTGCCCGGAAGCACTCCAGCGGCTTTACAGGTTTGCCAAAATCGCGAGTGTCCACTGATGATTTGGCACGTGTGCAAAGCCACAAGACGGACCGAAGCGAAGATTTGAGGTGGATGTCGAATGAGAACTAGTACGTGTGACGCGTGTTTCTCGGTGCGGACTGAATCGTCCAACCGACCAAATAACAGTCATACAGATGAGAGATGAGCGGCGGAGAGCTTCGACGAAGGGGTAGGGACTCGGCTACAGAAGAGGTAGCTTGTAAGGGAACCATATCTGACCAGCAGACTTGATAGTCTTTCGTTACTGGACGAGGCCATGAAAAGAAATCCTTGAGAAAGAAGTCCATGGGAAGAAAGTCCATGGGAAAGGGAGCTTTGTCTCGACGTACGGGTTTCGGAGGAGTCGAGTACAATTTGACGTGGAATCGTGTAGGTAGTTCTGCCCCTGATAGTCATATCGTTGAATCAAGTACATTTGAATAGTGGAAGACCCTCGGAAGTGACAAAATTTCGATCTAAGGAGAGCATAGGACTACGGAGATGGTGAGGACGCCGCCGTTGGCATCGACACCCAGGCAGTTACCGTCAGGTAATCCGAGTTTGACATCAGGGGAGAGATGTAGGGAGTATGTGTAATACCTTAACAGAGGCAGCATAGATCTGTCTATGAAAGGTCAGTAGCAAAACCAAGAAGTGAGTATGGAGTATTAGTCAATCGCAAATGCTACCAAATAGCGGCCGTTGCTCGCCAAGCTCCGCATATTGATCGGCATTCCTCATACCGCTTACAGCCCGAGCCGCCCCTGGCCAACGCCCGTGCAATCAAACATTCAAATTTCACGATTCCGGTGAACAGGACCCATTCAGTGGACCCTCATCAAACCGCTGACAAGGCGAGCCGCAAGTCTGGTCAAATCAAGAAAGCAACAAACTCGATTTGAGCAAGCCTACAGATAACATGCGCTCCAATGCACCCGCCCCAGCAAGTAGCACATGAGGGCTGGTACCAAAAACAGACTCCATCCAGAAGCGGAAAAGGGTAGGCCACAGAGGCTGACATGGATTTCAATTTTCCAACAACCTCCCTTAGCGAAACGTAAGAAAACAGACGGCAAAATGACAGCTTAGAAGCAAGGAAAGAGGCCGAGGAAGAGGGGACAGAGACGCATATCCACCCGGATGTACTGTACAAAAGACCGGACCCGCCTTGCTGATACTAAAAAGATATGGTGGCAATGGTGGATGTGGAATCGAGTGGTCGTAAGGAGATATCTTGGTGGGGTGCGCAGCTAATTCATAGCTGCTGTATTAAACTTTTGTAGCGGCTCGTAGAGGAAGTGTTTGACTCGGAGCAGGTAATCGATCATGGCGGTTAGGCTGGGAAGCTCAGTTCTTCTTGTTGATGGCAACCACAACGCCGACCACAACAGCAATGATGATGATGATGAGGACTGAGCGATTATTAGTGGGTTGCTTGATAGTATAGCAGCCATTGCTGCCATGAGAGCTGGGAAGTACTGACTGACGATGAGGAGGCACCACCACTTCTTGCGGTTACGGCTCCTTGCCTTTACAATGGCACCACCAATCTCCTCGTTTCCCTTTAGCACATTCTCGTGGACCTCCTCGCCCTTTTGTTCAATGTTCATAACCATAGGCTCCTGCTCCGTGACGATCTGGTCGAGGTCGGTGAACAGCTGGGCCAGCTCCACCATCTGGCGCTCGATCTTCTGGATAGCCTCGTGGCGCTCCTTGACATTGCGCAGGCTCGATTGCGCTTGGCCGCGTCGGTCAGAACTGAGGAGCTGCAGTAAAACGTTAGAGACGCGCCACATATGGTTGCAGTTGGAGACTTACAGCTTGTTGGAAGATAGGAGTGTCAGGGTTCTCGCACGCTTCGCGAACCTCGGCCTCAGTGGCTTCTGGCTTCACGATTCTGTACTGTCGCTCTGCGGCAGCTTGAGAGTCCCTTCGGAAGTCGGCCTCCATGGTCTGGTAGCGGTTGATGGTCTGCTTGAGGCGCCTGTCCACACGACCAACCTGGGGGGCATTGCGGGGGCTGCCAGACTCAGGCTTCGACTTGATGTTCTTCACACGGGTGACGAGAGCGCGGTATCCAGTCATGACCTGGGAGCTCAGAGAAGTGACCTCGTTCGTCGACTGATCAGGGCGCGATATGGACTGCTTAAAGGCCCGCTCGAGGTTGTCTAATTGGGAGTTGATCTGGTCGAGGGAGCGGTCAACCTCGCGGCAGTCGTTGAGAATGGCATTGGGGTCAACGCCGGCTCCGTTGTAGGGCTGCATCTCGACGTCGGACTCTATTGTGGTGTTTCGTTAGACTTGTATCGAGTAGCGGGATGTTTGTAGTGGACGGGAACGTACGCTCATCGTATCTGCCCTGGGCAAAGTTGTTGTACCTGCCCGTTTGTCGGTCGTCGCCGCGCTCATCATAGGGGTTGTTGTTGCCGTAGCCGCCAACCTGGCTGTATCCGCCGTTGCTGTACTGTTGCGCCATAGCAGTGGTTAGCAAGAGGAAGGCAGGACGTGGTGAGTGAGAGCGGAGAGGAAGGTTTAGGCACGCAACAAAGAGGAGCGCTTACACTCATGGCGCTGAAACGAGACTCGTGTGTGGTATGTGCAACGCTGACTCCTGAAACAATATGGACGGCAGAGTGCAATGGGCGCGACGCGGAGTCAGGTCAATGGTATAGGAGAGAGGGAGGGTGGAGAGCTGCGAGGACTCTGGGTATCAAATGGAGTGGAAAAGACTGAGGCTGAGGGCACAATATGGGGTCTCTAATGGGGCTGAAGAGAGCTGACCACACGCTACAGCGTCGCGAAGCCCAATGCAGTGCGAGGCTAACCGCGGCGGCAGATAGCGCGTCGAGCTGGGGTTTGTTGGCTGTCGCTAGGGTCAAGATTGCTTATGTAGCGTCTGTGCTATTAATATTCAGCTGCGGCCGTCGCTCTTTTGCCTTCACCACCTTCTCTCCACCACCGCTTACTACCCCACATACGGATAGAAGGCGACGCAGCTGTAATCCACGAATAAGGACGCCAACATGTGAAGGCAGACGCGAATCGACGATGCACTGCCAGGAGATATTCACTGCTGCACGCAACACTCAGTCTGCGCCACAGCTCGCACGCAGCCACGCAACACATGAACGCGTCGACTTTCGATTACACCTCATCCGAATGTGGTAATAGGCGGCTGCTCTATGCTGACGCCTTGCTGCAGAAATGGATATCTAGACCGTAGACGCCTGCCTCTACCAGAGACCCTCTGACAACCGATATGTATTTCATGTCGTCTCGCCCGCCTTGCCCCATCGCGTCTTCTCGTCGCCTCCGGCCCAGTCTTTCTCCTCGTAGCCTAGTCGCCGCTTCACATCCGCAACTGTAGCCTTGTCGCCCGTGTTCTTGCCGATGTTGTCGCTGATCTTTACCGCCGCTCTACCCGAAGCAGACGCAATCTTGATCACGATGTTCAGCGGCACCGACTTCTTGCCCGTCGACTGTTGCACAAAGTCATCTAGATCGGATTAGTATTTATACGACAAAATCGAAGCACTAATCTTACTGGTCAAGAAGGTCCCCACGCCAAACGTTGGCTGCAGCCCTTGTGCCTCGGCCGCCGCCTTGTACTTCAAGCAGAGGTCGACATTGAGGGAGTCGGAGAAAACAATCAACTTCTTCTCTTTGATGCCCTCCTCGTCATAAAATTCGCGCATCATCTTGATGAAGTTTAGGGGGTCCCCTGAGTCTTGGCGCACACCGGTGAATACCTGTGCATACGTCTTTGACTCCGGCTTTCCTGTCGAGCTGTGTTCTACCGGCGCGCTAACTGGCGCCTCTGTCGTAGCGAGTGAGTCTGTATTTGTCGATGGAAGAGTGGTAGCTGGCCCCGGAGTTGCCGTTGTGAAAGAGGGAATCTTTTTCTTGAAGGCTCTCAAGAACGCAGGAGTACCGTATGTGTCCGTCAAGGCAATGCCGAGCACCTAAACAGTCAGCAATGAAGTGGAGGGAGTAAGGCTTAATAGGATCACATACGCCCTCTCCAAAGGTAGCTACCCAATACCGCAGCGCAATTTCATTCGCGTTTTCGTAGTCGTTTGTAATTGCTGCCACGCCCATGAACCACTCGTGGGCAACAGTTCCAATTGGCGTCAGTCCGTGTTTCATGGCGAAGTGGACATTACTCGTGCCGGTGAGCTTCCCCTTCCAGCCGTTATGGTTGGCGTCGTCTTGCGCCTGTCGTAAGCCTTGAATTACCAAGTCTTGCGTATGATAGTCGCGCCGCCGCCGGCTTCCAAACTCGGAGAAAATGCAGCCCGGCTCGAGGAGCTGTACACCCTTCTGATGAGCTTTGTCGACTTGTCCGGCATAGGTCCAGTCACGGTCGCAGAACTTGAAGTAAGCTTCGCTGATTAAAGCGAGCAGTGGAATCTCGTAGAGGATCGTTTCCACCCAAAGCCCCTCGGTGTGGATTGTGACATCCCCGATCTCGTCGTCTCCCCCGGCGCCGCCGATTGGACTGAAAGATAGTTTGGTCTGCTTCGATGGTCTTAACCGAAAGGTCGAGAGGAAATGCAGGTACTGCGGGCTGAGGTAGGTGCAACTAGTTCGAAGGAATTGGAGCTCGTCTTCCGAGACTGATACATCAGCCAGCTCTATTGGAGGTTAGTAGAGCACCTTAGTATATAATGTGGGGTAGAATCACTGTCTACCTGGGCCTGTAGCCAATTAAAAGCTGCCCTGTTGAGCTTCATATCCGGTGTCCGATTCGTGAAGCTATATGTGACGGCTATGATTGATTAGTCCCAAGTACAGCCTCGACGTTCTGCAGGCACTGACCAACATCTGGGAAGTATTTCAGCACACAGCCTAGCATTTATATCAGCAATGTCGCAAACATTCTATGGTTCCGTAACAAACTGACATTGCATAGTGAGCTTATACAGGTCCCTAAGTACCCCGCCATATTAGCTGCATGTTCAGAATTGTGCCTGTTTGCGCTTTTACTCACGTGTCCAGCAGGGAGAAGATGCCCTCGGGCAGCTGGGAAGTCTCCAGTGTCATCCTTGGCGATTCGAGGAAGGTGGTGGGCAGGCTGGGGGGGGGTGTATATAAGGAAGGTACGGTAGGTGGGTGGCTTTTATGACCTGAAGGTGATAAGGCTACTTATGAAAGAATACGACGGACGGCCTGGCAGTGCACCAAGGCGCTCCCTAGGCAGACTTGGGTGACCGGAACCTTGAAAAGTAAAAAGGCAGCCGGCAGCTGATGCGCCATGTGAATTGGTGGTGACGCCTAAAACTCGGGAGGCTCTAGAACCCCGCGACCGCGGCTCTGCGTACAGATTAGAGCTAATCTAGCCCCACGTGAACGCCCCTGCAGCATTCCAATTATTACTCACCACCTCAACCACCTCAACTCAGTTCCAAGCCATGCTCGTGGGAGTCACGGCCTTCATTATATCCCTCACTATACTCTTCTATCGCCATCCTCCGCCGTCATGGCCGCTATGGCCCTTCATCATAACCCCACGTCGGGGACAGCTGTCCGACCCCCCTTCACAGACACAGATCTCGAGGGAGTCTTCAGATGAGACGACGGTTGCACAAGAGGTGTCGAAGGGTCATGTTACACCATCACACGCTGCGATAAGGGAGACAGCAAATGGAGTCGACTCTGCCCCATCTCCGCAGACTACCCCAAAAGCCATCCCCGTGGTTGCAAATGCTCCACCGGTACCCTCATTCTCCCTCGATGCAGACGAGGACTCCGACGAAGAAGACGAGGAAGACACAGCACCACCTCCTTCTTTTCCTGCTGTGAACTCTGCCCAGAGAGCTTCCGTCAAACCTCCCGCGATGGGCCCGCCGCCACCTAAGCCCTCGATGGCAATTCCTCCGGCTAAGCCTTCACAATTCATGGCGCCTCCTCCCCGCGTCGCGGCATCAAATCTCCGCGCCTTACCTACGACTACAAACTCACTGCGAATCCCCTCGAGAGGGCCACTCCCTAACAGAGGGATGCCCGCCTCCAACAGCCTCGGGCTAGCCCCTTCCGCTCCTATAAAGACACCAAATCAGCGAAATAAAGTTCAACTCACACCGGGACACTCCCCGCTGGACTGGGCGAATATGCAGAAGTCTGGGAACAATCTGTCTGGGGTTTCGTCGCTGGTCCGAGTCACACCGACGCAGCTCAAGTATAATAATGGTAGGAAAGGACGGCCGGCCTGGTCATCGTATCAGGGCAAGGTATATAATATCACACCGTATCTCCCCTTCCACCCTGGCGGAGAAGGGGAGCTTAGACGGGCCGCGGGCAAAGATGGTGGGAAGCTGTTCATGGAGGTGCACCCCTGGGTGAATTGGGAGAACATGTTGGGTGAATGTCTGGTAGGAATAATGGTTGCAGAGAGCGAGGTGAAGATACCCCAGAGCTCAACTTTAGATGATATGGATTGAGGGTTGGGAGTCTGGTTATTGTTTGATACCCATCAGTTGTGAAAGCATTTGTTGGCGTTTGCTGGACTCTAAGAGAGGATTGTCGGAAGTGAATAGGGTAGCACCTCAATAGCTAAACCTCTCCACCTAGGAAAGCCCATCAATGACTTCTCAAACGTCGACCAAACGTCGGTGTTTGTGAAAGCCCCCGCCTCTAATCTGTATCACGTGACAGCGCATTCCACGCTAGTAAGGCTGGCCTGAACGGGAACGCGCATGGATCTCCGGCCCAAGCTTCAACATCACCCTCACCACTACACCACCACGCCGCCATGTGGATTCTGGAGCACGATGGCAACCTCTTCGGCGGCAAGAAGGTCTGGCTGAAGCCCGGCACGCAGCAGATTTTCGGTCGCACAAGGCCGCCTCAGGGAAAAGAGAATGGCGACGGCACCAACAACATCCGGTTCATTGACGACAAGCGGGTGTCGCGAAAGCACATCACCATTACTGTATCAGCGGTCGCGATAGGAGAAGGGACACAGCTCCACTCACGCTCGAAAGTCAACATCATCGAGAGTTCCAAATTTGGTACCTCTATAGACGGTGCGGCGAAGATCAAGGGCGAGACGATTACCTTGACAAAAACCGAGCACACAATACAGCTTGGTAGCTGGGGGGAGCTCCTCAGGTTAGTGACATGTTCTTCTCTGCGTGTCTGTCTTGTAAGGTTGACCTTGGATATAGGATCAAATGGCAGCCGGTTGTCTTTACATTTGCGATCTCCAAAAAAGATGTGAAGACTCTCGCGTCTCAAGCGGAGGCTCTCGATATGAAGACGTCCATGGAATACGTCTTCAACACTACAACCCACGTCGTTACAGTCAAACGCAATACACCCAAATGCCTCCTAGCTCTCTTAAACGCCAGACATATTGTGACAAGTAGCTTCGTGAATGCAGTCATTGCGGCGACGACAGCCCAAAATGCTGACCCGAACAACTACATACCCTCCCCATTTGAATTAGATTTTGAGGGCAACTGGCCTAAAGAATCCGAATATATCCCCCCAGTAGGCCAGGAGCCGGTTGCGCGACCGGCCGACTTATTCAAACCGGATCCGAACAGAGCAGACATGTTTGGTGGATATACATTCATATTCTGCGACGAGAGACAGTACGAGAACCTGTCAAACGCGGTCAACAGTGGAGGTGGGAAGGCGCTCCTATTCCCTTTACAACACGGTCAAACCACTGTGGGGGAGTTTGAGGAGTTTGTGAGGTCCACAACTGGAAACAAGGGGATTGGCGAATTTGGCCCAGGCAAAAGTGAGAAAGGTGTTGTTGTCATCCGATATACAACCCAGGATGACGACTTGTGGGCTACAGAATTCATGAGCAGCGTTGACCTGGCTCTTAATCAACGATCAATGCAGCAAAACGAATTCTTGGATGCTATTACGATGAACAAAGCCAGCGAGCTAAGGCGGCCACTGCCCGAAAGCGAAGTTCCTTCAAGTATGCCAAAGCCTTCGAGATCAGGTAAGTGGGATTTTCTACTATTCTAATTGCTAGCTCTTCGTTAAAGCTTCGAAAACCCTAACACCTTACCAGCAAGAACGCCCAACGTAAATACTTCCCCCACAAGTCAACTACAATCGGAAATACCCTCAAATCTACCAGAGTCACCGAAACCAGTTGCAAGCAGACGTCGAGCTCGCCGCGCAATCACCACCAGCCGCTTCGACGACTTCGACGATTTCGTCCCTACCAAATCGCAACCCGTAGCTAGTGACTCGTTGCTATCCGAGATTCCTGAAAAGAGCCAGGCTCGTGATTCCCAAGCTGTAGATACACAGGCTGGAGGCACCCAATTGAAGACTCAAAGTCGTAAACGCCGCTCTCCCCCCTCAGACTCTGAGATGCAAGACTCCAATCAAATCGACGCTCTCTTCCCTGCCGCCGCAGCCATCAAAAGACGCCGTATTGACGCCGCTCGTACGCGCAACTCTCCCTCGAAATCTCCCGAGCCAGAAAGCGCCGGGAACGCAAGCACCAACAAACCAAAAGGAACCGCCAAACAAGTCTACGAGGAGCTCAAAAAAGCGAAAAAGAAAGCCTCGGAGAAAGAAAAAGACCTCAACCTTGTCGAACTCGCGCGTGTTCGCCAAGAAGCCGAGCAAGAAGCCGCCCGGAAAGACGCAGAAGCTCTCCGCAACGCGATGGAGGGCGTCGACATCTCCGAACTGCGAGGGCTGGCCCACATCGAGGAGATGGAGCTCCCAGCACGCGCTGAGCGCAGCAACCGCCGAGAAGCGGCCATAGACCCGCGCTGGGACGCACGCTGGAACGGGCGGAAGAACTTCAAGGGCTTCCGCAGGAACAGGCTTGCAGATGGGAATCTGCGTGCCCCGCAGAAGGTCTTTGTGCCCTTGGAGGAGGTCTCGCGTGAGCGCGCCCGCGGCCCCGTAGGTGAAGACTACCTCGAGTCGAGCTCCCGGTCTGAGCAGGTGCGGGATTCGCAGCGCTCGGGCCGCTCGGGTCGGTCGGAGGGCAGGCAGAGGCTGGGGAGGGTGGACGAGGACCCGGATGCGTCGACTGCGCCGATCTTGAAGCGGCGGCAGGCGATTCTGGCGAAGAGGGCGGCCGAGGCGGCGCAGCAGGACCCTGGAGACGATCTAGATGCGCATATGTCAGATGTGGTGGTGGATAGTATGGGACGGGACTCCCCGGCGGAGCCGGTGAGAGAAGTGCGGCGGGAGCAGCCGGTGCAGAAGGGGAAGAGGCCGGCTGGGTCGGTGGCTGGGAATGCGCCGCCGCTCAAGAAGGTGAGGAGTGAGACGGCGAATGGGGAGGAGACGGGGTTTAGATTTAGGAGGCGGAAGCTTTGAGTGAAATTTCCTGGCTGGTATGGATGAGAGATAATTGAGCTTTTAGCGTAGGAGCGTGGTGCTGAGTGGCGATTGAGATGCTCTTTAATGGAATTGCCAGGGGTTCTACAATACCTCGCCTTCCTTGCTGATGTGCTTATGCTTTGCTGAAGCTTATGATGTCGTTCTGCTCTAACCCCTGAACGTTGGCGTAGCTCCCATCATCAACCCCTCAAAGTTTACATAGTCCTACAGCCTGAATGAAGCACGGGCTCAGCGAGCGTGATCCAGGGCTTGTGTGCGCCGCTCCAAAACTTTGGGATCTCGAATCTTGAAACCGCCCTAGTGCTTTAGACCAATGAGGCCCCCAAACCTTGGTACTATCGAGCACATTAAGTACTTACATAGCGCAAGCGTACAAAGATGCGTGTAGAACAAAACAAACTTGGAGGCTAATAGAGAGATTGAAGATGTGTGAATACGCTAACTGCTGCCCAAGTGCCTATGCCTTAGTAAACCCGCTTGAGATCTTCAGTGGATGATAGTATCGAGACGTGTCCCCAGGTAGTGAGGAACAGCGGAGAATAAAGTGACAAGGACTGGGGATCTTGTACATTTCAACATCTTCTTACTGTTGCTTAGAACCTCACTGATAGCTCAAGAACCGGACTCGCTCCCCGTAGCATTGCTTGACATCAATTCCCTAGTCTGTCTCATGGTTCGATATGAAGTCTCACGAATTCAGGACATGAATCGACAACACGCACGAAGGTGAAGGGGGTCCTCACGTTATGCAGTCACTTGAGGCAATGAGAGAGACACTGGGTTTTCAGTAAAGTGTATTCAGTCTGGTAGAAAGAGCAGCATAGTCCCGACAATGGGAAAGGAAAAGACAAAAAGCAATAAAAGCCGAACAGACCATACCCGAACAGAGTTTCCGAAAAAGATAAGTGTGCCACTCGGGCAGCCTACTTGAGTAGCCCCTGTTCCGAGATTGAAGACCATAGGCGGACTATTAGCGGCCATTGAAGGGGCATTGTCGACATTCTGAAAACCTCCTCTCTGCATCGTCGCTATTACAGCCGCATCGCCATCGACCTCGACACTTTGCTGAATGTAAGAAAACAAGTTGCAACAGTTACTTGGACTGAAGAGTTGGTGGGCATTTCAGGGTCGTCGTTCCTGGAAGGACACAGCGAGACGCCTGGGATGACCTCAGCTTCCTGCACCATGTTGTGTCAGATATCGAAAGGAGAGTTGAGCCCCTGTGCTTGAAACCAGACCGATCGATTCGACGGAACAAGTGCCGATTTCAGACACTATTGTTCCAGCATCGAAAGCCCATGAATGTTCCGTTGATGGGACTTCGTTATCCTTGAAAGGTTGCTTGACTGTAGTTGCATGGAGAGAATGGAATGTGTGTCCCGTGAGACACTCCGCTATGGTTCTACGTGGGCTCCCATAGCTTTCTTCTTCCGCCGCGAACGGCCGCAACTCTCGGTGGTGGTCGGGAGTAAGAGTCTGGGTCAATGGGCTGATTGGGATCGATTCGAGGTTCGGCTGCTGTACGAGGCATCATAGGAGGTGCATAATTTCCACGGCTTCCTCTATGCATTCCCCGGCCACCACCACGTCCACCGCGCGGCGAGTGTGTTTGTGTTTGAGGCGAGGCCCTCCCAAAGTCGTTAGGGTCCATGACCCGCTGTCCATTGGTGGCATGTGGTCCACGCGGGACCTGCTTGAACAAAACGACGTCCTCATCATCAGAATCTGGCTCTTTGGGCTCATCCAAGGTATTAGGGGCTTCCGGTGGTTCTTGGGTGACCGCAATCTTCTCAGGAACAGTGGCAACTACATCTGTCTCTCTCTTGAACAAAGCTAGACGGTTTTTGTAGTCTCTGTCTTCGCGACCAACAGCGTCGCGGAGCTGTTCGAGACGTTTAGCTCGGATCCCGAATCTCTGACCAATAATTTGCTTCTGTGGATCATTCGTGAGAAGAATGAAACTCTCGAACGCAGCGTCGACGTTTGTCTCCTGGTTGATCCGCCATAGTACGTGATTAAATAGTTGCTGGAGTCGTGCGGGGACGACACTCTTGGGAGTCTTATCATTGCGAGGCAGATCGGCACTGTTTCGTGCTGTTCGGTTCACGGTCTCTACAGAAGTAACGGAGCTCGCTCCTTTGTATGGAGTGGCGTTTAGGAGGTCCGGGCTTGTTGCAGAGTAGATAGAGCGTGGAGAGGAAGGTGTCTTTGCCCTATCCTCGGCGCTGTGATTCGAGCTCGTGGACGCTTCGTCGGATTGGTCCACGACGGTGAGAGAGTCTTCCAAGTCTTCGGTCAACGAGTCCTCGTCGGACTCCGACTCCTCCATCGAGAGCAGAGTCTCCGGAAGCAAGAAGGTCTCCACTTCGGCCCAAGTGAGATACATCTCATCTGCGCCTTCGATTTGTACCAATCCCGTGGTTTGAATCGTGGGAATCGAGGTTATATCGTCTAGCCATTTGATAGCCTCTCGGGCGTCTACGTTTACTCGATCGCTGCCCTTCTTTAACCGATCAAGCTGCGAGAGTGCTGTAGTGCCTAGTTAGCAATGTAAACCACTCTAGCGGCGTTCCAACGGGGAGACGGACTGTATAGTGGGACAAAGAGGCGTATGGCGCCGCAAGTGACCCATTTCCGGATGCCATCCCTCGTGCTCTTCTTGACGCCTGCCACCAGAGCAGTCTCGTCGACGATGCAGTTGAAGACTTTTCTTGTGGGAGGTTCGGGATTTCGCATGCGACGATCGTCGCCCTTGGGCCGCGCTGGCATGCCGTTGAACCGCATTTTCAGCGGAGCGTGTCTTTGTAATTTCAGGCTGGAGCGCACCATAGTCAGTATTTATTCCTAGAGGCGCCGCTTTGTAGGCGTAAGAGGTATCAAGCCTCAGTAGCAGGCAGAGCAGCGGTAGACTAACTGGGTGTGTTTGTCCGTGGGGTTGGTGATCGATTCATCCGCAACACCTCGCAGGTTCAAGGCGTGACCATCGCATTCATGGAAGGGGCGAGGGTCAGGCTGGCATTGCGCTGGTGTATGGTGTATGCGGTGGCCGTGGTGGTGTTGGCAGAGCGCATTGTGGGGAGAGGGCGGTGGTGGTGAATTTGGGCGGAGTCGACTTGAAGACCCGCGGGCTTGACGTGCGACTCAAGGCGCAGCCTATCACGCAGCCTCCACTACCCTTCACCGCCGCAGTGTGGCGGTACATAGCCACACATACCACATATATGCCCGGTTCCACTGTTCATCATAAGCTCTTCATGAATAGACCCAGGGTGAGTAACAACGGGTAATAATAGCGCCAATTTGCATCAGATCAATTACGCTTACAGCCTTTTCCATATTTCAATTTATATATTTGATTATGCATTGAAGCACCACAAACAGCGACAAACAGGTGCATCGAAAGCAGAATGCTTGCTGAATGTGCCACCTTTTTCATGCTCGACGTGGGGCGCTATCTCGAACCTTGGAGTTCAAGGCACTTTCTTAGCGCCATCTTCAGCCTTCTCGGGGATTGGAAGCCAAGAGGAAGACGAGGTACTTGAGATCGCCGAACTTGAAGGCGTCGTAAGGAATCAAACACCTCCCATAGTGAAGCTACGAAGAGGTCCACGACTGACGAGTTGATGGTGAAAGCTGGGGGGGCCGGTCCCTTAAAACAAGCCATCCTGCCAAACGTCTCCCAGGCAATGATACATAGCTTCGTGAGACATGCTCCGTCAGTATCCCTCAACCGCCTCTGGCGCCCTCCGCTCCTCTCTCAGATCTGGGATCCATCCTTTGGGCCTTTCCTGCCCCCGAACTATCAGCCCGTAGAGCGCGGTCTCAACCTTTTCCACGCACTGCCGCATGACAGTCATCTTCTTCTCCGCGTCACCCTCAAATTTGGAGCCCCTGCTTGGCTCGAGGCCCTCCAGACATAGGCGAAGTTCTCGCAGGTCGGCCAGGACGTCTCGCTTCTGCGCGTGTGGCGGTCTCGTGGTTGAAGGCTGCTCGACGTCCATTGAATCCCCAGATTGCTCATCGTGACTCCCCATGGACGGCAAATCTTTCTCTATGAGCGTTCCCGGCAGCTCGCCGCTCGTGGCCATAGCCGTAATTGCGAATCGCATCAGCTCTCCAACCATGTCGAAAATACCAAGAATGTAGTCCTCCGTGCTCAGCAGTACCGGACCTCCCTCCTCTCCCAACTTCGCCACATAGTTCTTTGCCTCTTTGTATGATATCAGGTTCTGGTGCTCGAGATAGTGCTGAAAGCTCAATGCCTCCATAAACTCCTGGTTTCCGCCGGTGATGTTGCGGCCATAGCGATATGCATTGAGGCCTTGGAGATCCCGCGAAATATTTTTATACTGGGTCTGGATGATCCCCCAGTACTGGGCATTGGACTTTGTGACAAACGCCGGGAGTGGCTTATTCAAAGTTCGTACTCTGGCTCCAGGTCAGCGTGGGTCGTGATTAGTCGAGCTTGCTCTTCGCTACCGTTGCAATGAGAAGATTCTGGGTTCGACTGATTAGCACGTATTGTATAACGTATCACATTGTACTCACATCTTCTTGCTCGCCGCTGTAATGTCTCGAGACGCCTTGATCACTCGCTCGCGCCTATCGTGGTGTTCATCGAGCTCGCTACGGAACCCCTCAAACATGGCCATCACGGGCGAGATAGACTGGCGCTTTGATGGCTCCTCCATGATGTCCTCCATCTTTCGCTTTGGACCCATCCGCAGTTTGTGGAGCGGTACTGCTTCGTTTTGTTTACATGGTGCAAGTTTGATGTCGAAAACCGCTCCCAATTAACGCAAGTGCACCCGGACTTGGCATCGGTTAGACCTTCTCTGCCCTGCCCCTCATCAACGCCATCTCGCCGGAACGCCTATCAATTCACCACTCACATGCCCTTCCTCGCCGTCTTCTTGTCTCCCTGAACCTCCCGATCTTTTTTTATTTTGGTCTTCTGCGCTGTTCAGAGCAAGTGTCCTCCCTGAACGTCCAATGGTCCAATTCTTTTCTAGCGCGGGTACGGTGTTTTCTGCTGCCATTGCACTGCGGGTGGTACTCCTGATTTATGGGTCTTTCCAAGATGCTTTCTCTCCAATGAAGTACACCGACATCGATTACTTTGTCTTCACCGATGCCGCTCGTTTCATATCCCGCGGACGGTCTCCATATGCTAGAGATACGTATCGTTACACTCCCCTTCTAGCTTGGTTTATCTACCCAACGACGTGGCCAGGCTCCTGGTTTTCGTTCGGGAAGATTCTCTTCGCTCTTGGGGACATTGCCGCGGGATGGCTGATCTTACTCATACTTCGGTCTTCCGGAAAAATGCCGTTGGATAGAGCCCTCAAATTCGCCAGCATCTGGCTTCTGAATCCTATGGTAGCTCAGATCAGCACCAGAGGCAGTTCCGAAGGTCTTTTAGGGGTCATTGTCTCGGCCCTCTTATGGTCGGTGCTTGCTGGCCGAATGAGGCTTGCTGGCTGTCTACTTGGATTTGCCGTCCACTTCAAGATATATCCTTTCATATATGCCGCTTCTATCATCTGGTGGCTGGACGATGAAAACGTTCCCACGGGTCCCAAAAAAAAATCAACGCAGTCTAAGACGATGTATGAACAAGTGCTAGGGTTTGTAAATCCGTCCAGAGTCACACTTGCTATCTACAGTTTGTTGACTTTCTCTGTTTTGAACGGTGCGATGTATTATGCGTAAGTAGTGTCTATACCACTTTCCACAATAGTGCTGATTTCGAAAGCTATGGCTGGCCTTTCCTGCAGCACAGCTACTTCCACCATTTGACGCGAATTGACCATCGCCACAATTTCTCGCCATACAACACTTTACTCTACTTGAATTCATCCCCGACCGGACACGCATCTATCAAACTAGAGGCTTGGGCTTTTATACCACAACTGTTCTTGAGCACCGTCGCAATCCCATTGGCGCTCGCAAAGAAGGATCTTCCGTCGACCATGCTGGCCCAGACTTTCGCCTTTGTAACCTTCAACAAAGTTTGCACTAGCCAGGTACTACCACTATGTTCGACATGTAGACTCAACTAAAAAATCCCAGTACTTCCTCTGGTACATCATGTTCCTTCCATTCTATCTTCCCACGTCAACACTATTGCAAAAGCCGGCCACTGGGATCGTCGCCGGCGTTCTTTGGGTTCTGGGGCAGGTGAGTCGTTCATGGGTGTGGCGTTCCGCAACCGCCTCCAGCTAACGTTCAGCAGGTTTTCTGGCTACATCAAGGCTATCGCCTCGAGTTTCTGGGAATTTCATCATTCGTCCCCGGGCTCTGGGCATCCAGTGTGTTTTTCTTCCTCGTAAATATCTGGATTCTCGGGATCATCATCACCGATCTGGGAAGCACGCGCAAGTCTAAGAATATGTTGGCGGGAACTAGGAAGGATATATAATCGATCCTTTGCTCTTCTTCGTGCTCTCAATGTAAAGCCATGACACGTACGCGCGTTCTCTTGAATAGATGATATACGGTCAACAGCTGACGAGCTTCAGGAACGCACGAAGCGCTTTGCCGATCAGATCTGATACCCTTGCGGCAAGGATCTCGCAGAACTGCTGCAGCTATATCGCGAAACCAGCAGGTTTCCCCGGGGAAGTATGCTACGAAAGCTGCATCGAAGAAATAGACATATGAGCCATCACAAATCTATTAAAGAGTGCTGGCCGGAGTCCGCATTGAATACCGACAGTCGTAACAACCCCTCAAATTCCAAACCCTCCTTACTAGAAGATCATGTTTCCGACCATAGTTAAACAACTGTAGTCAATATAAGCACCAGCTCCGGTGAGCGTCGTCAGCTAGGGGCCAGCGCGGACCCACTCCGAGCTCCCGGAGACGGTCCATGACCTCCCATGCACGATCTCGCAGGAAAGATCAACACAAGCACACGCTCCCGCAGTAGCAGGACGGGTCCACCCTGACAGCTGATGGCGGGCTCTACTTTAGCTTCGGATGTGGTGGGGGGGGCGACCATTGGGCGTGGCGGCAATGACATGCAGCCTTTGCATGCGCATTGGGCCCCGGTAGTCGTGGAGAGAAAAGGTTATCTGGACCACCGATGGACATGTTGATGTGGAACCTTCTATTTCAATCTCTTGTTTATCCGGGACGTACTGTAGGCTGCTTACCGGATATGTCGGCGACGTGATAGCCCTCATTCATGTAGAAAGGTATTATATCCACCATCTGCCATTAATGTTGAGACCACACCTCTTCAACCTCTTCAATCAACCCATTCAATCATTAACGACGACATCCCCCTCCTAATCCATCAGTCAGTCAATTTCCCAAAATACCACAGCGACGCGCAACCCGCCCCATCCGTCGTCGTCAGCATCCCTTACCCGCTTTTCCCGCTTCCGGCCAAGCGCCACCCTACTAATCACTACCAACCACTCACAACCTCACATACCCTCTTTTTTCCTCTTCATAACCCTCACAACGGAAATAGCACAAGCATTACCAACCCCCCACCGCCGCCGTCGTTATTCGACCGTGGGGTGGTGGTCCCACATCTCGACGTACGTATTGCTCAGCCGCGCGCCGGGTCAGCGGCCGGGTCCCCAAGCTAAGAAAGGGGGATGGATTGGGGATTTGTATAACATTGGGAGGTGTGCCCCGGTGCGATGGTGGTGGGTCGATGGAAGCGGTTTTTTTGGGTAGCTTTTGATGTTGCACCGATGGCGAAGACCGTTGCACGGAACGATCGCTGGTGGCGCGGATGGATCTGGGGAAAGGGCGGGTGCGCGATGCAACGGTGCCATTGCCTTGGAACGCCTTGCAAAATGACCCGGTGCGGCGGCGGCGGTGGTGGAGTGATGCGATGTGAGGAGATGGGATGGGTAGGGAAGTGGGTGGTGGTACGAGAGGTAAGGGGTGGGTAGATGGTACGTACCGCGACGACGACGACGACAGCACCGGTAGGAGAAGCGCAAAGGTTCTTGGGTCCCCGCAAGGGACGACCGCCTGTATTATATATGCCTCAGACTAAAATTAAGTATCTAGGACTATAGAGTTTCCCGCATCCCATCAATTCGTAGCACACCGGAGCCTCCCAAAACAGGAAATATTCTCGAGACGGGCAAGAAAACAAACACAGGCTTCCACTTTGATTGGGCTTTTCTTGGTTCTTCTTCTTCTTCTACTGCTTCCTTTCTTCCGTCCACGCATATTGACAACGACAAGACACGAGACGAGATACGATAAGATAACACCTTTCGTTGCCTTGGATTTTCGAGCACATACAAAAGTTTCTGCACAAATACACCAATAATTCTCCGATCTCCCAGGGGTCCTGTTCCCGATAACACCGGTGCTCTTCTAAGGTCGTAAATATATGCCAGCGCAAGCGAGTGAGGAGGGCGCTGGCGGGGTATTAAACAATATGTATGCTGCTAAGGAGGGTGGAGAAGAGGAGTAATTGATGACTGAGAGCTTAGAAGAGACCAAGTGCGAACTATACACGAGTTAGTAAAGGTAGAGAGAAGAAAGAGAATGATGCGGGAAAACTTACAGGAAGGAGGGCGTGGCAGCCGATTTGATTGGCAAGAGGCACAATGGCGGCGAAATCCGAGATCAACCACCCGCGGGGTGCGTAGATGGCGAGGTAGATCATGCCACCGACAACGGGGAGGATGAACATGTACATGAACTTGAAGTCGCGGACGATGCGATCAAGACCGACACGGAAACCAGATTCGGACAACTCCTTGGCGGTAGTGGTCCACTCCATCTTGATGCTGAAGAAATGACAGATGATGGCCTTGAGCAGATGGTACGAGATGCCACCGAAGAAGAGTAGGAACATGGGTGTCCACTTGGCAGTCTCGAGGCACGACTTGAAGAAAGTGGCTTGGCCGAGACGATGCCTCAACATGGCGTAGGCGAGTGGCGAGAGGACGTTGAAGACGACAGCCATACCAACGAAAATCTTCCAGGAGGTGATGTAGAACTGATCGACTTCATCGGTAAACCATCCGACAATGAGGTAGTTGGCCAGAGTGAGGGGAATAGCGGAGGCGATGGCGTAGTAAGTACCGATGTAAGCGAGGATGGTGATCTTTGAGGTGACCTTGATCTTGCTGAACAGGAAGCGCAGGAAGAGGCGGGTGAAAGGACCCCTGTAGATCCACATGTAGATGGGATTGAACACCAACTCGTTACATCCGTAAGCGTACTTCTCCCAACGGGCAAGCTCGTCGTAGACAGTGAGAGAGACACCCTCCTTGAACCCGCCATTATGGTAGGTGGCTAAACGGACAACGAAATCGTTCATTTGGAGTCGCAGACTGACATCGAAATCCTCGGAGACGTGGTCTTCAGACCAGAACTTGGTGTGGCCGTCTTCCTCGAATGCGATACTCTGGATAGCCGCCCATCGAATAAAGGTGTTGTGGCCGACGAAGGGAGCGCAATCGCCGTTGCCAACAGCGAACTGAATCGACGTGTAAATCAGGTTGGTGAAGTAGGTGATACCGTTTTCGAATACGTTGTTGACGACCTGTAGAATACCGGAGGCGTGTTGGAGGAGGGCAACTTCTGGGCTCTCGATCATCTCGAGAGCACCATACAGCAGGCAGTCTTCGGGGACGCGAGTATCAGAATCGATGATCAGAATGACCTCACCAATGCGAACGTTGCCAGCAGCCCAGGTCTTGCCAGCGTCTTTCTCGACCATAGTGTCACGGGCTTGATCGTACAGGTCCTCCTCTTCTTGAATAGAGAGATCGTCTTGAGTGCAGCCACGCTGGGAGCATGTCGCATCAATATTTCGTTGCCACTCATCCTCGACGCGGATAGAGAAGTCCATGCAGTAGTTCATGTTGGAGGCCTTCTTGAACTGACCCTTGCGCAAGAAGAAATCCGGGCTATCCTTATCGCTGTTCTGCGCGGGACGAGAGCACCATCCGATGTGGTTGAGTTCGTAAAAAGCCTTGCGGGCCTCTTGCATATCTTCCTGGACAAGGCGCATACCGTCATCGTTGACAAAGATGGAAGCTGTTCCACCCTGCTCCTCGTAGAACTTGACGGCGTCGAGCAAGCTGGTCACAGTGGGAATGATGACACCTTTGAGACCCTCCTTGTAAACAGGCATCTGGATAGTCACGTGGGGAAGCTCGACATTAGCATGACGTCCTGGCTTAGGTGCCTTGCCTGGAAGAAGTCAGCGTCGCACATTACCGAGGATGAGCAAAAGATGTCGTACCTGAATAATACAAGCTATTACCGTGCACACCGGAGAGGGAGCCGAAAAGCTGGAAGAGGGAACCAGTGATGACGATCATGAAGAACTAAGCGAAGATTGTCAGTTTCAGCTCCCAAAGCAACACCAAGAACGCCACGCAGTCTAGACGCGCAGCCTGACTCAGGAGCAAAGACGATTCGCGAGCGACTCACCAGTGAGAATGCAGCAAACAGAGGGATCGTCGCAACCTTTATTCAACGTCAGTCTAAGCTCCACCATTTCCGATCGACGCACTGGTGTTGTGCTCATGTAGGACGACTTACCAAAGCGAAACGCAGCATCTTTCCGTCGAGACGATACTCTGTAATCAGTTTTGCAAGACACGCCATCTCGACAACGACGACGAGAATCATGGCCAGGCCGACTAAGAGGGCATGACTTAGGAGGAAGGGTCGCTCTGGGACTTCCTGTCCATCTCGCTCTGGGTCGAAGATCTTCTCGCCCATTTCCTCCACTTCGATAGCGCGATCGATGGCACCGATCTTTTCACTCATCCCGGCGTCCAGTTGACCTGTGCTTTGGTGTGCAGAGATCGGATACATGGTAGCACGGGCACTGCGTGCGGCGGGCGTGCTGGGAGTCGTCGACTGTCGATATGGGGACATTGCTCCTGGGGTGGCTGGGATAGCTTGTCCCCAGACGAGTCCAAGTAGTCTTGTCTCGATGTCGGTTCCATGAGCGAGGATACCAGGCACGGTGTCGCCCCAGACAAGGACGATTCTTTCCTGTCGGCACAGGACGACGTAGGCTTCCCGGGTGATGACGGCTTTGCCGCTGGCGATGTCCTTGACGGAGTTGACGATTGGGAGAACGAATCCACGAGGGTCCAAGGAGAGTTCGGTCTGGAAAGGCGTGACCTGTTGCAGCAGAGCTTGGGTGATCTCGGAGCTCATGGTGAAGGCAACAGTGACGCCTAGCTTCTCCACGGCGACGGCGATATCCTGGTTCAGGAACATTGGCTCAGCTGTGTAGAGCCCATCGGGCCGTCGCAGCAATACACCCAGGTTGGAGCTGTCATTCTCGATTACACCGAACTCATCCTGGGCGGCTTCCAGCCACTTTGACTGTTGACATCTCCGATGTAGGAACTTGACCATCTTGAGGGAGGTCAGAGTTTGCTCCATCACAGTCATGGACTGAATGGGATGAAGGTAAAGATACTCACAACATCGTGTCGATCTCCACCGTTGGTTCTGCTCGAGACAATACTCGAGCCTGAGCTGTCCCGCACTTGCATGCCTGGGTGTTGGAAGCGTACGCCAGAACCCATGCCCTCTCTCGTTACACTGAGGGAGTCTCGGTCGAAACCAAGATTGTTGTTCGCCATAGCAAGGAAGAAAGTAAGAGGGATACGTTGAACGAGTGATTGTATCCACTCTTGAAAAACAATGATCAACGCTGGCAAACGACAGGCGAGGTGAAGAAGAAGAAGAAGAGGGTGGTAGCGGGCACTTGAGTTCCGGATATACGACCCTGCACTTGAGATAACAAGGTCGTTAGATGCAGTGGCCCATGCCACGATTTGCTGGGCTGAAGACAAACCAAGAATGACTCGGGCTGGATCTGAGGCTAGACCGAGAGCCCCTCCCGCCTGGGTACCGCCGTTTTGGAAAGAGCATGTTCAGGGTTTAGTCAATAGTGTCTCGGACGCCCGAATCGAACGAGCTCGAGCGCCAACGACTGCAAGCGCCGCACAGGCGTCCCGAACCATTGCCACGTAGCGCCTTGGACCGGTTGTGTATCACCTTCCAGAGAAAAAGAGTATCTTGGAGGCGCCACCAGCCGAAACAATAGGGGATTGTGGCTGTGGGTGGAAAGCCAGAGGCGGCAGTCAACGGCAGCTCGGTATGCCGCTAGCCTCCCGATGTATCGATGCGCAAAGAGACAGCGGCTGGCTACAGGACGGAATCCAGGCGAGACGCCCAGCAAACAGCGGCAGGGGCTCGGGAACATAGGAGTCCATGCTCTGAAAATTCAGGGCGTCCGTCCCCAGAAGCGAGCGAGTCCAGGTGGTCGAAACGCTCGCGTGCATAAGTGCAGGAAGTAAAACACTATAACGTGTGCCGAGCATCAGAGCACGAGCTAGGTACAAATTGCTAGAACCAGGCAGGATCACGGCGGACCGTCCTGCCTGGAGGGAATGTTTTGGAGACGGGGCCGCCCCAAAAGGGGCAAGTGTCTGATGCTGGCTCAGACGGCGGGCGATTATGGGCCACAGCGGCCTGTTCGTGAAGGCGAGGGGAGGGGATGTGACATTGCGAGCACAACTCCCCCACGTCGTGTTAGTGCCAAGGCGTCAACTCCAGCCCCTGACGATGTGGGATGGCCGGCGTGTTAGTACTGTATAACCTCCGAAGCGGCTCAAACGGGGAACGAGGTCGCATGGTTTTCTCCGCGTCGGGTTCCCATGCAGCAGCAATCGACAATCAGTACTCAGCAGCGGGCTGGAAGGAGGCCGCAATAGAGGGCAATATTGTGGCTGTCAGACCTGCTGGGGCGACGATAACGTCGGACAGCGATGCTGCGAGGTGATGTCTCCTGGGTCTGCACGTCTGCGAAAATAGAAGCGGGCGGCAATGTGCGCTTGCAGTAGTGGCGTTCTAGCGGTGGAGGCCATACAGGCAGCTGGCCAAGCTCAATCTCCACACTGTACGAGTGGCGGTGCCTGGGTCCCAGCGCAGCGATAGGGCCGTGGAAACCCGATCGGCCAAAGTCTAAATCCACCTGCCCCAGGCGGCACTATATCGCTCGGGAGAGAGGGCCGCACCATGGTGGTCGCCCACAACCCGACTGGCCTCAAGGCCGCACGGCTCACAGTCCCCCTGGCCTCACTGCCGCAGCCTGTCCTCTCGTGGCAGCGACGTGACGCAGGGTGCGGAGGTGGAGGCTGTTATGGCGGTGGGCTGTTTCAGCAGACGTCAGGGGCGTTGGCGATATCCAGGCTCACTGCAACACCATGCCAAGCATTGCGTGCACTAGCGGGGCGCTATATCGAGCGGTCTCAGGGGTATGCTGCACGCACTGGGATCGCGCCGCCGCCCGCTGTATCCACCCCGGCTTCGATTGACGATATGGCGTGCCCCCTGGCTAATGCTCCGGCCTCGATTGGCGCCCAGCACATCTGGACTTCCGCTTTCAACGTGCCCGCGTCCGCCCACTGTGCCAGCCACAGCCCCTGTCGCACCGTTCCGCACACACCTCTCCATCGCATTCCTCCGCCCAGCCCTGCCAGAGCCAGCCATGCTTCCGGCCATGTGTGCGCCTTCGTCATGGAACGACTTGCCCAGGCCGCCGCCGCCGAGGGCTGATGCCCCATCTCCAGCTCTGTTGTCTTGCGCCCGCTGTCCCGCGCGACTCGCCCACCGTCCTGGGACGAACCTGGTTCCATAAGCCGTGTAAAATCCCTATCTGCTGCAATATACCAAGCCACGTTCGGTCCCAGCCAGCCCGGCACATCCCTCGCTTTCTCGCCCGTGCGTTTGCCCGCTCGAGCAACGCGGTTGCCGGCCTATACCTCGAGCAGATCTTCCATTTTTCCGCTCTTCATCTGGACCTCTGCTGCAAAGGTCGTCGTACCCGGCTTCCACAATGTCCAGCTCAAACTCCATCCACACGCCCCATGGAGCCCATACGCCCCATGGAGGCATTGGAACGAATCCCTTTGCGACTCCCATCCGCCTAAGTCGCGCTCCCACTGAAGAGGGCAGCGACGACCGCCATTCCTACTTCCCCGCCACTGCCATATCAGGTTCGTAAATCGCCATCATGACGAGCATCGTGAAGTTTTGGCTCACAAGCTTCAGCAGGACCACAGGCACGCCTTCGCAAGTTCAAGAGTGCGCGATGGAAGGGCCCAGAGTAAGCAGCACTGCACTTCGGTCTGAACCTTCTAACATCATCAGCTATGAGAAGCCCTGGGTGGCCAACAAGAACCCCCGCAAGAAGTGGGAGCCCATGATCTTTTACGGCTCTATTCTCATTGGGATTGTCATCGGTGCTCTCATCTGCTACTTTGCTTATGCATCCGTCTCAGACCACGAGGTCAGTAATTTGCCTCTTCACACAAGGGTGATCTGACGTGTGTTCAGTACTGTCTGATATTGGAAGACGACTTCCAAAAAATTGACATGGACAACTGGAGCTACGAGATCCAGCGTGGTGGTTTCGGCAGTGGCACTTTCGAATGGACTACCAATGACCCAAAGAATGCCTACACGGATGACAAGGGCCTCCACATTGTGCCGACCCTCACGACAGAGTCTACTGACATCACCATCGACCAGCTGACGGACAATTATGTGCTCAATCTCACGACTGCGGGTACTTGCACTTCCACGGATGTCACCATGTGCGCCATTCGCAGCAACAAGACGTCAGGCGCCATCATCAACCCGGTCCGCAGTGCCCGTCTCACCACCAAGGGCAAGAAGTCTATCACCTATGGGAAGGTCGAAGTTGTCGCCAAGATGCCCAAGGGATCGTGGCTCTGGCCTGCCATCTGGATGATGCCCGAGCACGACACCTACGGCCCATGGCCAGCGTCTGGAGAAATCGACATTGCTGAGAGCAGAGGCAACTTCGGCGACGACTACACGAGCGGTGGCCGGGATGCCCTCATCAGTGCCCTGCATTGGGGCCCGGTGCCGGAAGCGGATGCCTTCTACAGAACCTCGGGACAGCATCGCGTGCGTCGAACCGATTACACGGAAAAGTTCCACACGTACGGAGTCGAGGTAACCTAATGACGCTCGACCAGTAGCACAAGTATCACTTGCTAACGACGCCATAGTGGAGCGAGAACTACCTCTTCACATACATTGACAGTCGTCTTCTTGTACGTTTGATCTCTGACATCATCTCTCATCTTCATACCCCCGCTCAAGCATGACGTATGAAGCACAATAGCTGACTCCCCTATAGCAAGTCTTCTTCATCAAGTTCAACAGCAAGAAGAACATGTGGGACCGTGGCAAATTCGGACAGTCCATCTTCAACCACTCGGCACTCTTCGACCCGTGGTCGCAGACTGGCCGTCACAACACTCCCTTCGACCAGCCGTTCTACCTAATCCTCAACGTCGCTGTCGGTGGCACTAACGGCTTCTTCCCAGACGGCGTGGGTAACAAGCCGTGGGGTGACAAGAGTGGCCAGTCGCCCAAGGAGTTCTGGGACAGCCAACCCCAGTGGATTGACACGTGGGGTGAGGGCGACGAACGTGGGCTGACGGTCAAGAGTGTGAAGATGTGGAGGGAGGGCGCGTGCTGAGCGGCCAATTCGACAGTCGGGGTTCGCAGTTGTTTGCCCTCAGACTGGCTAGACGCAGGGGGCAGTTTTTCTCTTGGTACAGCTATTGTAATTCTCGCGGGTCATGGATTAAAGGTTACTTCGGCGCTCCTTGGAACATCGGTCAGCAGCAAATCGGACAGCAGCAAACACATGACGGCAAACTAGAGGCTCGGGGTCAGGTGGATTCGATACTTAATTCAGCAATCGTTCCTTTTCGCGCCGTTGCATAACTATCAATTCTTGGGGCGCCCAGCACCAGCCGCGCCGTGCCCAGCAATTGCATGCAGTGCCCAGCAGCTGTATGTGATAGGCTAGGGTCTCGGCATGCTTCTCGCCACACGGCAGGCAGGCGGTCCGAACCCCCTGCGTTTAATCGGCGGCATGGGAGGTCCCTGTAGCGCCAGGGGTATTCGGGAAGGGAGCATGTCATCCTGGCATCAAAGATAGCGCCGAGCCTGGCCGACCTTCTCGTGCCGTCCGTGCATCGATATCGACCTCGTCAAGACTGCGTCCATGCTCCCTCCCATCTCCACCACCATGCACCCAAGACAGCCGCCCACCCAAGTCTCGCCCGCGCCAACGCCTCTGGCATTTCCGGCCATACACCGGCCCATAATCGCGTGCATGGCTCCTGCGTGGTCGGCTTGCCGTTGTGTTTGGCAAGCCACGAGCTCCAGACGGGCTCAGCCTCAAGCCCAGCCTGGGAATATCATGTCCCGAATACGTGCGCCGCTCGCCTGGAGCCCTCACGACTCGGATAGCCCGCGTCTCGCTGTCGCCTGTCGTCTTCCAGCCTCTCAGGGCTGAGCTGAAGAGGGAGTCGAACGCGACTCGAACCACCTGTCCCGCAATCGATAGCCCCAACCCCCTGTCTGGACCCTTCTGACTTCTACCCCCTCCACTACTCAGGCGCTGTAGAGCCTGTGGAGCCTTTTGCATCTGTCGCTCTGCTGAGTACTTTTGGCGGCCGCCCGCCCGTTTCTGTCGCTTCTTCACACTCGTTCTTCTTGTGCTTTCTTTGCGTGCTCTTTGCCGTTATGGCACCCACGATCGTTACCTCGGCGCTTTCTGCCTTATTATTAATATCCAGCGTGCGTGTTTAGTGGAAACTTCCTTGTCCAACTTCCGGTTCCGGTTGGATGGGCCTTGCTAAACAATGTTGTACAGGCCTCGTTTACCAGTGCTACTCTTCACCACCACCACGATAAGCGTGCTCTGACGCCCCCGGCTGCTCCAGCTACCAATTGGACCTATCTCGGATGCTACACGTACGTATATGTCAACTTCCTAGCGCAATTCATTCAATTAATATGTATGCGCCTTCAGTGATAGCGTAGGTGCCCGAGGTCTCGTTAGCGCAGGCTACAACAGTGGCAATTCCATGACCAATGAGGCCTGCGTGTCATATTGCAAAGGCAAAAACTACATCTATGCCGGAACCGAGTACGCGGGAGAATGCTGTATGTTCAATCCTCAATATCCCGTTACCAGCTCTTACCCTGCACACCGCGAGCGGGCATGAGTCCGTCAGATTCGTAGAGTCAGCTCTAATCAGTTATCTTTGTTCTAGACTGTGGAAACAAACTGCAAAGCACTAGCACCCTGGACGATGATAGCACATGTAACATGGCCTGCAATGGCGATGCTACCGAGCCCTGCGGTGGTCCTAATCGCATGACTGTTTATTCGACACCACCACCAGCCCAGGACCCTGGCCCATTCATCAACCCTGGTGTTGACGGTTCCCATTACCAGGGCTGCTACAGGTGAGCACAATGCTTCCGTTTTCCGATACCAGAGCCACGGCACAAGATCTCTTCATGCCCTTGTTTGCTTCAATTCCCGGGACCTGAGTCCTGTGCGCGGCTGGGGCAACGCATGGTGGTTGCTATTCGGGGATTAACTACGCGGCATTGCCGTAATCAATCATCGCACTTCCCAGGCATGAGTGTTGCCAATTATAGGATGAGGGGAAGCTGACCCTGACATCGTAGTGATACCAATGCCGGCCGCACCTTGAACCACGGCTTGCCAGTGCCTGGCGGGCAGTCGGCTTTGACTGTAGCCCTTTGTGTTTCCACATGTTCGGATGCCGGGTATGTCTTAGCTGGTGTGGAATATTCATCTGAGTGCTGTAAGTCTTTTCTTTACCACATCGTACATGGCAGCTTTATTCATAATTCTTCTCTTAGACTGCGCCAACGCTATCGGGGGTACCGGTGCGCTGCTTGACGACTCGAGCTGTAGCATGACTTGCAATGGGAACAGCACCGAGTTCTGTGGTGGGTCTAATGCACTGAGTGTGTATTCTTCCAAGACCGCTCCAGATGGCTGGAAGGCATTGGGATGCTATACAGACTCCGCTGGCGCCCGCACCCTTACTACCTACGAGTTCCCCCCAGGTGATCTCACGATCGAGAAGTGCACCTCTGCGTGTGAAGGTTTCACGTACGCTGGTGTCGAGTACGGAGGAGAATGCTACTGCGGCAACGAATTCTCCAATGATGGTGGCCCAGCACCAGACGGAAACGCGCTTTGCAACAAGCCTTGCAACGGAAACGCCCAGGAGACCTGCGGTGGCCCCAACCGGTTGAACGTCTTCCAAGTTGTTGGCGGAGCTTCTACGACGACAACGAGTGCAGCAGCCTCTGCAACCGTAGCAGCTACACCAACTTCTACCAAGCCTGTTAACACCGCGCTTCCTACTGGATGGGCCTACAAGGGCTGCTACATTGACGGAGCCAATGGCCGCATCATGGAAAACCAGGAGCCCGACAGCAGCAGCAACACAATTGAGCAGTGTGTGGCCACTTGCGATGGCCTCGGATATGCTGTTGCTGGTATGCAATACGGTGCCCAGTGCTTCTGCGACGACTTTGTTCGCAATGGTGGTGCCCTCACTTCTGACAGTGACTGTAATATGAACTGTGCGGGCGATGCGACCGAGAAGTGTGGTGCCGGTAACCGGATGAGCATCTACTCTGACGCGCCTCTTCAAGTCTACCAGCCACCTGCAACACAGACTCAGAATCTCAATGGTAGCTGGGAATACCAGTACTGCTTGTATGACGACGCTGAAGCGAGAACTTTCGCGTACCAGTTAATCCTCCCCAAGAACAACACGGCCAACAACTGCCTGGCTTCTTGCCAACAGTTTGGGTATGAGGCTGGTGGAATGGAGTTCGGTGACGAATGCTGTGAGTATTGCTACTTGGTAACGTTTTTGGTTGAGAAGGTGCTAATATCGTTTTCATAGACTGTGGTGATCCTGCCAATGTCCTGCCTGGCAACCAGAAGCCGGAAGCCGACTGCAACAGTGTCTGCACTGGAAACGCGACTTACCTATGTGGTGGCGGTAACCGAATCTCTTACTACAAGTGGACCGGTCCTTCTCTTACTGCGTGGAACTACGCCTCAGGCAATGCAGCTGGCGCGTATGAATTCTTGATCGGCGGTGTCATCGTTCCTCTTATCACCACACCTGCTATTAACGGCAAGGTCACTTTCCTCGAGAAGCACGGAACTGGTAACCCTAACGCCACTGGAGCCTACGAACTGGACATTGCGCAACTCAACAACTTCACAGGGGCCTGGCGTGAGATGCACGTCAAGTCTGACGTTTTCTGCTCTGCAGGCTTGACCCTTCCTGACAAGGCTGGACGGCAAATCAACATTGGAGGCTGGGCGAACGACGATACCTACGGTATCCGCCTCTACTGGCCAGATGGCTCTCCCGGCGTGGACGGCGTCAATGATTGGCAAGAGAACGTCCAGGAAGTCCACCTCCAGAAAGGTCGTTGGTACCCTACTGCTATGATCATGCCTAACGGATCTATCCTGGTTGTTGGAGGTGAACAAGGCTCGAACGGTGCGCCAGTGCCATCCCTCGAGATTCTTCCCACCACCGGACCGTACCTCTACTGTGACTGGCTTGAGCGCACGGACCCCTACAATTTGTATCCTTTCCTCGCAGTCCTCCCCAGCGGAGACATCTTTGTCGCGTACTACAACGAAGCACGCATCTTGGACGTTGTCACTCTCGAAACCAAGCGGGTCCTTCCCAACATTCCTGGCGCTGTCAACGACTTCCTCGGTGGCCGTACCTATCCCTTCGAAGGAACTGCAGTTATCATGCCTCAGCACTCGCCGTACAGCGACCCCTTGACTGTCATGATGTGCGGTGGCTCTATTCCCGGCCCTGAGTTTGCCCTGGACAACTGCGTTTCGATCACTCCCGATGTGATAGGCGCGGAGTGGGTCATCGAACGCATGCCGTCCAAGCGTGTCATCTCTTGCATGACTGCCCTTCCGGACGGGACTTTCGTCATCATGAACGGTGGCCAGCAAGGTCGTGCTGGGTTCGGTCTCTGCACAGAGCCTAACCACAATGCTGTTATCTACGACCCGAGTGCTCCGGTCAACCACCGCATGACTGTAGCTGCTAACACGACCGTCGATCGTCTCTACCACTCCGAGGCTGTCCTCCTCGATGACGGACGCGTTCTCGTCTCTGGCTCTGATCCCGAAGACGTGCGTTTCGTCCAAGAGTACAGGAATGAGGTCTTCATCCCGCCGTATCTGATGGGCTCTCCAACGCAACCCGTCATCTCCATCACTGCCGCCAACAAGCACGTCAATTGGGCCGCGACCTTCCAAATCACCACCGACTCCCCTATCAGCAAGATCTCTCTCATGGGCGCCACATCGAGCACGCACGGCAACAGCATGGGCATGCGCACCTTCTTCCCCGACTTTAGCTGCGGGGGCGGTATCTGCACCATCACCGCGCCGCCGGACAACAAGATCTGCCCTCCGGGTTGGTTCCAAGTGTTTGCGCTGAACACTGCGGGTGTGCCCAGCAAGGCCGTGTGGGTCCGCGTTGGCCAAGATCTCGCGAGCTTGGGCAACTGGCCAGCCCACCCCGACTTCCTTCTGCCGGGCGTGTAAAACATTTCAGCTCTTCCAGCGTATCTCCTTGGGCATAAGTGGGCGGATGGACGTTGGCGCATAATCTTTAATTCCATTTAATATTCCACATGCTGTCTTGTTTCTTTTGAGTTTGATGTCCCCCGACGCATATGCATGCATACTACGCAAAACTTTTCATTTAGAGACTGTTGTATTAGTGGAAGAGGTCTTCAACGACAGAGCGTGGAGGGCAAATGGACATCTTGACCCACGAGTTTGCTGTGAGAGGTAGAGGGGATGAGAGGGTGCTGAGGAGACATTACATCGTTGTTACAGGGTGTACATACAAATCACGATATGCTTCTTCATGCCTGCCCTACTCTTTGCATACGAATCTGCTTTGGAAGTGATTACCAACTCGATACTATCGTGTCTTTACCATCGTATGTGCTCGAAGCGTGCACTACCCATCTATCTTGACTCCTTGAGCAGCTCGTAGTCCACCGACTGTCTAATCCCTAGCAGACTTCCCACACCTACCCACCTGGGCACATCACCATCACTACACCCAGGCCAAAACAAACAGCTCCATCACGCCGCGGCGTACCTTCCTCAACCCATCTCGTCCCATAATCTATGCTTTGCTATCGAAACTTACCCACCCAATGCAGCCCATAATCCATCGTTTGACTATCGAAACTCAACCCCCCCAATCCAGCCGTTCAGCCGTTCAGCCATTCAGCTCCCCATCCCAACGCCCTCCCCCTCTCAAAGCTTATCGTCAACCCCCCGCGCGTGCCAAACGCCACACTGCACGCCGGATCACCCCAAACAGCAACCGCGCGCCACCGAAAACAGCTCAATCCGTCTCCCCTGGCCGGGAAGCGAGAGCAGCACCAACGTAACAACGCCACAAGGAGAACGCCGCAGACGAACGCCAGTTGCTTCGCCAAATGCTTGACGTTTCGCCGAGCAGCGCCCGCCCGCAGGCGAAGGTGGCCGGGCGGCGGCGCGCGAGGGCAACGGGGTGTTCGGAAGGTCTAATTTCCACCGTTGGGGAGGGGGTTTCTTCCGGACTCCTGAGAGGGCTGAAGGAAGGGCAAGTTGCGGGTGATGGGTGGCTGTGTCCTCAGGAGTTAGGAGAAAACTGTCTTTCCAACTTTCTTCTTTGCTGCGTTCTCGTCAGGGGGAGAGACAGCGCTCGAGCTCGGTACGACCTGCCTCCCGTTGTCTCACGAAGTCTGCAGCAAGCACTCTCTGCTGTGCCACACCACGTTTTTCGCAAAAAGGGTTGTCCAACCTCCAACACCGACGGGCGGGGGATGCCTCTACTCCCCCAAAACCCGTCCACGCAAAAATGCCATGCGCAATCTTCCATCAGTAAGAAACCTGCTTGAAGCCCGGTCGGCCATCTAGCACCCACCCAGCCGTTCAACCCGTGTGTTTGGAATGAATCCATCGCCTCATGCAACCGCAACACACCGCAACGAACAACTCACCCTTTTCCCGCGTCGCCCGAGCTGGGCGTCGCAATCGTCAAACCACCATCAACAAAGCAAGAAAACGCAGAGTGGCTTTATTTTTAGCCCCTGGGTTGCAGTAGTCTCACGAAACGAAACCGCCGCCGCGACACAAAATCCTGGATCCCAATGGATTCCAGAAGTCGGGGCCTTGCAGCCGCCACACACACGGCAAGCAAACAGGGAACCAGGATCCATACCCCTTCCTTCATCCCCCCAGCACAATTTAAAAAGCGTCAATGCATTAGCTCTCGCGCTCCTACAATATAGTTATGCAGAACACTAATGATCGTGGTGCATTGGCAGCCTATGCGTTGTGATAGTCTATTGATGCGTTAGGTTGAGATGCTGTAAAGTGCGAATGCATTAGTCTTTCCCGATTGAGAGCGGTAGCTCAGTCAACTCGATATTGATGGAGCCATCTTAATCAACAATTTATGCAGTGCGAGGCTGGACCCGCGCCTCATATATTGCGCGCAGATAACGGTGTGCTGCCTTTGCGACTTTACTACTACGAGCGATATGCGGTTGGCGAGAAGAGAAGTGAGTCTAGAATGTGTGGTGTGGGTTCACGCGGTAGGGCGAGGTGTCCGCAGGCGAGGTGGTGGGAGACTGGTTCGTTGGGCAGGTGGGTTGGCTTGTGAGCATTCTCCCAGACTCGAGCGATACTGAGCATCTCGGAATCTTTCTTTGGCTCATAGTGTTCGGGTTGTTGAGTGTTCGTCGCTGTGCGTGCCGGTGTACAGACGATCTTCAAGTTAATGGGAATGTTACGTGCTCTCCTTCAGTGTTCTAACTAAAATTGTCGTTAAGAGCGTCTTCAAACTCGAGGGCGATTCTACCTCAGTCTCTCCCTTTCTTTACTAGGCTTGCCAGCTGTGTGAAAAATCGAGAGGGCGAGTGTGTAAAGCCTTCTGCAGATGTAAGCATCTACTATCGTCCTGTCCTTGGCCACCGATTCAGGTTCAATAATACTTCTATCATCGCTACTATCAACACGGTAGCTTCTTTTCGCGTCCTGCTAATCCAGTAACAAGACAAATCTACTGATATAAGTCCAGATTCAGTTGCTTCTTTACAACCGGCCTAGGGAGGGCACATCATCTCCTTCTTATACATAGGAAATGCTTTACCAAATCCCCGGCTTCTGTAAGCAATTTAGCCAATAGAATATATACGACACTTCAGTAGTACCCTCAGAGACACTCGAAGCTTAATGGCAACTTTGAATCAAAGACTAGTAATCACTTCTAGCTCGATCCCTATCCAACTACCTTTCTCTAGATAACATTAATTACTAGTCTAGTAAGCTTGATAATCTCTTTAAAAAAAATTAGCACTCACTTCTAGCTCTCTCCCTCTCAGCTCTACATTGCTCCCAATAACATTACCCACCATCAAAAGCTCGCAAAGTCATCTCTAGCACGTCGCTACCCCATACTCCAACCTCCCATCCAACCCTCACTACTACACTTTTCTTACTTCCATCTCCAAAGCCACGTCTCCCCTCACAAAACCCACTACGACGACCTACCCGTCGCCGCCTCTCCCCACCACCCGCACCGACCAGAAAACGTCCTACTCGCCATCTATACCCCACCCCGTCTATACCCGCAACGGTCGGCAACACCCAACCGAAGCGATACCCAACCATCCCCAAGCCACGCGAACCGCCGACCGGTCTCCTACCCAGGCCCCAAAGGCGGCTCCGGATGCTGGACACGCCATCTCACCTCCAGGCCCCCCGATCAAGGGGGTGGGATATTGCCTCCCTCGCCGCACGCGAGTCTCCCATCTCGCCATCACTGCGGCAAGAGCGGACCTCAGGGTGTATCGGGCAGCTGCCAGATCGCCCGCCCAGGCTTGAGGACAAGGTACAGTAGCGACCGGGTTCTTGCTTCCGCGCTCATTTGGTTGTGGCGGGTCAGGGATGAGGCTGGGGTCGGTGTCGGGGGTTCGTTGAAATCCTTGGGGGTGCGAGTTGGCGGGGATCGGCGCTGTGTTGGGATTATGGACAGGGCCGCGGAAATAATGGATTTCTGCATGTGTGCTAGTAGTGCTGGTGGAGATAGTGAGAGAGTGGGGGGTGTTCGGGGGTTGAATCTGCGTTGGAAGGGGGAGGGGGGAGTAAGAAAAGTATAGTAGTGAGGGTAAATAAACTGAGCATATTCAGATAAAACATGAACATACATGTACAACTCTGTGGTAGAAGTTACTTATCCAAGAAGCCTCAGAGTCTTTTCTATTCCTAGGGACTGTTTTCTTTGTCATACCTCTCGACATCATCAACTCTACGTTACTAGAATAATCCCGTTCAGGTTTCGCGGCCATGAACATTGCTCAATCGGCGGCGACATCGATTCTTGCCCCAGAACGCCGCAGCCAAACACAGTTATCTAAAGCTGTGATTGCTTTGCATTCAAGTCGACGCTCTGGATACAGGGCTGATGCTCGTGTCTCGTGTCAACGTGACCTTACCCAATTCCTCATGGTGGAATAGATAGCACACCGCAAACGCGTACCAAAGAGTCACAGATGCGCAGACTGGCCCCACGTTGACGCTCATCAAGGACGTGGAAGTGGCTCGGTTTCATGGTAGGATTTGTAGGCCGTGTACGTGATGTATTGCACGATGATGATGTAGGGATGCGAGAGGTCTAGAGGAAGGTGAGCTTGTTTTTACAGGAGGTGCCGTGCGCTTGCCGTAGCCCTCGCCGCTTTGCGCTGACATACATGGCATATCCCAGTATAGCATTTCTTGAGGGTTTCTAAAAAGGTTGTAGGTGGCAGAGGAAATACACCGACCACGTGCAGAAGAAAACAGAATTATTAAATTCAGTGATGCCCTAGTCTACCTATAACATTATTGTATGGTCTTTTGTGCATTGAGTGAGAAGAGTCTCTTATCAACATCCACTCTACCTCTAGGCCGGCGCACGCAGCAATACCAAAGCAGGCACCGCCGCATACTCGACATCGTACCGCTCACCATCCGCATTACCACGCTTGAATAGCGCGGGCGACACCACTATCTCGACAAACTGCTGGTGTAAGGGCTGCAGATCCTTCTCCGTATTCTCCGACCACTCGTCCATCATAGTAGCTTGATCGAACAGCAGCTGGGCAGGCACCTTCCCATCGGCCTGCAGTACAGCCTGCGGGAAACTAAAATGCCACAGGGCACGCTGTCGACGAAGAAGCTGCGATAGCTTTATGGCATCTTCAAAAATGGATATGAGTTTGTTTTCGAGCTCGATATGCCGCTCGGGAGCTGCCCAGACCCCGATGAGACTCATGATCTCCCGCGCCGCGGAGGTAATCTGCGTCCTGGCATTGTCCGTGAGGCCGTTATCTCTGTATGTTTTGGAGAGGAGCTCTATGGTGAAGGCGCGCCAGTCATTGAACGTGTGAGGGTGATAGGATTCTGGGCGGTGTTAGATTAGTCTTTGTCATCATCCTAAAGAAGAGATGCGCGGATGGCCTTGGGCTTCGTACTCACTATCGTAGAAGAGCCTACTTTCCAACTCGCGCAGACTATTTCTGTCACTTTCTTCCAACCATAGGTCCGAAAATGCAACTTTTTTGGGACCTTCCCCACCCGGCGTTGGTACTGGATGTCGAAACACCAGATCGCTCATGACATACGCAGTCCAGCCTCGCACGAAAAGGCGCCGATTTTTCTTGTTAGCAAGAGTACTTTCGATGGAGCGGACCTCAGGGCAAAGCGAAAGAACCTGTGCGTATCCGAGGACAGACTCCTGACTGAACTTGGGCTTCGAGTAGTCACCGAGGAAGCTGGACGACCAGGTTTTGATGGAACCAATAAGCGATTTGAACTTAGTCTGGATGTCGTCGTCTGTCATCTGAGGGCCTAGAAATAGCTCCTTATCGTCCATGGCTTTTTGCATCTTGGTAACGGATTGTTTCGTACGTTCGTTCACAGCTAGCGCTTTATCGAGCTCATCCCGAGTATCTTTGAGTTTTTGATCGTTTCGGATGAAATTTTCTTGTAACTCCTGGTACGCCGCTTTCCACATTTCGGTCTGGGCACGGGAGTCTTCCAATTTGGTTTCGAAGGTAGCGTGGACGTTATTATTACAGCGGACATCGTTTGAGCGTGACATCTTTTCAGATGTGTTGAGCTAGAAATTTGAGCTATCGGCTCAGACAGATGTTGAGAGAGAAAGTTACTTACACCAGGTCGATCTTTGATGAAATGTGACATTCCACCTACACTCTTTGAATATGACCTTGCGCGAACCGTCTCATTTCGTTTGTATCCAGGGCCTCTCGAACTTCCTCGGTCTCCTCGCGCTGTGGTACCACTTGTAAGTCCACCTGAATAATTCTGTATGTTTCATAGAGGGTAGCATACCAAGCCTCGATTCTTGACTGTTTTCAGTGACTTCGCGAGACTGGCTTCTCTCATGAAGAGATTCATTTACAGTATTAGGCCGCGGTCGTGGGTCTCGATCCAAAGGAAATTGGGTTGTTGTGTGCGGACTTAATGGTGGCTCCCAAGTAGGGTACTGTAAATCATTAAAAGACTGACTCGCTTGCTTTGACGGGAACTTCGCACCTCTTTCTCTATTTTTCGCTGATGCGAGGGTTTCAATGGCTGCACAGATGCTTGCATACTGTCAACGCGTTCCGATTTGCCCGCCGCTACATTCTGTATTGGAGATACAGGGTTCATGGAAGGCATGAAGGCCGTGAAAATACTGCCATAAGGCATCCCCGTAGAGATTCTCGGATTCCCGGGTAGGAACACGAAGATTCATTCTTTTGAGCAGGCTTGCTCTTGTTGATAGGAGTCTCGGCCCCTCTTCTGGCGTTGCGCGCGTCTCGGGATCGGCCGTTTTAAAGCGGCGTTGGGGCGTTTCTGCTCACAAGGCTGAGGCCGGAAGCGGTTACCTCGTTTATGAGCTTGTGGTCCAGATGATCACTCTCCGATGCGCCCTTAGTGTCACGCAAGGTGACCGGAGGTTTGCGATATGTCGTGTACAGTGTCCAGATGTATCATTCGTACTTCTTCTCTAGAAGCACGTCTTCGAATCGTCTTTGCCTGCAGCAAGTCGTCTGCCTGTGCTATTTTTAGTTGGCTGACCGATATTATAGCTGAACCATGCCACCCCATTTCTTCTCGTGCCGTGTCGAACCGTCCTGTTATACATGTTTCGGCAGCGTCGGATTACTCGCATGTGAATCTCAGCATGGTCTCGGAATGCGAAAGTAGCGGTAGAGATTTGCATTGGCTTTCCTGCCATATCTAGTCTTCGAACCCGGTAAATTAGACTAGGGAAAACTGGATCACACGTTTCCGGATCCATCATTACCCATCCACGACTTGAGGGTCTCCGATACACCTGGCGGAATGTCTACAAACATGGACAGAATGCTGATGATAGAGGGTATGAAGGGAGGAAGATAGAGCGTTTGGACCGCTTTTTCTTAATATCTGCCTCCACCTCAGCACGAATAGGGTGCTGGAGACTGGCCTGTTCTTGTTGGGCTTTCTGACGACTCAATTGCTCTTCCTCCCAGTCTTTTTAGACCTTCCGATTCATCGCCTGATCGTCTGCCCGTGTTGAGCGGTTCTGCACAGTTGAGCACGGTATCGAGTGCGAAAAGCTGTGGTACGAGAGTAGCTTCCACGACCCGGAGACCGGACAGAAGTACATATCTGCAACTTATGATCTGGTGGTGATACTGGACACGGCCAAATTGCAGTTTCGTGTAGACTACAAAGGTGAACCGGTAGCATTCACCGAAGTAGACTCTAAGGAGGATTTGGTGAGATCCTAGACACTCCTTTCCATCGACTCGCTTTTCAGGTTCCTTGATGACTTCTTTTGGCTGTATGACTAGTGGAGTTGTGAGTAGATAATTTAATGGCTAGGAGATACCACGTAGAAGCGACGCGGTCCAACAGAGTACGAAGTAGGTGGTGGTTGGCAGGCCGTTGGAAGCCCTTCGCCGAAGCCATCATATTTTCCGGCGTTCGAGGCTGTAAAATTGCCTGTAGAAGAGGAGGAGAGTGTCTCTCTAGTCAACCTCGGATTTAAGGAGGCAGCGTACCCGGGTGTCAAACGGCAAGAAAAACAGGAACATAATGCACAGTTATCATGACAGTAAAAGGTTCCAATAGCTCCTATATTCTCAGCTACATACATAGCCGCCGTGCTGATGTGAGGAACGCCTGAAATTGATGCTTTGAGCGTTAGCGCCGCTTAGTCATCCGCTCGATTTCGCCCGCCAGGTCGCCCTAATGCTCGTAGTCCATAACGATGAAGGAAGGTTCTACGCTTTGTCGAAGTCACGTCTACTCGATATCACCTTAGTATTAGCATGCTCTTTGCAGGCCTGTTATTGATCTACAAGAAGAGAGGCTTACCTGTTTTCTCTCGGAAAGCTAGCCTTTAGCAGCAACCGCTGAGCTTCCCCGCTACCTCCTAGCTCCCAGACTCAGCCTGTGCCGTGGTGTTCATCTATGCGGCCAGAGCAGACGCCTAACACATCATCGAGAGAATTGGCGAGCTGGGATGAGGCGATGGGCTTGCCGCAGGATATATAGCTATCCTCTCCCCCGCATTCTTCTCATTCACGCCTAGGAACACACGAGACATCAACCACGCATCCCTCCTTACCCCAATGGCTATAAACCCCGAAACCTTCAAGTCCCTCCCGTGGGCCCTCCCCCTCTTCTCCGATCCTCAATGGACCGCCTCCATCCGCGGCAGCCGTCTGACCGCGACGGGCAACCAAGACTGCTTCAACCGCAAGACGATGCGCAGTAACGACGGCGTGCGCCATTGGTACGAGTTCTGCAAGAAACCCGAAACACCCGACGGCTTGATCACAGATGTCGCAACCCTCGTCTCCTACGGCCCGGGCCTGACTGGGTTCCCGGGAATGATGCACGGCGGTGCCATGTCCACCCTCATTGACGAAGCGCTGGCATGGGGCATGCTATGCGTTGAAAAACACAACGGCAAGCTTATCTATGGTCGGGACAGTCTAGAGGATGAGGGCGAGGAGAAGGAGCCTGACCTCGCTGGTTGGATGGCGACAGCGTGGTTGAAAATCAACTACCTTCGCCCCATACCGTGTCCCGGGGTTATTGGCTTTGAAACAAAAGTAAATGATCTAGGTAGTAAAATAGAGTTGAGCTGTGTGGTGAAAGACGCGAAAGGTGACGTCTTGGTGAAGGGCCAGGGCTTATGGATAAGGATGAAGGGTAAGCCGAAACTTTGAGCGACAGTCTTTGCAGTCAACGCGTTTCTTTGAATATGTTCTCATTCAATGTTCTTAACCATTCCAAGTATAAAACATCATAATCCTTCCAGAGGCGTAATAGCTTTGTGCACAGTGTTTCCTATCGCTGTCCGTGGTGCTTCTAGTCCTATCGCAATCGGTGGTGTTTCTAGCACGAAGTCCACATAGAGTCTATACTCCACAGTGATGAAAGCTTGTGCTTGATGGGATACGTGTACTTAGGCACCTTCGAACATTGACAATGCCTTCATTCAGTTCAGCTAGGGCCAGAGGTCTATAGTGCCAGGTCACGCAGGCGCGATTGCCCAACGAACATAATACCGCTTTCCTTTTGCTCGCTGCTTCTTCACGCTGCACTCAGGATTAATCACTACACTTTTATTGCGTTCAATCGAACAGAGAAGAGTTCGCTCGTTGACATGGCTCGCGAACACAAGATATTCGTAATCGCAAAACTCAGCCATCGCTATAGAGGGCTTGCAGTGGCCATTGTTCCAACTTTGCGAGCCGATCTCGCTGTTCGTCGTAAGTGTTGCTTCTATATCCCACCATGTGGGATTCTCTACTGTCTTGTGATGGGTATTCAGACACTCATTTCCAACTGCCATGGGTGCTTTAAGACCCTTTGCAATTAGGCATAATAGTTCACCGCGCTTTGACCGTCACTGACTGCTCGACACAGACTGCGAATTGATATACAAAATCTTTTCCTCCCTCGCTAACCGGTCTTTGCTTCTCCACGACCTGAAACATGCCGCAAATTCGGAAGATGAATATTGGAACCGGCTTACTGAAAAGTCACAACCTTTGCCATTCCTATCGCTATGCCTGGCTCTTGGAGCGGCATGTCTTCCTCCGGAATACAGCAAGGTAGCTGAGATGCGAGATTTCCAAACAATACCATATGAGCGGTGGGAAAACCACAATAACGATAGCAACGCTACTGTTATTGACATCACCGATCTTTCACGCATTCGATATTGCTTCTTGCAAATGGGTTCCCTTAATCGGAATCCGGAACTTCCGAAGGATCCTCTGCAGAAGTACCAAACGAGACCCCTCACTGCGGAGGAGTTTATGAAATACCACAGTGGCTGCACTACGTCCGAAGAGCTTTCAAGCTGGTTCCGTTTCATTCCACTCATTGATGCCGATGCACTCCGGCGCACATGGCCGTGGACATCCTGGTGCTCTCGTAACGACATCGAAAGAAAATGCGAGCCGCTGCCGAGACCTCCCTCTCTTTTTGCATTGTCTTTTCCGTGTCTCTTCCTAGAAGCTCTCCATCATCCGGATCATTGGTGGTTCGAACGTGCTGCGACTGTCGACCTCTTTAATCTTATGCTTTGGAACTCACTCACCGATAACGCGAAAGAGCTGCCACAACATCCAGGTGGCATACCGTTGCTGATACAACATCTTCGTCGAAAAGAGCATTTGGATCTCAGTCCCTTTTCGTCCTGGCCGAACGCCGACATTATGAAGGTTCTAAAAGATCCTGACGTCCTTACTAGTGCCACTACACTAGACCTCTCGATGTGTGATATTACTAGCAAAGACCTAGAAACAATCGTTCAGAGTTCTAAAAATCTTAGAGAACTGATAGTCATGCACCTACCCGGACTTAGTCTCGCGTCTACTATTTCAGCAATTACCGGCACAGGTATCACCGAGCTGTTCCATAGTGATCTTTATGACACATCATGGACACACCCGATGTATAGAGCAACAGGCCGCAGCCTTCCAGACCACGGACCGAGGGAGCTAATCGGCCCCAATACCGCCTTTCCCGTCGCTCAGATCCTTCATATTGTGCTGCACGAAGACAATATAGGTCGTCGCTGGCCCGGATTCCGTGCGCCCTCCTTGTTATCAGCGGACACGTATGGAAGGCTTTACGTCGACCTAGAGAACATAGAGAGGTCTTGCTACTCAGTCGCAACTCTTGACGTACGTGATGCGCTGGCCACGCCCACGCACCTAATATGCGCCCTGACACGACTGTTCAATGGCGTTTTCCGCTGTGTGGATCTCGAGGTGACCCCGTCTGAGCCTTACGAATGTCAGGTTGCTGGGCCGGCTTTTGCCCTTGGAGATGCTGTAAGTAGATCTCTTACCCGGAGAATCGGGCTAGGGCGTCCAGGCAATGGCTAACAATTAATTTTAATGCGTAGCCCGATTACAAAGTTCGCCACTTACCCGCCTTCATATCCAATACGCCTATCCACGGTCCCGGGACTGGTCGCTGCCACGCCACCGCGGCGTTCCAATCGCTCAGCCCTGGAACTTGGACCGTCATTTCCGCTAGAATCATGGATAAAGATAACCAGATCAAGAGCGTTGGCTACGCTTTCGTCACTACGGTTGAAAATAGTGACTGCACGTCTCTATCAGATGTAGACGTCATAGTTGCCGAGGCATCTGACTTTTTGGACATCGTGATGGGGTCGCGGTACCAAAATGCCACTTCCGCTAAAGAAGCAGAACGCCTCAAGGCCATTTCCACTAAAGAAGCAGAACGCCTCAAGGCCATGTGGGTGACCGAGACTGCAGGTCTACATCTTAAAGTCCTGGAGAAGGGGTTCGTGTTGGCTTGTCTAGAGGTGTTCAAAGACATCAAGGCCACCATCGATTGGAGGGTTGAAGCCATCGATAGGATGGTTGGAGCCATCGCTAGGAGGTTTGGAGCCATCGATAGGAGGGTTGGAGCCAATTCCGGGGTCTGTAAGATGTGTGGTAATCTGAGGCTGTGAGTAGTAGCAGCCGCTATGAAGAGGTGCTGTTTCCTACTAGTTTGATTGCTTCAATGAGGGCTCATTAACTTTGAACTGGGATTCGAGCTCTCAAGCTGGAGATCAGCTACTTGACTCTTTTGGTCTTGACGAGACTGCAACCGGAAGTGGTAAAGAAGTATCAATCAGCAAGGAAGAGTAGTACAGAAGTGATGGTGAAACAGATTCCAACAACACTATTAATCAATGATCACATGATCAGTGTGTAAAGCTTTGGCAGGTGCCTCGATCCATGGTTAGGTGGAGGTCTCTGTGATCACCGCATATCTTGCTAATGGTAGTCGCAACAACCGTCACCGATCCTCGGGCTTCAGTTTCAGGGTAGCAGTCCCAGGAGGGCTTTATAGCTTTGAAACAGGTGCCCAGGCACTCTCGTCCGGCCTCGTGAGGAGGTATGTATTCGCCTATGGGCAAAACAAAGGCACGTGGATAATATGGGATCATGTGAGCGCTACGCGAGCGAGCGCCAGTGACCTGTTTTAGGCCGCTGCACCCACGTCCCTCTTCTCTCTTTGTCGAACAATCTCTATAAACGGCAATGCAGTCGTTGTGAGCAGCCATTTGCCCAACGAGTGTTCACGACTTCTTTTCCGAAGCTCCAATACAAAATTGTGTTTCACCATTGGTATGGGACAAGAACATCCAATATTCGTGATAGCGAGAGTCAAGCTTCGTTATCGCGTGCTGGCCGTCGCTCAATACCAGCTGCACGATCATTATACTGCACCTCAACGTAAGTTCACCGAGTTTGAGTTTCCACACCTGTCTCCATGTTGACTCATTCTTTGAAGACTGTGACTTGCTATACCAAATCTTCTCTTCGCCGGCCAATCGCGCATTACTACGCCATGACCTCAAGCATGCTGCGACACTTAACGAAGAGACCTGGAACTACAAGACACCTCAGGGCGGTGGAGTTGGTCCGCGGCCCTTCCCATTCATCCTTACTTGCCTTGTACTTGGCGCTTCATGTCTTCCTCCACATTACGCCAACTCTGCGCACGTATTGCGGATCAACACAAAGCTCAATGAGGTCGCCAGCAATGATGGCATCACAGTCCTCGATATCACGGATATGAATCAAATACGGTATTGCTTCGTACGTCTACAGCGTCGGTATCCGACGCATGACGACGAGGGAGAAGAAGAGGAAGAGGATAAAGCGGCTACGCGAGAGCCTTATTTCACTCCTCTGAAAGGTACAGAATATGTCAGAGACTGTCACGATGAACCGTTGGACTTGGACCCAGCATTGATGAGATGCAACGCGAGACCACTTATATCGAAAGAGACACTCAAGGAAACATGGCCACAGGAGAGATGGCGGGACCGAGCCGATTTTCCAGGGTATCTGGACTGTTCAGCCATACCAGTGAACTCGCCAAAGCCATTGGAAAACTCTATGACCAGCCTCCGTACGCTTTCGTTTCGGCGTGTGGTTCAAATAGCACTTGAGGACCCCGAACACGGAACTTGGATCCAGGATGCCGAAATGCTCCCCGATTTCACAACAATGGCTCGAAAAGCTCTCCTTGAATATCTCGCTAATGACTTCTCTTCGAAGTATCCTGGCGGAACTGCCCTTTTTCGGAAGGCGTTCCGAGGGGAAGCTAAAATCGATCTAAGTCCGTTCTCTGAAATGCCGAGAACCGCGATCCTCCAGTTGTTGGAGGATCTTAAAGTCACTTCTACGGCAACAGATCTCGACCTCTCCCTGTGCAATATCACTGGCGAAGACTTGAAAGCGTTGGCGTCAAGCTGCAAGATCCTGAAGAGAGTCGTTCTCATGCATATGCCGCAGCTCGACTTGAAGTCTGCGGTAGCTGCAATAGCCGAATCTGGTGTTTCCGAATTGCTTCACACGGATATTTTCATTGCTTTTCTCGCTACCGGCAAACAGTCCGCGCCTTCTCCATATAATCTTATGACCGGACCCGGGCACACGTCACCTGTCTCTCAAATTCTGCGGCTTGAGCTCGAAGAGAGGGACACTGATATGACGGCTGGTCGCGATGCCGCATTACGAAATCTCTGTGATAAGCTTCGTCCTGAAGTTGGGAGACACCATTACCATTCTCCAAGCAGATTCGCAGATATTCGAGATGCATGTGCTCCTCTAAGTCACGTCGTGTGCACCATCGCACGCATGTTACGCAGTACCAACTTCCGTGACTATGCGATTGGCAACGCGGATAGTAGATTTGTTGCAGCCTCTCTTGCTGTGGGTCCTGCGGTACGTTTCATTTCTTATTGACTTCCTAACATCCACTGGAGTGCTTCATTTCTGAGCGAGAAGAAGGTCTATGTATACACATTCGTCCTTGCTCGGACTCGAATCCTTAGATGACTCGCATTCTTAAATACTTGAATGAAAACTATCGCTGACTCTACTCTAGCCTGATTTTGGAATCCGCCCTCTCGCGCCCACCTTTTTTAATAACAGCAACAGTCACCGCTGTGGTGCGCTCGGTACTTTACGCTACTCGGAGCCAGGAGAATGGACCGCCATTGTTTTTCAGCAGAGGGGAGATCTGGAAGGGTATAACGCTACTGGCTTCCAGTACTGCTTCGTTAGCGTGGCGCCGAAGGCCTCCGACTCTGAACCGCACTCTGCGGAGAGACGTCTTGTCGTTACCGATATCGACGGCTTCCTAGGTGCTCTGTCCATGCCATCGCTCGACACTGCCACCGAACCCTTATTATCCGCCGCAGATGTAACAGCTATTCGATCCATGTGGAACTCGGAAATTCAAAACTCGCCTCCGCGAGACTGGAGAACCGGGGAACCCGTCAGAGTCACCCTAAAAGCTGCAAGCCCCGACTTCGTGAAGGTGGTGCTCGAGGCCGTTGACTTGATTGCAGTGGAAGTCAGACATCGAGTTAAGGAGCGGCGGGAGTCACTAGATCATGACTTCCTGAGAGATATGATTTGTGACGGATGCGGAAGATGGAATACCGCGTAGCTTCGGGCGTGGGATTCAAGGGGTAGGTAATAAAGATACACATGCCGAGCTCGACGAGACAGCGGCTCTAGGCACAAACATCACTCAAACGGATTGGTAAGGTGGTTCCGCGCCACTTTTATAGTGTTTTGATTATGTCAGGGCCCGTAAATGGACGTTTCATGCTCTACATTCGACCCTCCAGCCTATGCCGAGATAGAACAGGTACCCTCCGAATCACATTAGCAACAAAAAAACCCCCAACGACCCACCAGAACTGGCTCATCAGCGTAGCCTGCCAGTCGAGAACTCTATTTTGCCATGCGAAAAGGTAACGCTCGAAGAGATTGCCGAGACTCCAAACCATGAAGGCGTTGCCGTTGTCGGATCGGGTAGCTGAAACGATGTCGCGCAGGCTAAACACGGCGGCGGCTCGGAAGAGCTTGACGAATTCGATGGAGAGGGAGAGGCCCAGCATGGTGATGAAAAGGAAGATGAGGGATTCGAAGAGGGAGAGCAGGGCGAGGTTTAGAGTGGGCGGGCGCATGGTGCGGGCTTAGTAGGTAGTTTGGTAGAGAGTGAAATAGTATAGAGTTACCAAAGGTTTGCTAGAGAAGAGTAGTGGTTAAGTTTGATAGTGGTGATGGGAAATAGAGATGGTGTTGAAGATGGCGAACGTGAACTTTGGGGGTGGACGATGGGTGTGTTTCGTATCGAGTGTAGTCGGTTTCGCATGTTTGGCAGTTCTTTGTCTGCATTGTGCTTTGGTTGTTGGCAGGGCCTTTGTTGCTATGTTGCCCGTCTTTCATTCGCCGGGTGGGTACGAAGGTCTTTGTTGATGGTCTATGGTTCTTTAAAGCACGAAAACATAGCTGGATGATGCAGTGCCGAGCATACCAGAACACTTCAGTAGAACCAGAAAGCCGTAATACAGAACAAAAGCTCTCGTGAACTCGTGAATTGGCTTCTAATACTTACAGCAGGAAATCCGCACGATCACAAAAACTCGCTTGTTATCAGCAGACATTCACATATTACTACTCCTAGTCTTCGTCGCTATTCAAAATAACCCCAATGGACAACAACATATTCGCAGACACGGGAAGAGACGACCGGGACCCTAGGTTCTATATTAGACAAGGCTGGTACAACGAGGACATCTGGGGCAACAAATGGTTCAATTTCGGGAAGTTCCATCCAAGCTCCCGCAAGAGAATAGCACCGCAACGCGCGGGCTTGATTGCGAACATCATCGATCAAGTAAGACGGGATATTCTCAGTTCGACAAAAAATGCGGCAACGTGGATCCCGTTGCTAGATACATCGAGTTGGAATAGCGACAGGACTCCGGATCTCGCTTTTGTTTATACGGGGATGAATGCGGCCGAGCGCGAGCGGCGCAGGAACTGGCTCGGGAATTGGCTCCAGCAACGTGTGCAATCCTTCGCGCAAGGCGTTCGTTCCGCACCGAGAGATCTGAAAGACTCGTTTCTTTTTGCACTTGGAGGTATCCTGCCAATTGTTACAATGTTCGCAGCGATGCTCGAGGTCTCCTTGATTTCAGTAGAGCTCTATATGGCCGCATTCATGCTGCACTGGGACTTGCGCAAACCAGAATATGACGGTCTTTGGATCCCAAAGTTACGCAGCGGGCTACTCTTGGACGGCAGTGCTATTGTTGCGACCTTTGGAACCATCGTCTGGGAGTGCCAGCGATTCTTTTGGGTGCATTTGCCGTGGGTGCTCGTTCCTGTGTTCTTTTTCAGCATGGTTCGTTGGTCGTATTTGGCTGCGGCGGTAGTTCCTCTTTTCCTATGTGTCATGTTTGACCTGAACGCACTTTCAGAAGCGGCGGATTGGCTTATATGGGCACTGTGTGCTGTGGCATCTCTAAGTGGCTGCCATACTGCATATAAACTTTCGTTTTTGTAATGAGATGTAGGGTCGGAAAACGGGTAAGCGATTCATAGGCTAAGAGTGGGACTGTCTTACGACCTAATAGGCTTGCTGCTCACTAAATATTGTAAGTACAGTACCTTACTAGAGGTATCCGTCCACTCTTCTACCGCGGGTTTTGGACCTCCAACGTACTAATAGAAACTGGACTATGACGCTCTTCAAGTGACCGTAAACGAGTCTACAGATATCCTAGTGAGGCACTGGAAAGGACACCGCGAGGGAAGTGAATGGAATCTAATGCATAGATTTGTGTCAGCATAAAACCCCTTCCGCCATTGAAAAAACCTAGAAGCTCACCGCGAGAGAAGCACAACCGCAGCTCATAACTTCCACAGGCCCGCTCGACAATGGAGGCATTAGCGACCAACCGCACCCTCGGAATTAGCGAGCTTCTCGAGCTCATTCTTCTCGGACTCCCTCTACGAGACCTCTACCAAGCCCAGCGTGTCTGTAAAGGCTGGAAGGCCGCCATCTCCAGCTCATTCCCCATTCAACACGCCATGTGGCTCGCACCCGCCAATCCCTCCTCAGTACCCGCTAAGTACGAAGGAACTGAAGCCCCCGCCTACCACCTATGGCAGCTCAGCCTGGTTCCGGATGAAGCTCCCTCCGTCATCAAATACCTCGACGCGTCCCACCAAAACCCCCTTTTCCAAGACCGCTCCCTTCCCGCCAACCCTTTGCCGAGCGGACCGATGTGGGAGGTGGACACGGGCAGCAACGAGGGCGACGGCGACATCATCCGCGTGGTATCTCGAAAGAAAATCCGGTTGCACGTACCGACGACCGACTCCGGAGCATCCGATGCCAACTTCAAGGCGACGTGGGAGCATATGCAGATTGCAAGCCCGCCTTGTAAGGTCGTTGAGACAGCGAGCTTCCACTACGAGGTGCCCCTGGTCCTTCGGGATGAGACTGGAGTCCGCTTGGGACAGCTGGTGAGGGCGGTTGCGTCGTTGGAGCGGAGAGATTTTTGGGCTGACACGACGAGATGGGTGTTTTGCGGATGAAGCGGGCAGCAAGCCGGGGCCCAACCCATAGGTTGAGTGAGCTAGCTAGGTCCCTGGGAGCCTTGAACCTGTGCGAGTATATAAGAAGTGTGAAGGCGGGCCTGGCAGTCCTGACACCACCTTAGATAGACCTACGGATGCATGGTTTCACTTCAACAGAGAGAGTGACTTTTCAATTTCCAAAGGAGACGGAGGTGGAAGTTGAATGGCTTGGTCTTTCGAAAGTGACAAAATCGTTTGTACATATACCTGAAATACATACATACCTATCTGTGAACTGTGATACATTTGATGAGGGTGAGTCCTCGCGAAGCCTAGTGACATGCACCTCCCAAGTATTATCCTCGGTCAATAAAAGTGAGTGGGATCATATATAGTCAAATTAGCATGATTTTCATCGGTACGACGACGGACCGAACTCACTTAGAAGACCGCTACCCAAGTTTACAACACCCGCCTTGCTTCCTCATCCACAAGTCGCCACCTCACCTCGACAATGGAGAAGATGGAGGCGTCAGCAGCAAAACGCGTCCTCGGCGTCACCGAGCTACTCGAATTCATCCTCCTCGAGCTCCCAATCCAAAACATCTTCCAAGCTCAGCGCGTCTGCAAGCAATGGAAGGAGGTCATTGCCAACTCCTCTCCACTCCAGCAGGCCATGTGGCTTATACCTCGCGACCCGTCCTCGCCACCAGCCATATACGAAGACGAAGAGGTCACTATCACCACCTGGCGTGGCCGGGTTTATGATCCGCCTCAAGTCCACAGGCTTATCACGGCCAAGCATCTCAACCCCTTCCTGGAGCCACACAGTAGCGATACCGAAGATTCGCCAGGTTGGATGAGATATCAAGTTTTCCATCCTCGTGCTCGAGATATCTCCACTGTCAGATTGATAGCGAACCGGCGGCTCGACTTCACCATGCCGAATATCGGAGTTGCAGCATCTGGAGCCGACGCCGATCACCGGGCAACCTGGGAGGATATGCAGGTGGCCAGTCCGCCGTGCACGAGAATCGAAGTGTGCTACGGCCCTGTAATGGCCTTTGACGTCCGCGACGAGACTGGCGTCCGCCTGGGCCGTTTGGTGACGGAGCTTGCGATGTTGCAGAGTCACAGCGAGGCCTGGTATCCTAAATAGACTAGCAAAGCTGTGGAGGAAGGATTACTCAGCCATCGGAGATGAACTGCTCTTTTGGAGGCGTACTGGACGATGCTTGACGAGTATGGCGACGGATTCCATACAGTTCACAACAGTGACTGAGAGACCTACCAAAAGAAAACATGCCTATGTGGACGGATACAACGGCTCTGACAATGGCTTCACAAGATGAACCAAAGGCTTGGATGCTTCACAACAAAACTCAACCAAACCTTACCTCAACGCCTGTTCTTGCGACGTGCAGCATGTGATGCACGTGACTGCTACGGATCCTTGTGAAGGGAGGAAAGTCTTTGAAACTCTGCCCTCTTGGGCTCCTTAAATAACTCGGACAATGCTTACACGGTATAAAGCATGATATATGCAACCCCCTATGTCAAGAGCTCGTCATCCGCCATAGGTCGTGCGGATCCGCAAATATGCTCGTAGATGTTCCCAATTGACACGCCAGTCCCGCTTCGTCATCTCGTAAATCATGCTGTGATGAATCGCCGACGACGAGGTGTCGGGATGTCATCAGTCAATGGTGTCACCTCCCCGCTCCAGTCTCTTCTCTCTTTACTCTGAAGAATGCTAGCTTCGCGAATCGCCCCAGGCTAGCCCAAAAATGTCGACCTGCAGGATGTTCTACGATGCGCTCTAGTAGCTTGACAACTGCGATGCGTACGTCTGGCCGCGGGTGGAACAGTCCTAAAGAGATGTAAAACAGGCCGCTGTTCGTCTCCGGGACGACTGTCAGCAATTGCAAAATGGTGTCGTACTGCAGCTGCTCGCTCGGTGGTCTCCGTGGCGACAGCTCACCACTAGCATCCATACTGATGCTATTGACGCCTGATGAAAGATCCGCCATCGAATCCGATGGCGAGTAGCTAGGACCGGCTTCTTCCACAGCCTGCGCAAAAGCAAGGTAGATGGCGGCACTTTGGTCATGGCTGAGCCTTGCGCAGCGAAGTCGATCATGCTGATGTTGTAGGTCGATTCCGCGGACAGGCCGTTTCTCCCACCGCCTTGCTAGATCCTGAATAAATGTAAAATAGCTTCGAGTAACCCTCCATCCTTCGATACGATGCGTGTTCGCAGCTAGTTCCTTCATGCGAGAAACGTCGTCGTTCCAGACGTATCCGTGGCCGAATACGCCGTATGCGCCTGCTCCGTCCTCGGTCTCGTGCGGCCCGATGTATAATGCGGATGCGCCGTACACAAGCTCCTCGAATGCAGCAGCTAACCGAGTGAACTTCAAGACCCAGAAACGCCACTTGCTTCGAATGGCAGCCTCGCCGTGACGATTTGCGATTGCTTGCAGCAAGCCTTCCATGAATGCGTTATCACCAGTCAAGTCCACAGCGCCCTTACCTTCGCCCGCTGTCACTGCACTGGCGATCTGTGCGCCGAGGCTCGGGTTGCCTCCAAGCCCAGCTTGCTGTTGTTGAAAGAACTGCACCCCTTCAGAGGCAGGAGCAGCCTCAATACGGCTACTGATCTTCATCCGACCTGTGGGAAGGTCGCAAAGCAGGTCCCACCATTCTACTTTGTGAGTGAAGATTTGATTTGTTACACCAGCGATGAAGCCAGGAACTTTCAGTAAATCGTCGATCTTGGTGAGATCGGTATATGGAAACGCGTGCCGAGTGAAGCCTCGGAGCTGGCCACCAGAAGCGAGCGCACATGCAGCTAACACAGCCTCGGCGACTTCTCCGGATGGCCTGTTGTGTCCGAGAAAGACGATACGTTTTTGAGTAAGCAGCGCATTGACCAGAACGATGATGGGGTGAGTGTAGGCACCGCTCGTCGTGAGGTGAGGGTGGAGCGCGAATGGTTGCGGAGAAGTGGCATGTGGTGTCGAGAAAGTCTGAATCAGCTTGATCAGAGAGAAGTCGCCAACAGTTTCGGGGCTGATGGCTGTTGGCACTTTAATTGGTACGGGGATGCCATTGTAATGCACACGGGAGTCAAACTCGTGAGTATCGCGTGGAAGAACGTATTTCGTAGCGTTGTGCCGTGCTGGAGACATGTTCGACCCTGATGAGGAAGGTAACGAATCTCGTTCAGCATCCTCAACCATGCGCTGTTTGATCATCAGGTCAAATTTCTCAATGAACATGTCTTTGGCATCGCTAGCCTGAAGGATAAATCCCTCTAAGGGCGATAGCTTTGGCATCAGGGAGAGATCCATCGAATTCACGGCGTTATACAGAGAAGCGAGCGTCTCAGGAACCGGGACGCGGAAGTACTCTTCGAGCGCTAAGAGGAGAAGAGGCTAAGTATCATCAGTATAGCAGCCAGTGTACATTAACTTGAGAGTCCATACCTTGTAGATATGTAAAAAAGAATGCCGCGTACATATTGCCATCGCCTTAACAATTGCGCCTCTTGGACAGGGATGAGCTTACTACCATCTCCAATTGAAGGATCATAAACTTACCTTTTGTGTTTGATATCTTGCTTAGTATTGACAAGATTGAGTACATATACGAGAGGAGGCCCCTCAATACCATCGTCGTCTTCGTCCTCCTCGTCTTCGGTGTCGAAATCATCATCATCCAGATCCTCAACGTCTGCGTTGGCCTCGCCTCCCTCTATCGCTGGATCGTCACTATCCAGACCCTCCTTCCGTCTCCGTCTCTGTCTTCTCCTCTCTCTCCGCTCTTCCCTAGCCTCTTCTTCCGCGCTTGTGTCCTTGTGCAGAAAGAAGATTGTCCAATCCTGACTGCGCATGTGGGTTTGATCCGGCAACATCAACTCAGCCAGCATGGTCTCGTCTCCGCTTATGGGAGCCGGGTATTGGTGCTCCATGACAGAACCGTGGTCAATGTCAAACGACGCGACCAAAATGTACTCGACATGGTTCTCGGAGGACTCGGCGGGGTATTGCGAGCGCAATCTGCGTTTCGGGGCACTTGGTAAGACGGACATTGAGGATTCGTGGGAGAGGCTTGCTGAAGATTCAGAGGAGCCTCCTGACTCTCTGACCGTCGGCGGCTGCGGTGAGCGCCCAGGGCGGGTATTTCGCGTGGATTGGGACGAGGGCGAGCGGGACTGAGGATGAGGGAAGGAGGAGAGGGACGATTGGCGCTGGAGAACGTGCTGGGCAGAGGGGACGCCATTGACAGCTGGGCGCTGGGCCATTGCTGAAGCCATTCGGGTCTATCCAATATGAGGGTCAAGTCCGTCCCTAGAAGACGATCACCAGGATCTGGAAGGATGGGGAATGCGCCTTAGGTGTCCTGCCAGAAAGGGATGGCGCAAATAGTATATAGCTGCTGTAGAACGAGACGAGGGGGTCAAAACATAATTGAGGAGGGTGGACGAGTCGAATTGGGTGATTTCAGGAGCTCAGTAGCGTCCCCTCTGTCGTGCATCAGATGCTGCACTGCGGAGAGACCCCCGAGCACACCGCCCTGTCGCATTGCGGGCGGCCCTGCGTAGGAACCAGCACGCTAACAACTTTATTTCGACCCCCGAACCACGTGCTCTCGGCGGTTGCCGCGCCACTTTAAGCCCGCGCAAACATCAACACCACGCCGCTATACAGACTTTACGCGACCAGGAGCATCCATCACGCCTCACATCCAACTTAGAACGCGATAACCAGTCATGGTGCGTATGAGTTCTACGAGGAATCACTTCCGTCCACTCACAATCTTAGTCTGCCACTCCGAATCCATACAAACCATCCCCTCTCTCCTTCAACAGCCCGCGCACTTCGCCCTTCAGACGGCCGAACTCTCCTCTCACGTCTCCAGCGACCGTCAGAGCCACGACACCTACCAGCTCTCCCCTCAAGCCAGCCACTCCTTCCAATCTCTCGCCGGAGAAGATCTCACAGGCGTCCCTTCGCCCAACCACAGCCACCAACGCTTCGTCGAACCCCCCGCCAACATGGCTCACAACCCGCGGGACGACCGCTACACCAGAACCGCCGACGTCTCCAACGCGTTCCAGCGCCACAACTTCCACGCTCCGGCCGACCAACCCGCTGCCCTCATACGACGCCACGGGCTCACCACGAGCATCATCCTCACGCCCCGTACCCCTCACGCGCACCGCTAGCGGCGACCCAATGACTAAAATACCACCTCCTCTTCTGCATAGCATGCGCGAATCCTTCAGCGTGCTCGATCGCTCCAACACTGGCATCATCGCCGCAGCCGATGTCGCCGACATGCTGAACCAACTTGGACTAGACAGCTCGCCCGCCTCGTTGTCCGCGTACTTCCCCGCCGGATCACAGACGATGAACTTGGCAACATACCTGAACACCCTTGCTGGGTTACTTGCACCGCTGTCACACCCGTCGGAACTCAATGCGGCTTTCTCCGCATTCGACGATGACGACTCGGGTCAGATTGACCTGGCGGAGTTGAAGGATGCTTTGTTGCATACGGCGCCTGAGCCCGGAGAGAGCAAGCTGAGTGAGCGGGAGATTGATAGAGTGGTGGAGGGGTTCAGTGGTCGGAAAGCCTTTAGTAAAGGAGGGAAAGGAATGGGGCTTGGCGGGCAAGGAGGACGAGGAGAGGTATTTCGGTACAATGAGTTTGTGGCTAGTGTAACGGGAGGGGGGACAAATGGTGATGGGAATGCACAGGGATAATTAAGACTGGGGTTGATGTTGGATTTAGGATATGTGTTTATGGCTGGCGTGCTTCGGATACTGGAGGTGGCGTTTGGGTCGCGAACGATACAGAATTGATACTAGAGAGACGGTATATGTACGGCAAATGATTGTGGGAAGGCCCACGTACTTGCGGCTTGCAGTGGTCACACGAGTAAATCACGCGAAACTATTTCAGCTAAACTTGGCCAGGGCCGTTCTAATGCATAGAAATTGGACTACAGCAACTAAACCTAAAGAGCTGAGAACCAAAAAACCACTCAGCCGCCTCTTATACTTAATCCAGCGCCGGAAAGGGTCAACCAATCAACTCTCCCAACCAAGCGCTAAGGACATCCCAGGCTAAGCGCCTCATGCATGTGAGAATCAGCCTTCGCCTCTGCCTCAAGGCGAACGAGCCTCAACATAACCCGCCTGTATTCCGACTGAATGATCATTCTTCGAGTACGAACTGCTGCAGCTTGTACGTGCAATCAGGCTAATTGTTCACGTTCGCATAAGATTGTCCATCTATCATTCCTCTTGACCATCTGGCCGGGATCTTCATATTTTTCGGTTCAGCCTTGGAGACCGGATATACTGCGACGCCTGCGGTCTTGGGGAAAGCAGCCGGGGATTTTCCACATTTTTCCATTCAATCATCTCTGCATTCTCTCCATACTCGTGTAGTCTCGTCGAAATTGAAGGTCGACCCGAAGTATCACAGCCGTCATGGAGCCTATGTGGGTAGCTCAACACCCACCAACGTCCGCTGGAGGTGTCCCGGACGATGAGAGCAGCGAGTGAGTTCTGATGAAGAATTCGAAAGACTCCATACTGTAAAGAACACGAGATGCTGACGCATCAAAAAGTGCGCGCCATGGACCAAACTCATTGCCCTCATATAGTGCGGAGTATGCCTCTACAGGATCGTTCACTGAGATCTCGGATCTGGCCGATCGGAGACGTGTTCAGAATCGGATCGCTCAACGCAATTACCGTAGGCGAGTATCTGTTGTTGTACAGGCTTTTGCAGCTCACGGTCCATAGGCAAGAAACTAAAGGAAAGGCTGGAAGGTTTCGAGCGACGATCTGGCTCTAGCTCTGAACCATTCGTACTGTATGAGCATCCTCCTAGCTGTTCGCCAGGATTAGCAGACAACCCTCAACCAAAAGTTCTGTTATCTGAATCAAATCCTATACTATCACTCGAGATGGGGCCTGCCCTTCCGGGTGGAACCGAACAGGGTGACCAGAACGACGTGCCGACGACGTGCACGAATTGCTTCACCCAGATTACCCCATTATGGCGACAAAACGCCGAAGGGCGTCCGCTATGCAATGCGTGCGGTCTCTTCTTAAAGCTGCATGGTGTTGTTCGGCCACTATCGCTGAAAACGGATGTCATCAAGAAGCGTAATAGAGGAAGCGGCAACACCGTCCCCGTCGGCACTGCATCATCTCGCAAACACTCTCTTGGGCCTGAGCCACGCTTGGCTCCATCAACATCTTCCCCGTAAGTACCACGAGAACTAGTGTCTACTAATTTGTCCTCATTCAAACTCGGCTTTTGAAGCTTTAAATACCTATCATACCTGGTCAATCTTCTCACTTTCTACTAGATCCAATTTTCCTCCAAATAATCCAGCGGATCATAATCCTCCATGCAACACACTCTATGTGGGAAATTTGCCCATTGACACTCCGGAAGATCTGCTGAAGTCCCTATTCTCTCGAGAACCTGGATATAAAAGACTATGTTTTCGTACTAAGCAGAATGGCCCAATGTGTTCCGTCGAATTCGAGGATGTTGTATCGGCAACCAAATCGCTAAACCACTTGTACGCCTATCCTCTGCCGAACAGTACCAAAGGTGGCATACGTCTTACCTTCTCAAAGAACCCGCTTGGTGTTAGGTCTGATCAACGTACAGACGGGAGTACACTGTTCCGGCAGCCGGAAGCGCTACCTGCCAGCCTATCTTCAGTTGAATCAGCTCTAAAAGCAGAATGGTGGCCCACCCCAGACACCTCATTACATGGATGGGAGAAAATGCCCCAGGACAAGGATCCCAAGATTGAGAATGAGCGCAATCAAAACTCTTCGTTGAAACCAAATACAACGCCAGATTGGGTTCAGTTTCCGTTTGTTCCAGTTCCGTTCACTTCATCCAACCAGGGGGGAAGAGGCATCCGCGCTGGTCGTGGAAACCATTTAGGTCATAGTTATCGAGAAGGCAGTCGTTCCTCTCTTTCTTCCAAAAGGACGAAACTCTCCCCTGGAGTTAGTGAAGCAGTGGAGAAGTTACCTCGTCGCTCCATATCTGATTCTGGAGATCTCGCGCCGTTAAAGGAAGAAGATCGCGGTCAGGCATTACTATGGGTGAAGGCCGACGATTTCCAAAAAGGCCAGACGAAAGACGACGTTGATCTATGGTACCAAACCCAAGCAGACCTCGCAAAGGAGACAAGGCGCCAGGCCACGCATTATTCTGAAGCATTCGTTCGCCAGCAAGAGTCCACTGAGCGAAAAGATAACCAGCAACAAGTTGCAGCAACTGAAGCTGATCACACGAAGAACGACGGACCGCCAGAAAATAGTGCCCCACTTCAGCGGCCCTTTTCTGACTTAGAGGCCGTCCGGAATAAAGAGGAGTCTTCACATACCCACAGGACCCACTCCGCGGACATGTGCGTCGAATGTGGTAAAGAAACAATACGCGACGCGCCTCTCAATCTCATACTCTCCGAAATTGAACACGCCCCTCAGGCTACCGAATCGCCAACCGTCCAAACGACTCTAGACTTTAATCTGCTTGTTGGGGGAGGGCCACTTAATAGGGCAAATGCGATGGGTTTTGGAGACAACTTCGGGGTCTCTTCGCTTGGTCAAGTCACACACGATGCTGATATCTCTCCCTCGTTGAATGATGATCACTTCAAGACCCAAAAGATCCCAGAGGCAGAAAATCAGGCTCAGGTTCAGGGCGACAAAGCCAAGTTTGGGCAGGCGGCGCAGGCCTCCCGCCTGAACAACGAGCCTAGAGCAGAAGAGCTCCCCGATTCAATATCCCCTTCTAATGCAAACGATGGAGCCAAAGTGATCTCACCGTATTCTACTCCGCGCTTGCCAAAGATCGCCAGTGTCGAGGTATACCTACCTTTAAGCCTTTCTCGCCTTATAGCTGGAATCAAAGTAGCTTTACGTCCGCGTGTTAAAGTTGGATATGAGCGGCTTGAGTGGACTTGTGTAAGTCTTGAGTTCTTCATGAAGTTCAAAGATCTACACAGTTTCCGGAAGTCAAGACAGCCTAAATATGCCCACTCGAACCAGTCTTGAACTTGGCATAGTTGGTTACCGCGTTTGTGATGGGATTCACTTTGAGTCTATTCTTCTGAAGATGCCTGCTAATAAATCTCTGCCCTTCCCAGAGCTGTGGCGAATCAATGTACGGCGACTACAAGTGCGATGATATACATGCACTAGAGTCCTTCAAACGGCAACTCTGTATAGAGCACCTGACCAAGGCCCCAGAAGAAGAATACTGCATGTGCAACAAGTGTGTGTTGTCTGATGTAGAGGTGGGACAGAAATATGATGTTAGATCGAATGATGATATCGACCATCGTTTCGAAGTAGTGGAAGAAAACAAGCTGGATGGATCTCAGGATAGGGTAAAAGATCACGACCAGACTACGCCACATCGATTGGGAGTAACGCTTCAAAACACGCCCAGTACAATCGACAACGCTGTATTGATGCCAACGAGTTCTGGATCCACTGGGATTAGCTCTCAGCCGCTATTCCCCCGGCAAACGTTAGGGGCCCCAGGAAATCCCAACTCGAACACGCAGAACGTCTATCCACTGTCCCAATGCATCAACTTCAGAAGCCCTAGCACCAGGCAAGCTACAGACCGCTTCTTCGAACTATGCGTCAATACCGGGACCCTCCGCATCAGCCTCGGCGAGATCCCCTTAACCTCTAGAACCAGCAACGGCATCACCGAGGTCAAAACCGACAGCGCTTTCTTCTCCTTAGTTCACGCACGCTACCACTCCCTCCGCCGCAGCCGCCGATTTGGCTTCCTCTTCAAACCCGTCGATATCCAATTCGTGCGCTTTGGCGTCGTTGACAGCCACCGCGTAGGCGTGTACGACAAGCCGATGGCCATTCCACCTCACTTAGAAGTCAAAGAGCAACGATACCACTACCATGAGTGTCCGCTAGACCCACTTCCTCCGATCGACCATAGGACATTCTTCCACTATTTCTGGAACCACGAGCAGCACGCTGGCAGCCAGAGTCGGCTGTTCTTCGATCGTATGCCGAAGAAGTTGCATTCGAGCATTTTAAAGCAGAGCGTACCTAATGAGCTGACGTTGGGTTGGGGCATCCATATTATCGAAGGACCGAACAAGCCGTTGCTGAGTCTATCCCTCTGTATCATTCTGGTGTTGAGTTTCGTGGTCTCGATCGTCGTGGCATTGGCGATGAAGACGCAGGAGTCTGGGTTCGGTATTGGCCAGTGGATGGTTGCGACGCTGTCGGCAGCGTTGGCGGCGTTGTATTTCCATCTTGCGGAGTCGTGAGCGAAGATTTGGAACTGTTGGTGAGGCATCGCCGTTGACTTGCTACAAGCTCCTGAGTTATGGAGTCGTAATGTTTCACGCTTACTCTAGAGGTACAGTAGATGCGGCTGTTGAGAGCGCGCTTGTATGTATATCTACATGCTCAAGCTTGAGGCTGAAGCCACGCCGATTGTGATTAGGCGAGCCGACAAACTCTAAGAAATATATTAGCGGATCTGCTTGTAAAACCCTTGGTTTGCATAGCGATGCAGGTCAGATACCCGGTTGTATGATCGCTCCTCCCGCCACCCCCCACCCCGTACACGGGCCCCGTCGTACGTACGGGCTGATCTATGATCTTTTTGAAACAACCCGACGGGGTCCGAGTAGTGATCCTTCGCACATCAGCTACATGCATGCAGCTGCTAATAATGAGTGTTCGACTAGCGCAAGTTCCGAGTCCGTGGAGGCTTTTGGACATAAGCCTGTGCCCTTCTGCTCATCACTGTCCGAGGCCCTGCGTTGCTTCATCTGGCATTAAGCCGGAACGTAAAAATCAACACGGTTGACTCAATGCTTGGCGCCAAACTAAGAGTTGTATTAAAAGTTACTATTCAACGTAAGATGAGATCCTACAGCGGTGTGATGTTGTTCTAGCAGCCGTCTCACGAGCACGATGAAGGGCCTCTACGAAGCGCCATGATCATACAGGTACCCACAGTTGCCGTTGCTAACAGCGTAACCTCCGGAGCCCGTCTGAGCTACGAAGTACGCAACATTCGCACTCTGGCTGTCGCATGTGCGGGCGCTGTTGTGCATCAAGAGGCACCTGCCATATCCGTAGATAGAGCCGGTGCAACCGTCCTTGTTGAAGCATTGAGCACAGCAGTCGTAAGCGGATGTAGCTGCTGCATTGTCGTATATAGTTGCTGCATTCGGACCGATGTTGAAGACATTATAGATACTGCGGCCGTCAATTGGCCCAACGATGTTATCGGCCGCGCAGGCTGCGATAACGGTCGTTGCAGCTGCAGCTTCCACGGTAGTGGTAGTCGTAGCGGTCTCAGTGAAGGATAGAGTCTACCGATGTCAGTGGGATGGACGGCCCGGGTGAGAGTGCGCGAATTGGGGACTTACGGCGGTTTCGGTCATAGTTTCTGTGGTCGAGAAGCTGCAAGATGTTAGCTTCAGTTGGCAGGGTGTAGCTCTTAGCATCGGGTTTACCTTTCCGTTGTCGAAACATCGTCGGGAACGATGGTGGAGGTAGACGTCGTCTGAGGAAGAAATTAGCGACTGCCCGCAGAAAACCAATAAGGGGTACTTGCTGTCGATTGCACAGTCGTGCTGGAAGGAGCTGGAGTGATAATCGTCACGGTTGGGCTTTGCGTCACAGTAACCAACTTGGTTGACTGAACCATTATCTCAGCCAAACCTGCAAAAGATCAGCACGAGAACATCCACGGGGCCCAATTCGTTCAATATCGCGAACTGAAAACATACACTCAACAGACTGGGGATAGTCATCCTTCGGGACACCGCACTCCGTAGAATTGGCTGCGCGGGCTTCGAGTTGGCTCCAGTCATTTCTCTTTTGCGACTGGGAACCCGGGTAACCGTTGAGCGTGTCAGAGACAGGTACAAAGCCACTCGCTGTCGGCACGCTGGAGGTGTAGGTAGATGTAGTCGTCGCAGTGTCAGTCTCAGTGAACGTGGTCGTAGTACTACGAGACATCAGTTCAGGTCTAGAAGAAGGGTTTGAGGTTGCTGGATGTACCTGATGGTCTCGGTGATGGTGTCATATTCAGTCGATGTCGTCGAGAACGCTAGAAGAAATCAGTTCATTGTACACGCATCGGTATTAGGAAGCAACATACTGTCAGTGATAGTCGAGTCCGTGACTGTAGCGGTTACTTGTACCGTCTCGGTTGAGGTGATCGTAGAGGCGTTCCCGGTATAGGTCAATGTCATTTGCGTATATGAGGGGATAATGACCGGAGGTGCCTCGACAGTCCAGAGCTTTGTGCAAGTGGGGACTGGGCAAGCGGAGTGTTTGCCCATTTTCGTGGCGCAATTGAGGTTTGTGGTGGTGCTCGCTGGGTAAGTGCCATTTAATGCGGCGGATGCAAGGCTTGAAAGAAGGAGAGGAACTCCGACAGCTGCGCGGAAAAACATGGCTGGAGATTATGCTGAAGACGTATCTTAAAAGAGTGTGGGTGCAGAGACTGCAAGTCAAGCTGGACAGATATCAAACGAGTGTGAGAGCGACAAAAAACTGGAGAGACATGAGGTAGCGGATTGCTAGAAGTTATAGTATGGACCCGAATCAAGTAGTGCCTTGTGGCTTGCCTGGACACAGCTGCAGTCCTGGGCTCTCCACCACGAATGTCACGGCTAAACGAGGTCTGTTGCGATGAGTAGCCGCTCAGGAAGGTGGGGTTGGGGCTTCTTTTCCCAATGCATTAAAGCTAGGCCCTACCGGTGCGTGGCGCTTCCAAGGAGGTATTATTTGGTTAGACAGACGGACGAGCAATAGTGCGATTATGACAACCCGGAATAACAGGGTCCAGACCACGCGCGCGACACCTCTGGCTGCAAGTAACTACCACGATATACAAGGAAGTCTAACGGGTTCATCACCTTGGCGAGTTGAGCCAAAGGCTATTGTGTATGGAGATAGTCTCCGTTGATTCTTGCACCGCTCAGTATGCAGCGCACAAAGGGTGCCGATGCAGAGTGGGCGATGAATGTTCTTGATCATCATTGACTCTGTAGGCGCTATCACGGAGTCGCCGGGGGCTGGAGTCCACTAGTCTGCTGAAAAAGGCCGACGAAGATGTGGAAATGAGGTTGAAGAGGCGGATACGGAATTAAAGGAGGCTCGGTCCGACTTGCCCTCGCATATTTTGGTAGCTTATATAGCTCAGAGGCCCCCTGAAATCAGCATATGGGGGTCATCTGGATTCACCGTGAAATGAAAGGTGATATTAGCTATTCTAGGATAGGCATATCTTCTTTTTATTCGCACGGAGTGTCTTTTGACGAGCGTCGAATTAATGGTGAGCCGGGGTGTTCGATCACGTGATACTACCACTGTCTTGTCTGGCTTTCTCTATAGGCTTTTCAGCCTGGCAGTTGCAAACTTTATCTCTGGAGCAGATGGAGTTGCGCTTTTGTCGATTCCAAGTTGTTATTCTCGCATGTTTAGTACCTCATCATGGATTCACAAAGTCGCGTGGGATAGAGTGAAGGAAGTATTTGGGATGATAATATGGATTGATGATGGGAGGCAGCTGATCTCAAAGCTAGTTTGTAGCTATACTTGTAGGTGCCTCAGCTTAGTCTGTTTAATGAGATGAACTCCTCGAACCCATGTCGACGATGATTTCGGAGAGTCTAGTGTCGTTCTGATCTGGGCTTGGACGTTGGTTCTCCGGATGGAGGGGTTCGTAGCTCTCGAGTAAACTATTCCTGTTTCCATTTGCAGTATTGAAATAGTGCAGACATTGTTTGGCTGACACTGGAGATTAGCATCCCAGACTTGAGTGGTCGAGATGTATCCATATCCTCGGGAGTAAAGGTAGCGGGCTAGTTAGAAAAACTCAAAGCAAGACTCGGTCGGCCTTGGTCGTATTACTTCGAAAGAGCCGTGGTAGAGATTGAATTAGGCCAAAGGAATCAGTGGAAGTCGGCTAGGGAGTGAGGAACCCCGGGAATAAGAGACGATGGTATTGTCCAACGTGCAGCAGGTGTCGTCAACGCCGATGACGGACGCTTGCCGACTATCCGATTGCGCTATCCCACTTCCAAAGAATTTCCGCTGCGGGACTTGCCCTCATACGGCTTAGAAACTCCCGACGACAGCTCCCCTACAAATTGGACCATACAAGTATCGGGTGTTAGGCCTTACTCCCGACTCTCAACGACTTCAATTCCAACTTCCCAAAATGGCTGAAAACGAGATGAAACTCGAGTCCCAGCCCGAAGCACCCCCGGCGCCCCAGGTCCCGTATTCAATATTTACGACAGGCCAAAAGACGGTTATCACCATCATTGTATCGGTAGCGGCGTCATTTTCTGGTCTCGCCTCCAATATCTACAATCCATCGATTCCTACGATTGCTGCGGACTTCGGTGTAGCGCCAGAGCTCATCAATTTGACGGTGACGTCGTACATGATATTTCAGGGTCTGTCGCCGACCCTCTGGGGGGCCATTGCCGATGTCCAAGGCCGCCGCGTAACCTATATTTGCACATTCTTGGTATTCTTCTCAGCATGCATTGGCCTCGCAGAGACAACACATTACTACCAACTCGTCATTCTACGCTGCCTGCAGAGTACTGGAAGTGCGAGTACGATTGCAATTGGAGCGGGCGTGATTGGTGACATTACGACGCGAGAAGAAAGAGGTGGATATATGGGCTTCTACCAGGCCGGACTACTGTTTCCTACTGCAGGCGGTCCGATCTTGGGCGGGATCTTTGCAGGAACGCTTGGCTGGAGGGCCATATTCTGGTTCTTGACCATCTTTAGTGGCACCTTCTTGATATTTCTGGTGGTCTTCCTCCCAGAGACCCTGCGATCGCTCGTCGGCAATGGCTCCATACCGGCGAAAGGCCTTGGACAGTCTCTGATTGCATACTTGCAATTGCGTCGACACGATGAGACCGAATTAGAGCTTTCCCGGACCTTGAGTGGTGCTCCTTCCCGAAAGAGATTGCAGCTAGATTTCACCGGGCCGTTGCGAATCGTATTCGGAGGCGAGGTAACCTGGATCATCATTTTCCTCTCGATTTACTACACGGTATGGCAGATGACTATAACGGCACTGTCGACCTTCTTTCATGAGACCTATGGCCTGTCCCAAATTGAGATTGGCTTGACGTACATTGCGAATGGAGTTGGGTGTATCGTGGGCACAATGACTACCGGAAAATTCCTGGACTTCGATTACCGACGAATCAAAAACAGCTTCACTGGAAACGCGGAAGACTTTCCGCTAGAACATGCTCGGTTGCGAACGATCTGGCTCTGGGCCGCTATGCAGATAGCTGCGACCGTGGTGTTTGGCTGGACTTTACAGAACAAGGTTCACATCTCCGTGCCAATCATATGTACTTTTGTGATGGGCTGGTCGTCATGCGCCACGCAGTCTGTGATAACGACGTTGTTGGTGGATATATACTCGACACGTAGCGCTTCAGCAACGGCCGCGTTGAACTTAGCGAGGTGTTTGATGGGAGCTGGTGGTACTGCGGCGGTAGTTCCGATAGCGAATGGAATGGGCGTTGGTTGGGAATTCACGATGCTAGCTGGGATATTAGTTCTGTCTTTGGGCTTAGTTGTCATCCAATCAAGATATGGGGCTAAGAAGAGGCTGAAAAGAGAAAAGCTAGAGAGATCATAGATATTCACAAGTCTCGGTTCAACCATAGAAGACATATATACCCTTCATTAGCAGCCGTGAATATGGCAACAAACCGCAAATAGAGTCATCCTAAATTCATCCGCAGCGTGAACCCATCGTTCAACTCGCTCTCGCCGCTCTGGGGAACCTGTTGCTTCCGATCGCCATAGCTCGGCAATCTGAATCTCTCCGTCTTTCCAGGATCCAAGGTACGTATCGTACTCACTTTCCCAGTGGACTCGATTTTGGCACTCCCAGAGCGCTTTAGTGGCTGGTAAAGGTAGACCAGTTAATTCGTCTGCTAGGTAGGTGCCGACTCCATTGATTGCGTTGAAAACATTGTTGAACAGGTACGACGCATATATCGTACGTCTTTTCGCAGATGCCACTATCCATGTCTCCCATGTCGGGCGAGTCTGGGATAGCTCTGCGGTACAGGCGAGTCCGGTGGCGGACGCGTTACTGGCCATCTCTTGTAATGAGACGAAAGTCGAATGGCCCACGATTTGGGTATTAGGGAGTGGCGGTAAGAAGGCCATTATTGAGTATAGGAGGTAGGCTTGGAACGCCGCGAGAAACTTAATTTGAGTGGAGGTCTGATACTGCCTCGCTCTTAATAACGAGCTCTGGACTGGGTAGTTGAAACATCACGTACTTCGTTCAGCAGCCGCTGCATCTCTAGTTGTACATCTTCCGTTACTTTTGCCACGTTACTAGGGGTTTTTCTGCAATAGTCCCATTGAAGAACTAGGCGATAACAGGTTGCCAAAGTCAACGAGAGTTGCTCGGTTTCAACTTGAAGACGATGGATGATAGGAGGATACTTCTCCGAAGAAGTCATAGATTTAGAGTATGCCGCTAAGACACATGAGAGATACTGCACTGTGTATGGCTGGAGGGTCTTAGGTGTCTGATTCGAAGAGGGAACAAACGTTTCCATCCACCGGCTCCTAATCTGGAGGCTAGCAAGTGTGGAAGCCAGACTGATCTGCGTAGAGTCGAGTATGGCACAGTGTACTCTCTGAGCATCGGGAGGCTTGTAACCCGCGTTACCGTTGATGTTAGCTTTAGCAAGACCAAGGGTATCTGAAACGTTGGACGAAGAGACCAGCCGAAATGGACTCGGCCAATGCGACAAGTTCTCCGTGACAAGCCTATGGCTAGTGCTTGATCTTGAGTGGACGTTGTAGCGGCAATGCAGACTCTTCGACATGCATCGCGAGCACGCAGACTTTTCGAGAGTACATCACCGTTTTGTCATTTGACATGGTTCGCAAGCTTTTCTGGGAGTATTTGTTGCCCATCTTAGCTGGGAGCCTTTATCCGCATCAACCCGAGTGGACATGAATAGTCTCGGGGGTAAGTTTTGATGATAGGTGATGCTGAAGGAGAGGGAAACGTGGACACGTAGTCCGAACTAGCCTAGTCTTTCCTGAGCGTAGCCTTGCACGTGACTAATCGTAGTACCGAAACTCTCCTCCTTTTTAGCCATCACCATCACCATCAATATGCTAACCAACTCCACCGGTTTCTCCTTTATTACATAAAAACCTGTCGCCTCCATGAAACAGCTGGCTAAACCTCCGAGTCAATGCAGATGGCCCCTAGTACTACGGCAATCCTCGACTGACTGCGTTTCGGGCTTGATTCAGGATCAATATTACTGAATCCAACGTCGAAAAGCATGCAAACCAATCTGAGCTGGCTTAGCTTTTCAGATCCAGAATAGCAGCACTTATCAGAAACTTTGCCCAGTCGCCTTACAGTGTCTCTTGTAGCATCTTTGACACCCCAAAGATAGTCCGATTTCTCTCGTGGTAAACAAGATAAAAGCTAGAAGCAGTGCTGCTAGTTATGGCTTTTCATGTTCATATGCATACTCCCTATCGTTATCCACCGCTCAGCTCCATTGCGTATGTCAACTTGGTTCGATGCGCAGGCTGCGGTTGATAAGCGTACTATCCATATTGAATGTGATGATATCTGTCGCAGGTGAATATATCACGTGACCATCTCCAAGTGGATGGATCTGGATCCGGTACACTGCTTATTGGTAAGGCATGGGAACCTTTCATCTGTCCAAAAGTCAATCGAAGGAAGGTTCAAAATGTCCACTCATCTTCTGCTAATGCTCCCAACTACTTCGAAATAGTCACATCATCCTTCTCAGTTTAGGCTACAGCTTTCGGTCCTGCACTCCTTTCCTTCTCCTAACTCCATTACGGCACGGTTTTGTATTGCATTTACATAGGATGGAGGTGGTTGGGCTAGTGGCAAGCTTCGGGTAACCCTTTCCTATTGTCTACCATTACATGATCCACGAATCAAAGCATAGATTTTGAGGAAACACCATCTCTCAAAATATCACGCAAGCAGATAGAACGCTTTCAAAATCAGCACTAAAGCAGTCCTCCCATTTAATCGGCAGCAGCCTGAATGAAACGCGCAATACCTGACGTCTCTTTGCCACCTAGCTCTATAATCCGCAACGGAATTTCGTTGCCTAATTCCTCGCGAACACCCAAGAAACCATTTAACCCCCGCAATGCCCTGAACGAAAGAACACAAAAGAGCTACCTATTTCATCGCAAGCAATCTTTCAGTCTCGCCAAGCATCAAGAATGTCTATCCTCCTCCCAGGCTACTCCATCCACCCCATCACCACCCCCGACATCCCAACCATCTCCTCGTTCGTCGCGGCCTCCAAGCTCCCCCTAGCCATAAACCGCTTCCTATTCAAAGACTGGCCCAATGAAGCAATCCAGCTGGCGCACTCCACCAAAGCCGTTGAGGCATCATTCCAAGCCTCGGGGAGCAAGCTGCTGAAGGTCGTTGATGACGAGACGGGGGAGATCGTTGGACACCTCGTAACGACGCGCAAGGCCGGAAAGGAGAAAGTAAGGAGAGCGGAGGGAGAGGGGGTGACGAAGGGGGGTGTACCGGAGTATATCGTCCCGGAGGTGAGCGAGCGCGTCATGAGCGCTGCGAGGGAGCTTGAGGGGGGGGTTGAGGGGAGGGGTGTGGATTATTTGAGTGAGTCTTTACCATCATATGCGCGGTATTCTCATGCGTGTTGAGAGCGTGTGGTTAATGCGGCAGTGTAGCGTTGACGCATAGCTATGTTAGACCATCTCATCGGGGACGGGGGATTTGGTCGAGCTTGATGAAGCTGTTACTTGAAAAGGGAAAGCAGGCGGGGGTTCCGGTGTTTGTGTGCTCGGAGCCGCAGATGAGGCGGTCGTTTCTGGAGTTAGGGTTTGAAGAGACGGGGTATGTGGATATAGACCTAAGGGAATGGGCGGAGGAGAAGTGTGGCTGGGGTGTATTTAGGCTTTCCGGGTTGGTGAGTGAAGAGTAAGGGTTCCCAAACTGAGGTGATGGTAAATGAGAAGCTAGGGATGAAGCTTGAAGAGGGAGTGAACCTGAATTGGAGGCGACTCTTGAAGTGTCAAATAAATGGCGGGGAGAAGGCATCGCGCGCTCGAGCAAAGTGGATGTAACCATTAGACATAGTTTGATAAGACAGGTTTCTTACAAGGTTCAGAAGGTATTTCGAGCGGCGCAGCACTAAGTTAAGATGGTGGAGTAAGAATCGACAGTATTTCCACATGGTAACAGCTTGATGAATACTAATAAAGACTCGGGGGTATGTGATCTACGTAGCTCCTTACATTAAGACAGCGCAACGGTATCCGAAACCAAATCCAACGCATCTAAGTTCGCTCCCTAGATCTCTGTTCAGCAACCCCACCCTATCTCTCCCGCGACCCCTCCTCCGAAACCTTTTCCCACTCACTATCCGTGCTCAACTCCCCCGTGCTCTCCCCAGCACTCCTCCTCTTCGCGACCTGCTCAACTAACGGACTCAGACTCGCCTTGGCCACCGTCGTCCCCGCCCCAGCCGCGCCTCCACTAACCTCCGTATACTGCGCCGGGGGGCTGCTCTCCTTCCTCTGCCCCCCTGTTGCCGCAAGGCCTCCGCTCTGCCTCTCCCCCTTGACCTTCCCCCCTTTCTTCCCCTTCTTCCTCTCCTCTTCCGCATCCACCTCCGTATCGTCCCCACTATCCATTGCCTCGCCCCCATCACTCCCAGGGCCCTCTTTCCCCTTGCCCCGCTCGCGCCGCGCATCCCGTATCCGCTTCGCTGCCTCTTCCTTCTCCTGCGCAGCGCGTAGCTCGCCTGCGAACCAGTTGATCGCCCACCACAGCCCCGCAGTCAGACCAGACAGAATCACAAAGTGGATGCTGTACGTAGCGAGGAGGAGGGCGAGGAGGAGGACCTGCAGTGCGGCGAAGGAGGCGTTGGTGGCGAGCAGGAGGGTCGGAGTGGGGCCTGGCGTGAAGACCGAGGCCCAGAGGTTTTCGAAGAACGAAGCCATGTTGGCTGTTGTTGTGGTGGCGGGGTTTGTTTATACTTGGTAGCGGGGATAAGTAACAGATAGAACTATGTCGCGCTTAATCGCGGCTTGGTATGTGTGTTTATGCGGTGTAAAGCTGTGCGAATGCTGTAAGACTCGTGTTGTGCAGTATCGTAGCGTGTAGTGCTGCGGATGCGATAGCTCGAGCTAAGTAGGAATCGCGACTGCGCCGCTGTTGCCTGAGCAGTTGAGACCACGTTTATTGCAACGTCGCCGGTTACGTTCGTGTTGCTTGTGGGATATGATTCGAGGGCCGGGGGTATCGGGAGGAAGAACAGGAAGCGTGGGTGTAGTGGTGACGATGCGCGCGAGAGAGCCCTGACGTGGTGTTGCATGTCGCGGGGCATGTGGTTCTCGGAGAGCTGGCGTCCTCTGCTCCGGCCAGTCCCGATTCGACTTGCCAGCGTCACGTCATTAGCATATGCTGGATAGAATTGAGTAAGATAATGGCATTGAGAAATCGTTTGAGGTCGAATTAGAACCGACATAGATTCATCTTCAAGTAGGTAGATTAGAAGGCGAGGCTTCGGTGAAGATTGATGTAAATTGGTTGATTTTGGTGCATATCGTTACTACTATACCTTAGATAGCTTTGTACATGGTCTCAGTAGTCTAGAATAGTATATTCCTGTAACTTGGCCCGCCAGGGCCCTAGTCAAAGATATGGCATCTCATCCACATAACCCCGAAAATGAAGCCCGCAAAATCACATGATAACACAACAGCCACCTCCATATTGAGGCTCCCTATATCCAGATCCGCGGCCCCTGTACCCGTATCCATAGTCGTCCCCATACCCATACCCATATCCACGCCTCGACCTCGGTGGCGGCCGTGGCGGACTCCTCCCAAGCTTACAACCGTGACTCTCCCGGACAATCATCTTCGTAACTCTGCCATCGTACGTGCCCAGATTACACCGCGGACAACATCCTGGAGGGGCCCACTTCTTTCTGAAAGGAGGTAGGCGACTGACGATTGACAAGGAGCCGTCTTGAAAACGTGGACAGGTGTTGAGGTTCTGGCCTGGGTAGCAGGGGTCGATGAGTTCAAGCCAGGCGTGTGGGCACGATGGGGACAGGTTCTGAACGCAGTGGCACATTTCTGAATTGGAGTGTTTTGGCAAAGAAATGAGCTCCGGAAATAGGCAATGCTTCGTCCACGATCAGCAACGTCCGACGTTTTCGTGGTTCCGTATACAAATTTCTATTGCGGCGTATGGTGCCCTGGGGTGTCTCAGAAACCCGGGTATGAGGGAGCGAACGGCTCTGCGGAGAGGCTCGAACGGCGTACGGTGGTGTGTATTCAATGGTCTGGGAAACGCTATAACAGGGACGAGGCCAAGGCTTTTAATATAGGTAGATCGCATCTGCGGAGGAGTGAAGATATCGATGCGCTGGCATACAGCTCCAATGGCAACCGCATGAACTGGTATAGTGTTGGTGTTGTTGTGACGCCGCGTGGTGTCTTCGTGACGCTGCGTAGTGAAGACTCAGGGCACCTATCGTGGCCATCAGCTATACAGCATGTCAATTGAGCTTCGGGCATCTACGCACCATATTCACTTGTCCGGATCGTACTCCGGGTCGTTGTCGATGAGGTCTTGCTTCCGGATAGCTTGCATCAACTCGTAGAGCTGTCCAATTTGTTGGTCTGCGGTTGAGATCAGCCTCGGCATGAGGAACAGCTTCGCGTGTTGAAGACGGTGACGTACATGGTCGTTAGGGAAATGAAGGGAGAGAAAAGGCTACTTACCACTCATCTTCTCAATCTTCTGCTTGTCGATTTTTTCTCCCCTCCAAGTCCCTCCTTCAACCAATTGCGCATAATTTTGCCATTCTGTCAGGAAGCCGATCTGCTCGGAATCAGCAGTATCCAGGGACGTTGTCCGCAAGGAATCTACTCACAATATGCACCGGATTATCAATCTTCTGATGTGCCCTAAACTCGGCCTTTATATACTCATCTCCCAGCAAACGCGCCTCTCGTGGTAAATGATTCCTATGCACCCTAAACAACCGCCGGTAGAGCGGGATCGGCGGCAGCAGCGCCATCTGCGTTGGCCTTAGAGACTTCGTCGCCTGACCAGACACGGTCGCAAACAGTTTCGTCGTGGGCTTCATGCTTGACGATTTGTTGCACAAAGCATAAAACTTAGATGCTGTGATGCAGGAACAGTGGTGTCGTCAAGGACAAAAAAGAGTGATCTTATTTTACCTACGGCCAAGCACGCCAGGCCCCACGCCGGCGCGCGCACGGCTCACCACGCCGAGGTACGCCCGCGCACACAAATTTGTATATAGAATTATGCTATAGCATATATACATATAAGCTTAATGCTGTAAGGCCCTAAAAATCTATAAAAATAGCTATATATATTAATTTTATAGTATTTCTACTTATCCTCTCTACTTTCCCTATAGTACATGTTATTAAACTCCCTTTCTAGCTTATTTTTAGTGCCGGAATTATCTAATTCCTCTTTATCTAAGCTTATTCTAAGATTCTCTATCTAAATATAGTTAAGATTATGCTCTAGGCTAGTCTATTTACCCTAATTAAGGCCGCTAGCCTTCTATTTCTTACTATTAAGCTTATTCTAAGTCTCCCCTTTAGAAAATATATTTTTAGTATTAAGTACGCTGTAGAAATCTATTAAGAAAAGCTACTTATATGCGCTCCCTCTTATAAGGGGGCCTACAGCCTGCCTAAGGCTATCTATCTACTTATTTCTATAGTTAAATTAGCTCTCTAAGGGTATAGTTTTACTCTTCTCTATAAGATTAAACTACTAAGAATATAGTATATTCTATTACTTATATACTCTTAGAGTCTATCTATTCTTAGCTATCTACTTCTCTACTTTCTCTTTACGTTATGCCTGCTATATATACTATAGGCCCTAGCTTTAGTATATCTCTAGGCCGGCATTCTTAAATATATAGGCATAGTCCTTCTAATAGAATTTCTTAAGTATTTTATAGAGAATCTCTCTCTACTATATATAGTAGTATAGTAGCTTATACCTTTTAAAGAATTTATATATATAACGCACCTTATTATTATATTTCTTAAGGGGAATACTGTTATTAATATACTACTTAGCTAGGTTAATTTCTACTACTATTTTCTTCTAAATAACCACCGGAAATTACTATAGAGCTAGAAATTAATAGGCCTCTAGTAGGTATATAGAATATAATTAAGTAATTCTTTTAGTAGCACGTAAGTTATATTATAGTGTAGTTTTATAGAGATTTATTAGCATTCCCTAGAGGGAATGCTTGCCCGCTATTTTCTTAGTATTTTAAGACTTCTTTTTAATTGCATAGTGCTAGAACTTGTTTACATTAGTAGTTGCGATCTAGAGGAGTAATAAAATATAAGCGCGCTTAAAATTTACCTATAAAGGGAGTATTAGGTACTACTTATAGTAGAGGTATTAAACTAGGTTAAAATTTACCTTCCTCTATTTACTTTTAGATAGTTCTAGAGCCCTAGAACTAGATAGTAATAGCGCATATTATTCTTTTACTATAATAGAATAACTAGGTAAAGCGGTAGGTGCTATAGAGGCCGGTAGGTAGTTAGTTAGAGGGGGTATAGGTGCTTTTTTCCTCTATAAGTATATAAGTTTTATATTTATAATAAGAAGTACGCGCAGGAAAAATACTATAGAACAGGCTAAGTAAGTAAAAAAGTAATTTTCTATACTATAATAAGATCTATATAGGACTAAATATTATAGTATAATATATATAGAAAATAGAAAGGCTGCGCAGCCTTTCTATTTTTAATAATACTATACTTAATAAGCTATTTCTTAATATATATATAAGTAATTAATAATTAGAAAAGCGGCTTACCTTGCGCTTAGTAGGGGCAATTATATCTATAATTATCTTATTATATTACCCCGGCTTTTTAACCTTAATCTTATATACTAGTAATATAGCTCTTTTTATAGCTTTCTATACTATAGTCTCTATAGAATAGTAATATAACGCTAAGTATATTTCTTTCTAAATTAGTTCTTTCTTTATATATCTAATAAGCGTACAGCGTAAATAAATCTAGTAAAGAAGATACTCTACCTCTTACTCTCCTTTTTAAAGGCCTAGAAATACTATTTTTATAGCTAATTATTTAGCGGCGGAATTATCTATAAGAAACTAACGTGGTGCCTATTAAGAGGCCTCTCTCTAGCCTTTATTATACTAGCCTTTAATAACCCTTATTACTACTGCTAGTATATTAGCGTCCTCTCTATTAGTAAGAAGGTAAGCTACTAGAATAAATATTTCTATAGTATCTTACACTATAAAGGTATATAAATACTATTTTAGCTTATTTATTTTATACGTAGAGTTAAGAAGAATAAGCGTGCTATACTTTCTAAGAGCCTCTAGCCTCTCTAGATAGTAGAAGACTATACCTATAGATATATTATTAGAAGAAGAATTATATAAAGTAGCCCTCTTTACCTATTAAGCTATATTATGCTTATTAACCCGTATTTACTAGTAGACCCACCCATTTTAGTTAAGAAACTTAATAGCGGCGGACACCTACTAGGTAGAAGGATTATTATAGCCTTTAATATAAAGATCTAGATACTTAACTCTCTAGAATTTACCCTAATTAATAATATCTTGCACTATAAGATGCGCGCCGCTAGCAGCAACTAATTAGGCCCTTCTATCCCGTTAATATTAAGTTTCTTAGAGTTGTAAAAGTATATTAAATAGTGCAGATTAATATATAATATTAATTTCTACCTATTTTCTAAGGCCCTTATTCCTCTTAAGCTAATCTATTCTATTAAGAGTATATAAATAGCTCTTACCGCCTCTATTACTCTAGAATATAGAGGTTTAACTAGTATATTATTCTATCTAAATAGAATATAAGTAGGTGCTGCTATTATAGGTTCTTTTCTACCTCTTAATTTCTTTATTAGAATTCTTCGCAGCATTTTTCTTAGAGAATTTATTTATTTTAGTAAAGAGGCGGCACTTATAGAACCTTATATAGGCGTTATCTATCTTTCTAGTATAGTCTTTTATATACTTCTAGATATTAGATACGTATAGCTAGTATAAATTAAAGGCGGCATTTAAGATTTTAATAGGGGCGGCGATATTATAGAGCTTTTAACGCTAATTAGTAAGTTCTAGGGGGTTCTATAGCAGCTAGTGCTCGCTAGTAAGCTGGCCCTAATAAGGCTTAATATAGGGGCGCGGCATAGTTACTTTAATAGAGGAAATTAAGTGAATATATATGCATACACGCCACAGCACAATTCTATATATAAATTTGTGTGCGCGGGCGTACCTCGGCGTGGTGAGCCGTGCGCGCGCCGGCGTGGGGCCTGGCGTGCTTGGCCGTAGGTAAAATAAGATCACTCGACAAAAAACACCTCGGTCGGCTCGACCTGCACCTCTCAAACGCCATCACCAAAACTACATCCCACCCCACCATCTTCTAAATTAGTTACTTCCCACCTGGGCATTCATGCAACACACATAGCATGCTCCCCACTCCCTCCACCTCCCACGTCTCCTTCGACAACATCTACGAACCAGCCGAGGACTCCTTCCTTCTCCTCGACACCCTCTCCTCCGCCCCCGAAACCGCCTTCCTCCACTCCCGCTTCCCCCCCTCCGCCCCCCCGCCCCTCGTCCTCGAAGTCGGCACAGGCTCCGGCGTCGTCCTCGCCTTCGTCGCCTCCAATGCCTCTTCCATACTCGGCCGCAGGGACATCTTAGCCCTCGGGACAGACATCAACAGCTTCGCCTGCCGGGCATCGAGCACCACTATACGCACCGCCATTGCAGATCCCAGGACCTCGAAACCAGGGCACTTCCTCAACGTAATCAACGCAGATCTGACATCCCTAATTCGGCCTGGCTCCGTCGACGTGCTCATTTTCAATCCGCCTTACGTCCCTACCCCAGATCTTCCGGACCTAGTCACGCATGAGAAATATAATGCGCTGCCTTTAGGCACGAAATCTACTACGTTTGAGCAAGACTCGCATCTACTGGCGCTTTCCTACGCTGGAGGCGCAGACGGGATGGAGATCACGAACAAGCTCCTGGCACAGCTTCCGGAGATTCTACACCCGGCACGAGGAGTAGCATACATTCTCCTCTGTGCACAAAACAAGCCGAACGACGTCAAAGAGTATATTGTGAGTTGGGGAAAGAGTTGGGCAGTCGAGACGGTGGGATTCAGTGGTAAGAAGGCTGGGTGGGAGAAGCTGCAGATATTAAGAATCTGGAGGATAGCACCAAGTGGATGAGGTTGCACTGTGCAAGTAAGTTTTGAGGCTGAATTGGTATTGTGTAATGTTTATGGCGATGCTAATATGCAATCGCAAAGTTAGATGCAGCCAATACTTTCCATCGCCGAAATCCGACTTGTCAGACGGAGGGTATCCAACGCCGGCCCATGCCCATCGGTCTCACTTCGTAGACCCAAACGCCAAGCCAAGTGAGTCTCGATATGAACTACCTCAGACAAATGCCGCAGCGCGACTGCGGAGCTTGAAGCGCCTCTTGCTACGCCGAACGGCCCTAGTATCTTGTTAAAATGAGCAAAAAGATGCCTGGAAAGGTGCGTAATTTTCTCACCTGCCCCGATAGTTCCTGGAGGAATCCCGATCTTCCTCCTCAAAATCCGCTTCGTCCTCATCCAACACCATCTCCACCTCGCCCTCGTCGATCGCGTCCATACCCGATTCGTCTGTCACCGCCACACACTTCATGGCCATATCCACGAACCCGCTCCCCTTCGTCATCTTCTTGATAATAGGGTTGCCATGCTTCTCCAACGCCTTCAGGAGATTCTTCGCCAAGGGCCTCCGATCCGGCCTCATGTTCAACGCCTTCATCATACATCTGTCCAGCTCTGTGCTGTACTCGTGCCTCAAGTTACTCTTCCCTACGCCCTCTTCAAGCTGCGTCGTCTTCGAGACATTGATATGCAATGGTTGACGTGGGCAATGTGAGTCCCACCAGTGCCTATCATTTGCATCCACGCCGGTCGGGTACTTGTTGCCCCAATCAGCCCAGTTGCGGCGGAGATAGTCCTGTTGCTCCTCCACCGGCGCCTTCCCTGTCGCTAGATAGTGCACGCACGCGCCTATGCTCCAGACGTCCGCCTCTCGCGTCGAGATGCGGGGCAACTCTGGTGGCTGCCAGAGATACGTTCCCGCCTCCGTATCCGTCTTGCTGGGTTCGTGGAACTTCGAGATACCAAAGTCTGCAAGCTTAAAGGAAGGGTAGATGGATCCCTTGTTGGCGACGACAAGGATATTGCACGGCTTGATATCGCGGTGGATTAGGGAGGTCCAGCCTGTATACGGCTTTCCATCAGCACACACCATGCCAATTCCCTGGTGGAGGAACGCGAGCGCCTGCGCCATCTGGATATAGAAGCGCCAGATCATCGATTCGGGAACATGCTTGTTGTTCTTGTCCTCGTAATTGGCAATCCGCCAGGTCCTCACATCCCCCAACGGACAGTACTCCAGGAACATGCTGCACAAGCCCAGCGTCGGCGTGTTTAGCTCGAAGCCGATTAACTTTACGATCCGATTGCAAGTCGATGGCATGCAGGCAAGCTGAACAACCTCGATCGGGCGGTTTTCCTTGTCCGGGGCTGTGTCGGGAGGCATCTTCACCACTTTGATGACCAGCTTCGTGTTCGGGGTCCAGCGCGACATGTGCAGGTCAGCCGTGCCTTCGCCGCCTTTCCCGAGCGTCCTTTCACGCTTCCAGGTGCGCGAGTCGTACCGGTGGTCGGTTATGTGTGACTGGGAGCGCGTCATTCGGAGGCTCGCTGGGGCGGACGCAGCAGATGCCATGTTGTCGGTACTAGCGTGCTGTCCTGTTTCCCGCGCTTCGATGTGAGATTGAACGTAAGAGTGCGCGCCTTGGCGGTTGCTTAGAGTCAAGAAAGGTCAAAGGCTGGTGATGATGGGGATCAGGCACGTAGAGGAAGGGTGGTGCAGTAGAACGTGGGCAATAAAAATGAAAGGGGGGTCCCGCCTACCTGAATTCACTCTTGCTCTATGAACCGCGCTCGAAATCAAGTCCTGACGTGGCTGGTGTTGGTGCTGAGTGTCACAAAAACGAACCCGCGCTGCTCTGTCGGGGGGTTGACGTCGACTTGGAGTGAAAACAGTCAACTAATTCTACAACACCGCCTCAACCGGAGCCAGTCAGTGATGTAGAAGAGCTGTAGTGTAGTGGTGAACGTCCTGCTACTGTAGTTGTAAGGAAGAAGGTGGAAGGTGGAAGGTAGCCAGAGGAGATAACCCCGTCATGAGGTCACGGCAGCTCCACGTGCGTCGGCTGTGAAGGGCGTGTGAGTGTTCGTAGACAGGTGAACTCCCGCTTGCTTGCTGCCTGCTGACGTAAAGATAAAGACCCTGAAACGGCGTTTGGTGGTGAATGCACGATCTGGCCCTCCCTGTCTCCGGCAAGCTGTTGAAGGAGCGAGACAAAATTCTGGGGGCCGTGGGGTTGGCTGGAGAACATGACACTGATGGCGGATAGATAGGCCGTGGAGTTTGACGATGTGAGAAGATCTTTGTTGGGGAAGTTTGCGGCTGTTGTGGTGAGGTTGGATTTGGGTTGGGTGCGTGTGGTTTGCCTGAGGCAGGAGAAAGGGTCGTTGCTTCCTTGTTTGAGAACCACCCCCATTTCTGTGGACTGAGCTTTTGAAACTGATAGCAGGAAAAAGACAAGTCGGGTAAGAAGCTTTTAAGTCTATAGTATTAAGAGAAGATGTGGGAGCGCTGATAACCCGTCCAGCCGCTCCCGACGACGTCAAAGCCGTGTCTCATTACCTCGTTGCAAGTTTTTCGCAGAAAATCATCGCAATAATCCTCTTCATTCAAGAAGGTGGCCGCTCTATGATCCACCTCACCTGAGGAACTCCGTCTTTCTAGCAGCCGCTACTACTCTGCATTCCGCTTCGCCGCCGCCTCGGCCGTCAGCTTCAATGCCTTCGGCGCATCATCCCATGGCATCACCAACTCCACGAATCGCAGTGCCTTGCTCTCGACGAAGTTCTTGTCCAAGAACAGCATCTCAACGTCCTGCTTCGACTCCACCCGGTACGTCTGCGCCTGTCCTGGCTTCGCGCCGAACGCCTTGGGCAGCGACTTGTAGTCCCACTCCTGCACATCGTTGTACGCGTCCTGCCAGCCGTGGATGTATCGCTCAATAGTGTATCCGCCGTTGCAAATGACGAAGATGATGGGGTTGAGGTTATTCCGGAGCATCGTGGACACTTCCTGCGCCGTAAGCTGGAAACTACCGTCTCCAGTAAAGAGGATTGTCCGCGCGATGCCGAGCTCCTTTGCAGCGAGTGCGGCACCCTGGCACGAGCCTGTCGCGTAGCCGATTGAGCCCCAGAGAACTTGCGAGATAGCGTTGACGTCCTTGGGAAAGCGGGTCTCCCAGATACCGAAGTTGGCGGTACCGGTTTCTGTGATTACGATATCCTTCGCCTTCAGCCACTGTCCAAGTCGAGGCCAGAACCACGCCTGCGTGATGGTTGGCTCGCCGGACATGATCTCGTCCTGGGGAATCTCGTTCGACGGTGTTGGGCCTTCCTCGATGGAGAGCTTGCCTAGCTTTTGCGTCACCTTGGCTAGCACGCCGTTCATCCGCACGCCGGGGTACTCAGAGTAGCGCACGCGGGTGTAGTTAGAGTGGAAGTCGATAGTGTTGAGCTGGCTGATGTGGTAGGTGAAGCCGGCGGTGTTGAAGTCGGATTTGATGGCGCCAATGCTAAGGATGAGGTCGGAGGATTCTACACGCTCGCGGACACCGGCGTTAGAGCCGTCTCCCGCGTACACGCCGCCGTAGTTAGGGAGGGTTTCGTCGACAGCGCCTTTGCCCATGGGGGCGACGAAAGTGGGGAGGCCGGAGGTAACGATCAGGTCGTGGGTTTCTTTCAGAGCCTACAAATGTCAGCCTGCGTCCTATAACAGGGGAAGAAGGGATGAGTACCCTGTGGCGGATCGCGCATGCATCGACGAGTATTATGGGGTTCTTCGCTGCGTGGAGGTACTTCAGAACGACGTCGACGACGTAGTCTTCCTTTTCTGTCTCGTTTGGAGCATAATCCAGTTTGAGGGGTGTGTCCAGCCTCGCTCCCTCAATCTTCTTTTGTACCATATCTGAGGGCAGTGATATGTAGACTGGCCGCGATTGGATCCAACATTCTTGGATGGCATGATCGATGAGGGTAGCAGCTTCGAAGGGGTCGTTGAGGAGGGATGTAGCGCAGGAGATGCCCTTCGAGATATTCGCAAAGACGTTGTAGTCGCCGTTTCCGAGTGTGTGGTGCAGTAGAATGCCATCTTTCTGAGCAGCAGTGGAGGGATATCCGACGATGTGGACGATTGGGACGTATTCGGAGTAGGCGCCTGCCATGGCGTTGACGCAGGAGAGCTCGCCAACGCCGAAGGTGGTTACAATGGCGGAGATGCCCTTGACACGAGCATAGCCATCTGCAGCATAACCTATGATAGCCATGTTAGTCAATATTCATCTTGTTCCGGAGCATCCGCTGGGGGGGGTTGAGGAGGGGCAGAATGAGGATTGCGGGGCAGCACTCACCAGCATTGAGTTCGTTGCAATTGCCCACCCAGTGCAGGCCGGCCTTGGGAATGTAGTCGAGGGCTGCGAGGTTGTAGTCGCCGGGCACGCCGTGGATTGATTCGATGCCAACTTGGCGCAGACGCGTGAAGAGATACTGGGACTGTTAGCATGGAATTGGTGAAGGAGGGCGGGGACTTGCCTCTGCCACGTCGACTGGCTTCTGCAGGGCCTGGGTTCTAATATCAGTGGCCATGGTCAGTAAGGTAGTGAGAAATGTAGTAGTGGTCACAATTGATGTGGTGGTGAGATTGAATGGAATGTCGACTGTGGCTGTTGTTGGGATTTTATTCTCGGAGCAGAAAATAGCTATCGTCGATGACGACGGTGGTCTTACCCTTATTATTCAATCACCCTACATGGCCTGACTGATCTCGAAATGCTGGGCCTAGTAGATAAAGGACGGGCCCATACCGCCTCTCCGTCAGCCATTCGTGAACGGGCCTTTTGCACAATCTGCAACCGTCGCATCCGTCTCGACTCCAAAGCTCGTGATATCGTTAGATGTCGGGCTTCCCGCCCGCGGACGCGTCGAACAGCAACAGCTTGCGCGAAAAACACAGCCGGCGGTGCCACAATGCGAGCCAAGATGCTTTAGTCCGCCGTAGTAATGCTTATTTCAAGACGTCCACGGCGGGCGTGATACCTAATCTGATAGGGCTCCTCCTCGACATCACTCATTCCGGTACAACAGCGGGAAGTCTCAATGAGGCTGCAGAATGCTGTGCGAGCACCCACTTTTTTCTCATCATTCGACCAACATCAGACCGTGCCACCAGAGCGGGCTTTTCAGCGACGAAACGCTTGTTTGTACCTCCTCTTCAGTCCACCTTCGAAAATACTGGGCCAGAGTATAGGTTTGTGCACACTTTTGCCGGTAGCCCTGACCTATCGTCTACGCTTCGTTGTACGACAGACCGCGATATTCGTTGACTGAAGGGTTGTCATCTAAGGTCTGCAGGCTTGTGTCCGTTCTTTGGTGTGGAGCTCACAAAGGCCTGGCGTGGGGGGTTCCCAAAATGCGGTGAGATGCCAGATCCACCAGCATGGGAGCCGCGTGAACATGATCCCAGTATGGATCGGTTTGCACTAATCTGAAACGGCTCAGCGATATGGGCATCTTCTGGACCGCTGAACTTGTGTCTGATCCAAGATAAGTATGTACGTTTATGAGGTAACCCAACAATCATGTCAGAATACGGGGTGTACGTCCTGGCAGGTTTCTGATAATGCATTGAAGCACATCGGAAAGTGCCAAAAGGACTTTGCACACCTTGAAGCACGTCTTTCTAGTGTGAAAAGAGCAATATGCCATAGAAACGACACCCGTTAGAAGGTTCTATTTATCCATCACCACCGTCCGAAAGAGCTTAGACATCCACACCCCTGATCGTTTCCCCTCTCCTACTTGGCCAGCGGCTTCCTCCCATACATCACCAACATCGGCATATACACATGCTGCCTCGTATCACTAATAACCTCCCTCACTTCCCCCAAAAACTTATCCGTCTTCTCCTTACTCCACCCCAACCCCTTCGTAAACAACCCCACACTAAACCCCTCCAGCCCATTCTTAAAATTATGCTGCTGGCTCTCCCCAATCGCCTTCAGTACCGGATCACTGCTATACGGGTTATTCGGCCACTGATACGGCTTCAGCGTCACATCTTCGAACCCCGCGGACACCAGGGCGTCAGGGAAGTAGCGAGAGCCCGTCATGTCGACGCCGAAGGCGGCCCCGCCCGCGATCATGTTCGCAGACCATTGCAGCATAGGCCCGTCGGGGGAGGCGCTGCCGTCGTCGCAGCGCAGCGGGAAGGAGAGCTCTTGGATCTCGACCCAGCCGCCGGGCGCGAGGGCGTCGTAGCATTGGCGCGCGAGGGCGGACCAGCTGCGCACGCCGACAGCGATCATGCGGCCGTGGATGTAGGAGAAGCTCGCTGGGGGGTAGGCTTCCCAGGTCGAGGCGGCGGTGAAGTCCGCGAGCTGGAAGGTACAGTTGCTGGATGTGTTAGGGCGGTAGAGGAGATTGTGTGATATGACCAAGACATTGAGGTGAGCGATGAGAAGATGGGCGATTGTTGGTTCGCGTGATTGCGAAGAGAGCATGACGATATAAAGTAAATCTCCTTAACTTACGCTGGCGTCTTCTCTGTAACTTGGACTGGAGTTATGTCTATTCCAATCACCTTCGCATCAGGGTATTTCTTCGCAAAGTCGGTAGCCCAGATGCCCGTTCCAGTCCCTAGATCCACGACTGTCTTGACTTCCTCCTTGACCAACGGCGCTCTACCCAGTTCGCCACCAAACATGAAACAAAACTGCTCATGCTGCCGGTCCAGTCGCGCAAACTCGGGTTCGTCGTTGGGCATTGTATACGAGCTCTTGAACTTTGGATTCGCGAAGCGGCGCCCGTTCTCGTACAGGAACTCCTGCGAGGGATCATCTGTAGTTCCGGGAACGCTGGCTGGCTCGGGAGCATTGGTTGGTTCAGGGGCAAGTGTGGCTGCCGGGGCGGCTGTCTCAGCAGATGCCATGATGGATGAATGCTATTGGGGCGGATCCGTGCGTTTCTTGTCTGGAACCTTATGTCTGGGATTTTGCAGCTAGTATTCGACCCAGGAGTTTGGGAATTGGTAGACAGAACTGCGTGTGGCGGGGTATGTACTACCTACCCCTCTAGTACTTATACCTGGCGACTTACCTGGAGCCTACTCACTCGTCGATTGAACGGTTCTCGAAGTACTGGAGATGGTTTAGCTGCGGGAACTAGACACGTATTACCCTGTCATGTAGTGCGGTACATGCAGCTGGAGGGGCACAGTTGCCAGCGGGTTACCGAACTGATAGCACGATGCAGCTGCGTTAGCCAATTAAAATGCAGATCGAGGCCCCACAGAGGGGTTGGACAGAAGGAGTGACAGAAGTTTGTAAGAGCATGGCAACTTTTGAACGTGCAGCGTATCTTTCTCCTGATCCTTTTCGATCTACTTCTTACTTGATGAGAGGATTTTTCGAAGATAAGTTGAAGCTTCTCAGTAGTGTCATTATGATCTCTATCAGTCTTTGAAATGTTAAGAGAGACAGTACAAGGAGGACGGCTTCAAGAAGGACCTTAGAGGGTGCTTCATAACATCGAGTCTTCCGCTCTTGTTCTTGAAAGTAGTTGGAAAGCAAAATGCGCCTCCATCGCACTTCGAGTGCCCAAAAAACAGTTCGCACGAAAAGACTGGAAGCTGTTGGAGAGTTCAAGTTGCATGCAAAATACAATAGATCTTTAGTGGTACGCCAGAGGTTGGATCTCTCGTCCAAAGAGTAATTGATGTAGTCAGGAAAGCTCCATAAGAAGGACTCCAGGGCTCCTAGTCAAGGGATATGCTAGGCTTGTTTGAAGTTAGCGCGGAATCTCAATGCTTTTCGACGATCAGTTCCAGACCTCGCCCCTCACACTCTAGCGACACTTCCTCCACCTTAGCCGCTATCTGAATGACTTCGACAGTTACTTGCCTCGATTTAGCTTTGCGAGAATCCTGGGACATGCTCCTCTGCACACGATCTTCAAGATCTGTGTCATTCCCTGTTTCATCGTTCTTCATGATGGATTATCTTTTCTTCGAAAGCACGAAATGACGGCCCTCTTCAAGCAGCCAAGCTTCCGTCGATGGAGAGGTACAAAAAACGAATAGGAACATATGGCGCCCAGCCCGCAGCCCAAGGAATTCAGCATGAACCGTCCGCAGCACCAATCACGACACCAAGCCCCTCGTATTACTCAAGCCACTTCCAGGTATACCCCAGAATAGAGGAAGCTGGGCACCGATAGCAACGAGACATTCTTAAGCCTTGTAGTCCGCTCGACTTTGTTCCGTGTGGAACCTCGGAACATTCCTGCTGCGACGCTGTAGATGCATGCTTTTGCAACGACTATGGCTCTTCCGCGTCCGACCCTTATCAAATACAAGTTCCTCCTATTAGCCGTCATTTTTCCTTTCTCTACTGCAATTCTAACCGAAGAATGGACCCCTCTGATCACTCCCGCCCCGCTCGACCCGCTCAACAAGCTCAAGGCTCGACAAGGCCCCGGGTCTAACGTGATTGGTTACACCTACTACAATGGCTACTGTAATCACTCTTCATCATCTCCATCTTCATCCTGATCTACACCACAGCATTTCGTATTCCCCTCTAGAAAATCTGCTAAGACTAGACACGATCAGACTACCCTGGCAGATGTGTCTCCGATTCCACCGTCTCCGAATCCAGCGACTTCTTCGCCTGCGTTCCGACCACAGCAACGAGCTTTGGGATAGCGACCGCCTGTCTACAGAGCTCTTTACTGGTAGTGCCGCCATTCCAGCTATATACATGGTGAGCATGGCGCCTCTCCTTTTTTTTTTAGAAAGACTCGAGTTCCCCCGCCCAACCGCCTCGTCGCCTTGTACACATCCCCTTATTCTGGACTTTACAAACGACCCCTTCTAAACCCCTCCACCAGCAACGGCCAATGCTACACCATGCTTCTCTTCACCGACCACTCCGACACCGCGCCGCACTCTGCCTTCGCATGCCACTCCCACGCCGTCCTCTCGTACTACCTCACCACCACTGACAGCGAGACCTCTACGGTCGCGGACTCGGTCACCGGGATCTCAGTCCCGTTCCGCCCAGCTCCTTCGACCACCCGCTCTGTAAATGGCGGTCCCGATCCCGTGTCAACGGGCGCGAACCCCAATGACCCGAACAGCGGGCCCGTGGAAACTACTTCGAGTTTGAGCACTAGTGCGACATCGACGGGGTCAGTATCTCCAGCAGCATCGCCGACGGCGCTTGGGATGGCCGCCGTGGGGAGGGAGGCGTCATGGATCGTCGGGACTCTAGCCGTTTTCGCGGGGACATGGGGATGGTGGGCATAAGACGTGTTGGTGAGATTAATATTGGAGGTCGGTTGATAGCAAAAATTGGTAGCAGGTTTGCGTAGTTGACTGACCCCTGGCCCTTCCCAACCTCACCTCAAACTGATTGTCTAAATTGAAACGTCGTGCAATAACATGCTAAACTCGAGTTCAGATCGCACGGACTGGCTCCCGTTTATACATCTGCCCGCACTAAGTTCTACTTCGAGCCACAAGACTGATTCGCACTCTCTTCCAAAAGTATGCCAAAATCAAGTCTAGATCGCACGGACTTGCTCCCGTTTATACATCTCACCGCACTCAATCCCACCTCGATCCCAGGATCTAATTCCCACTCTCTTGCAACCGCATACCGAGATCGAATCCAAACCGATGATCAAGCTTCCATTCTCTAACCCAACAGCACCAACCCCACCCTACTCCCACAGCCCAACTAAAGCCACTATTCAACATACTCCCCCCAATGACGAAAAGGACAAACCTGCACCAACAACGCCCCAAACCCGCGTCCAAACCGGCACGCACGCACTTGTGTTCTATTCACCCCATCTCACTGCCGCCTGAACCCTGCCGTTTCTCGACTACGCAAGCTCGAACAGCCCCAGAATGCCTACTGATACCTGGTTTCTGTTTGTAGACCCGCTGCTACCATGTTTTGACATATAGCTGGAGACCGCCGGACTGGATCTTGCTGGTAGACGTCCGGCGTCCTAACGCCGCCGTGTCTACATACCATTCTTCTACAGCCCTGGTTAAAGACTGCTAGCGAGAACGTGCTTGGTCGAGCGTAGAGCGCGCGGAGTGGCTCGAAGTATACATCGTGCGATACATATAACTGTCAGCGCACCCGTTGGGGGCGGTTCAGTGGTGTATAGACTCTGAATAACAACGGTATTAGAGGTGGAGGGGTATAGCAAGACAGTGAAAATGAAGGGAGTTGGTTGATGCAGGCGATTTCAGCGATCGGTTGCGAGAAACGTCTTTGAGGATACAAAAGATTTTCCTCTAACTCCCCTTTCTTGCACTCAAGGTGTTAGTACTAATACGCTAAGCCCCACTACATATCTTTTCAAGACCGATCACACAGCATTATTCACAACACAGACACAGCATCAGATGCAAAAAAAACATATATTGACAATCAAAAAAAATCATCCGACGCGAAAGAATCCCAAAAACCCAAGGGACCATCGCGTTGTGAGCTAAGCTATATGCCAAAGAGTCACGAGAACGGTATATGCCAACCCAATGATTAATCATCCCCTGCTACCCCTTTTTACAACATCACCCCATCTACGACATCTCCTTATACAAGAACTTGCCATCCGAGTCCACATACTCAATCGTCTGGTGGCTAACACAGTAGCCCGGCTCATCCTCCGGCACGCTAGGGTTCCACGGCACATTCGAGCTGGTCGGGTAGGGCGCGTTCGGCGAAACCCCACTCGGGTAGCTAGGCGTGCCGTACGGGTTCGCGGGCGGCGTCCATGGTTGACCAGCCGGCTTACCCGCCGTAACATTCGCCATGATCTGCATCGTGCCGACCCAGGTCGGGAACTCATCGGCAGCCTTCGCAGGCTCGACGGGGCAGGTAGAGACAGCGAGGTGTAGACCGGGAACCTCGTCGGCAGGGACGACGACGTTGCCATAGCGCAGCACGCGCCAAGTGAGCTGCTGCTTGAGGTAGGCCGAGACCTTGTAGGGGGAGAGGTCGTCAAGCTCGCCGGTGGCGACCTTGCCTTGCAGCGTGGTGGTCAGCGGGATGCAGCCCTCGATGGGCACGGTCGAGTTGCCCATGCCCTTCATGGCGAGCACGCCGTTGATGCCGACGAGGTTGGGGGCCGTGTACCAGTCCTGCGGGTTGGCGTCGGAGACGTTTCCGAGGAAGGCGAGGATGGTGTAGGAGCCGTCGAAGGCGAACTTGTGGCAGTTGACGGTCAGGAGGTACTCGTGGTCGCCTTGGCGGATGGGGCGGCCCTCGTAAGGGAGGCTGCGGCCGGCGACGTCGCGCTTGAAGGTGGACTTGGAGTTGGGGCCGTAAAGGGTGTTGACGGCGGACTTGACGGAGGAGGCCGAGGCGCCCGACTTGGTCTCGGGGTAGTAGTAGTTCAGAGCCGTGGTCTTGCGGATGTCCATGGAGGTGAAGTAGGTGCCCTTGGTGTCCTTGGTGAAGGGCTTCAGGGGAGTGTACGCGTTCTTCATCTCGCCAGAGTTCCATTGCCAGTTGTTCTGGGTGATTATGCCGTTGCCAACGTAGGTGTTGGGGTTGATGACTTGCCACATGGCGAATTGACGGTCAACATTGGCGTGATGGAGCCAGAAAACGGGGTCAAAGGCTGACAGATCCAGGTAGTACATGTCTCCTCCTCCAGCTGGGCCGGTGTCACCACCAGAGATGACGTGAATGCTGTCGTGGGTGCTCTCGAAGCTGTCGTGAGAGTTGGCATTGCCGGTGTTGGTGCCAGTGGCTTCAGTGCTAACCTGGGCGAAGTTGGCGTTGTTGATGAAGAGATTGTACACACGGTCACGGAGAGACACGCGGTTGCTGTTCATGATGGCGTTGAAGTCGCCGTTGTTGCTGCGCCATGCCTGTTGGTCGTTGTCACGGTACGGGCGACGGATGGTTGTAGTCCAGGTGTTGAACTGAGAGGTTAGTCTAGTTCCGCGTTGGAGTTCGAAATAAAACTTACTGGAGAACCTCCGAGGTCGTTGCTAGGCGGGTGGAAGGTGTACTGGTAGAGCGGGTTGCTCAGCGTCTTGGTACCGGTAGGACCAGTGACGGTCACAGTTTGGTCGCGGATGGCAGTGGGGACATCACCCTCGCCGGAAGGAGGAGCCGCAGCCCAATCCCAGTAGGGAATGCGAAGGGTGTTGGCAGCGTTTTGCCATCTGGCCTTGGTGGAAGAAGGGGCAGTGTTGACGATAGCCTGGACCTGGGTGAACAAGGCCTGCTCGAACATGGCGAGGTAGGGCCTGTGCCAAGGCCAGAACATGGTGGAAACGTGAGGGCACATTCCGGCGGAGTTCACTTGAGGAAGCTGGTTCCAGGTGACGAAAGGACGGCCATGGATACCTGGGGTTTCAATTAGCTGTGTTCATATGGAAGATGTCGTGGAGGTACCAACCGGCAATCTGATAGTAGGACAGCGGGTCGCTCTGGGACATGGCCTGGAACTTTTGCATGCCGAGAATGTACAGGGCCCATTGGTCGGCATTCTTCTTGAGGTTGCGGATCTCCAGACGCGGCGACAGCGTGCCCTTGATGCCAGTGGTGGCAATGTAGTTGGCACGCTTCTCCAGCAGGCCGGCCTTCTCCTCGATGGCAGACAGCCTCTCCAGGTTGAGATGCTCACGCTTCTGGTGGAGGTGTTCATGGGAGGCAACGGCGGCGTTGAGGAAGAAGAAGAATGCAACAAGCATTGGCAGAATGGCACCGGAGCGCCTTGAAGGAGCCATTATGGAGAGTGAGGTAATGGCCTCGAAAGTGCTCGTCGAAGATTGATTGCGTACCCCTAGCGGAGGGAGCAGGCCTTATATCGGACGGCCAATGATCAGCGGGATGGATGTGGGAGTAGCGCAAACGACAGGACGCGGCCAAAGCAAAGACTTTGCACTGCAAACGTGTGCCAAATTACAATTAAGAGGCACGGAGAAGGATCAAAAGAGCGTGGTGGACAGAGGAGAGGTCCTCGGTCGATGGATGAGTGAAACAACAGGAAAGCCACGGGTGCGTCGCTGTTTTTCTCTCCTGCGGCGAGCCGCGCGGGCGGCTTGATTATTTTAATAATAGTCGATCTGGGGCCAGCTGCAGCCGAAGGGGGGCGCCGCAGGGAGCAGCAGAGCGTCCGCGAGTGGACCCCATCGAAGGCTTGTTGCTGGACGCGGCATAGCAGCGCTGACAGGGACGTCGTATCCGGAGGGCAGAGCGGGTGCCATTGGCTGAGGCTGGGGCCGGCACGAGCTTGCGCGCTCTCGAAACAGCGACTTGGCCAAGGGGATGAGGATGGCCGGTGCCTGCAAGCCGATCTGCAGGCGGTGAGGTGGAGAGCGAGCGAGGGTTTCCCCTGAGTTTAACCACAACGAGGCGCTGACACGGCGGGCCAGGAACACACCAACCAGCGCCGTCGCCAGGTCCAGGGGCGCGGCTGGGGAGGCCAGTGTGCCAGCGTCGCCTTTTGCTGGGACTGGGAAGCACCACCATCATGCGATGCAACGACGAGCAAGGCGTGGTGGCTGCAATGCCTCGTGCCAAGCACGTGCGCCCGTCTCCGAGGCGGAGGGACTGTGTGTGAGAAGAGGCGTGCGTACCGGAACGTCTACCGACAATACTCCTTACCTGGAAGCATCTGTTTTAGCTAGAGGACTCCTTGTTGAGGACGTCGTTCCATCCCGTCTCCTCGCTCGCGGCGCCCACAACGCCCACGGCCCACTCGGAACCCAATGCGAGTGCACGTCACCTTCAAAAGCCGCGTCAAAACCGCGAATTTACGCTGACGCCGCCCGCAGCGAATCGCACTCGGGGGAGCTTCGTCTCGCACCAGTGACTCGTACCAAATTTTGGATGGCAGAGCGAGGGATGCGCCTGACCCCTCTCAGTAAGCAGTGCGGGCATCGTGGATACGGGCTGTCTGTGAGGCCCGAGGGAGGCATTGGTCTTTCACCGGAGTGCTGCGCCTTCGTACCTCTCCTGATCTCTTGTCGCAAAGCTTAAATCCAGCGCTGAGGCGGGAGCTGTGGAGAGTGAAATTGGGCCCGCCGTATCGATGCAGCTCTTTGCCTGTCACTCACAATGTGAAACAGCCAGGGCTTGGGCGCCTCACAAGGCTGTGGCTGAGGACTCCGGGACCTCGGGAGCATCAAGACCCCATGGTCCAAACATCACGTCACTCCCTCCTTCTGGAAGGAGAATGGGTGTTGAGATAGAGGGAACTCCTTACCACGAATGCGCGAACCATCGTACAGTTCTCATGCTTCCCTCGGGCTTCTCACGCCTCTTCCTGCAGCTGCTCTTCAATCCTGGAGGAGCACTGTGCCTGGGAGACTACCCGTGCCACTCCATCCTGCAGGCACCGGGACATCTGTCCCATCCAGAGTTTGCGGCGCTCGACTTCAACCTCTTTCGATCCTCACGAACAGCCTCCCTCATTCGTCTTCATCAATCATCAGTCATCGGCCCTTCCTAATTCAAGCAGCATCGCCCCTCCATCTGTAAATGACAGCTGTTCCAGAATGTCTCATCCGATCCCGGATAGCATACCGTTGCATCCATCTCTCGGGTGAGACGGCACTGCCGCCATCCACAATTATCGGCAGCAGAGTGCCGAGCCCTCGCGCCGCCGCTCTTCAGCTTCGCGCGCGCCACTCTGCCGTGCCACGAGAGTCTCTGTGCCATGAGGCACAAGAAATCCTGGGACACACGTCGCGTTGGTTCCACGTGTCGTAGGCGGCTAACCTCACAACGCTTTCCACACCCCGCGCTTCTCAACAACGACAGCGAACTGAGCGACTAGCTGAGCTACCCTAGAAGGTGGTCTCGAGCGAGAAAGAATGGAACTCTAGGGTTGGGATATCCGAGGCATTGCCCAAGCTGCCAACATTTACGTTCTTGAAGGATATCATCGTCCGGGTAGCGTGAATTGAGCTATATCTTAACGGACCAGTCTTTAGTCAGTCAGGGTACTCAGTACAGTAGTATTCAGCAAGCAAGAATTAAGCTTAAGCGTTGCTATACCTAACTTAGGCTAAAGCCTGTAGCTTTTATATCGTCTAGGGAGATGTTAAGGTTACTACAGTGTAAGCTAGGACAGCTCTTGACCAGGCAAACACCAGCTAATCGGGCTACCCCCTACAATGGTGTTAAAGAGCAAGAACAAAGATTTAGGGTTGCGGTATCTACTTTACTGTCTATGTTCGCTTCTTCTACGTTCTTATAGATCGTCGGGATCAATACTATGTAAATTAAGCTACCTTTTGACGGACCATCCTCCTATTGGCTGAGGTACCTTGAACCCACGTCGGCCTAACATTTATATATATCGACAGGTAAGTAACGGCCATGTTGGAGAGGATTCATGGTAGATACATATACAGCCACGCTAGGCAGAAAAATGTAGCGCTCTCTAGCAGTTCAACGCCGTCTAAGGTGGCCTGGAGAACTATAAGGCTTGCTAAAGCTGGTATTCCTTATGTAGTAATAACATACTAGAGGACCTTTAACGGTGCTAGCCCACTATCAAAACAGTAGGTATACCTTATAGATTCATAGACTGCCAATTTCTACTTCCACTCCTCTACCACCCTATCTTATAGGTATTATACTATGTATCTAGTAGGTACGTACACGTGTCTGCCACTACTGGAGTGCTTTAACAAGTTTCCACATCGCCCAAAGCTAAGTCATTTATACTTTTAAAAATGCATCGGAGCACCATAAGCAGCGGCAGAGAGATGTATAAAAGGGAGAACGGAGTACCACCGTTTTCGTGCCCCGCGTGACAGCTAGGTATATCCCTTTACCCCACACGCCCTCCAGGCTATCCGTATACAAGCTTGGCACCGCTTAAGGTCCTATAGTACCCTATAAAACATCGGAAAAGTACAATTCCACCAGGGCTAAAGGCTTCGCAGGCCACCTCAAACGGTGTCAGCCTGCCGCTTTACCGGCGCAAATCAACCTAATGCAATCTGAACCAACCGAACTTTAACATCCTATCTCTCATTTTTTGGCACCGCCAAAGGACTTCAGACGGTATTAACCACCCCCTAAACAAGCCCTAAATTAACCCAATGCAATTTGAAACCCCCGGACTTTGACATCCTGTCTCTTACTTTCTCGCACCGCTAAAGGACCTCAAACGGTATCAACCACCCCCCAAACAAGCCCTAAATCAACCCAATACAATTTGAACCGCCCGGGATTTGACATCCTATTTCTCGTTTTCTCGCACCGCCAAAGGACTTCAAACGGTATCAGCCTGCTGCTTTACACTGTGTATCTGGAATTCTGCTAATCGATCTCATTCGCCGAGTCTCGTTCTTTACATCACGTATTAAGATATTTGGTTTATCCTGGAGGCTTCTTAGACGGCATCGATACTGTTAATTGACTAGAACTAGCTACCTAATTCATGACCTTCGAAGCTATATGCAGTACTTAAGCTCCAAATCGCACTATATCAGGCCAAGCCATGCCCAGGCGGGTGCCTACTAAGGCCAAAAGCTACCTTTTAACTAGATATCTAAATGCTGGCTGGGCTACTCCTAACAGTGGTATAAGGCAAGCAAATATAGAGCTAGAGTAGTGCAATAACCGTGTGCCTGCACATACCGTCTAGTATATATTAAAAAACAGAAGTAGAAGAGCAGATATTAGATTTAGAGTGCTTAGTCTTTAACATCACGAAGTGCTCACTTATAAACCGTCACCTTTTAACTAAATATCTAGATGCTGGCTAGGCTACTCCTGACAGTGGTATGAGCCAAGCAAAACTAGCGCCAGAGGAGTGTAATACCCGTGTGCCTGCACGTACAGCCTAGTATATCTTATAAAATAGCAGTAGAAGAGCAGATATTAGATTTAGAGGGCTTAGTCTTTGACATTATGATGCAGAGTTTTGAATGCGCCCAGGAGACCTGTTAATACACAACCATACTGCCAATTAAGTAGACAAAATGACTTATTTTATAATGAAGGATGCTATACACAGTACCCACAGCCTAAATCAAGGGGTCATACCTTTACATCTGCTTTTCGATCCAGGTCACAGTGTCTCAACCTTTACATCACATCTCAGATATTTGAATACACCCAGAAGACATCTCAAACCACAGCCATACTGCCAAATGAACAGAATCAGCTATTCAATTCCGTGTCCTATCAGCTATCTACAGCACCCAAGCCCCGAATCCCGAGGCACCACCCAAACCTATCTACTCCTCCATCTGATCCGCACCACCCTCCACCCCTCCCTCCTCAGCCACCTCCATATCAGCCTTCTTCGCCACCCCCTTCGGCACCCTCTTCAGCCTGCCAAAGATCTCCGGCGGCGGCAACTCCCTCTTCACATACCACGCCTTGTACTTCTGATACTCGAGCCCGACCGCCTCCACGGTGCGGTGGCCCTTCATCCTGGCCACCCACACCCGCATCATCTCCGCGATCGTGAATTGCGGCTCTCCGGCATGCTCGTTGAAGATATCGATAATGAGTTGACGCTCCTCCACCGTCCAGCGCATGCCGCGGCGCACAGGGGCCTTGGCCACGATCTCGGGCGCAGCGACAGCCACAACAGGTTTGGCGTCGGAATCAGACTCGGGCGGGGAGGACAGCGACGAGGAGGCGGGATCCAGGGCTGGAACGACTTCGGTTTGGACGGCAGCAACAGGGTCCGGGGTGCTCGCGACGGCGGCGACAGGAGGCAGGGCCTTGCGCTTCTTCTGGATGCGCAGCTTCTTGCGGTGCCAGGACGTCTCGGCGTCGCTCTCGTCGGAGCTGAGCGTCTCGTACGGGTCGTGGTGGACGGGGGCGCGGTTGCGGCGACGCATGCGGAGGTAGCGGCGCACGGTGAGCTTCTGCTTGTTGGTCTTGAGGTTCTGGTCGAAGGCTTTCTCGGCGGCGGTGTAGAGGTCGGGATACAGCGACATGTTGCGCGAGTGACGCTCAGAGGGGGTCAGGTCTTCGGCGGTGCGCTGGGCGGGGATCTCGCGGCGCGGGACGAGAGGGAAGTGCGTGGGAGGGGAGGTGTCGGGGCTGGTGGTGATCTGGTCTTCGCCTGAGGTAACGGCAGCGGCAGTGGATGATGTCTCGTGTGTAGTCTGGTAGCTGGTTAATGGCGGTGTCTGGTAGGATTTAAGAAGGTTGTTCTGTACCTTTGGACCGGTGGCGGTAGCTGGGCCAGCAGTCTTGTTGCCCTTGGTCTTCCTCTCGTAAACTCCTCGAGGCATCTTGTACAGTTGGCGCTGAGCGAAAGGTCTGAAGATGAGGATGCAGGAAATCGTGAGATGATGAATCGGTGGACGGGCGTATCGTTCTAGACAAACGTCGCAGGAAAGTATGAGTGGCTTTTGGAACAGAGTCGCGGTTGCGAAGAAGCTGGATGGTTGGAGAAGAGGGTGGGTGTCGGTTGAAGGAGAGAGGAAGTAGTTGACGTGACGAAGAAAGATATATGAATGCGATGCTATTGTGTGGACATACAATAGCAACTGGCAGTCAATTGTGCGAAGGTATTGATTGCGTCACAATTGCCAGGTGGGCTATTCAAGGTGAATGCCAAGACTTTCAATTTTCACCTCCGTCGCCGGGACGGCAGTATACCCATACCAAACCGTAGTACATGGAGACGCCTTCCTTCAGAATACCACCTCGATCATACCTTCACTGGATGAATCGCATTGATACCCCTGACAATCCCATACGAACTGCTCGCTGCGAGCACTCCGACGAACAACGTTTGTAGCGCGCTCCACACTGCAGTCTTCCTGTCCGTTCCTGTGAAGATCGCTTTGGCATAACCGAACGACAGCAGCATCACTACCGTGATTCCGATGGAAGCGAATAGCGCGATGTTGACCTTGTGGAGTGCGAAGTAGGGTATCATCGGGATCAGACCGCCGAAGAAGTAGGACAAACCCATGACAACCGCCGAGATCCAGGCTCGTGATGTTTCTGGTTTCTCAAGGCGGAGCTCGAAGTCCATCATGAACTGAAAGAGAGCTTAGCATACTGGAGTCATCGAGACAGCTGAGATGTATACTCACTCGGACCCAAGTCTCCTTGTCTGTCTTCAAGTGTTCCACAAACGGCTGGACGACTTCGCGTTTCAGGTTGTATTCAGCAAAGATTTCATAAATCTCTTCCTCCTCCGCCGCCGGCTTTTCGTTCACTTCCATTCTTTCCCGCGCTTCCTCGACTTGATAGTGCTTACGCTCTGTCACTGCGGCGAGATACCCACCGAGACCCATCGAGATGGCACCAGCGAAGAGCTCCGCAAGACCACCAAGGATCACCAGTCGTGAGGATCCTATGCTATGATACATTAGTTAAGGCCCTCCTGGTACCCAAGCTACACAACACCACGTAGAGGATCTGGTATAGAAAGATATGATTCAAATGAGGTGCTGGAAATTTCAACATACCTTGACAAACCAGCGGTCAAGGCGAAAGGCACTGTCAACCCGTCCGCGAACCCGATGATAGTATCGCGAACAATAGCTCCATGCTTTGTGTGATGTTCGGCATGCGGAGCCGGGTTGACGGCCGTAGATTGGCGTTCCAGGTCTACGTCGTTAAAGAGCCCTGCGTGGCTCGACCGAGTACTTGTAGGTTCCGCCGGAAGGTGCGGCATCATTTCAACGATATTAGAGTGTGGGGTTTGACACCGTTGAAGTTTGGCAAGGAGGAGTTTCGGAGGCCGATGGTAATGGAAGTTGAGCGTGGCGTGCTTTTGATTGCAACGGAACGATTTCCGTAATACAAATCCAGAGAGAATACCCCTTATCAGTGAAACCTGGAGATAGGCCTCGATTGAGAGCTACTGTATCACGGCCTAGGAACGTTGCTTGATATGCGCTTTCTTCGTTCGTGTACAAGGAAGTTATCGGGAGGAAGGTGTAGTGAAGAGGAATGATAATCAGAGAGCACAGCAGAATTAGTCGAAAAATTCTAATGAAATCGTATTGCAGAGCTCTTCTTAGCCCTTTATACATATGTGCTAACTACTAGAGTTGTAGATTTGGAGGGTATCATGACTGCTGCGGCAGCCAATGAGCGCGAGGGCATTTCAAAGAAATTAAACCTTGGCGCAAACTTGGCCGCGACAACGCCTTTTTGGCTGCTCGATCTGATAAAAGAGACTCCAAAAATCAGATTGGAGGGCCAGTTTGTCAGATATCGAGTTCTATCATTTTACCTCCTCTCGTGATGGAGATAGCGTGCTGGTGCTTAAGGCAGCTCACTTTCTCCTAGATAGAGGCTAGACCACCGAGACGCTGCTAACAGCTGTATTTACAGCTTTGGGATGAGTTAAGATTACATTTGAGGTTGTTTTGGCGATGAATAATGACTTTACGATGATTGATTAACGTCGTTGCAATGTTGGAGATGAGGATTGATGGATGAAGTTGGAAGGTTCCGAGGTTGTCTGAGAGAGGCCACAGCCAAGAAGATGACCACGTGACACGTTTCGAGATATCCAATCAGAACGCACAGAATGTTCAGCGAGTATATCGTCAAAGATCCTATATGATTGATATGATATTTGCATGCAAGTAAGAACGTGCTGGTGTAGAATTGGTCTTTCACTTGCGACCAAAGTTCCTCGGTGAAAGGCAGCACGACCAAATAACTACTCCAAAAACTATCGTTGCATGTTGAAAGTTAGCATACCACGATCCTGCTCTGTATAAGAACCTTTTCTTCCTTAAACAAGTGCGCGACCATCGCGCGTAAAACAAAATCAAACAGAAACCCAGCAGACTTTTCTCTCGAAGACAAATCTATATACGGCCCTTATCTTCTTTCCCAACCGCCCTCCCGGAACCCGTTGATACCCCTAGCAGACAGGACAACACCTCTCCAACACCGTCACAGTGGTCATGGCCGTACAATCCGCCTCAAGCCAATTCTCACTCTTCTCCTCCACCCCCACCGCCGTCGTAGTCCTAGGCACGCACTCCACACAATACACACCATCGCAATTCGCCGGCTTCGTCACTGTAGCCGTAGGGCAAGACAATGTGGTTTCAGCGGTGCTATATCTCGACGACGTCGGAGTCGCGCAGCTAGCGCCACATGTCGGGCATCCAGCAAAAAACGTAGCCGTAGCCGTGCTGCAATCCTCGCGCGCTTCAAGATCTCGGCGCGCTGGCATCTCGTCTGAGGAGAGTGGGCAGAGGTATTCTTCTGCGAGGCAGCCGGTGGGGACGCAGGGGGGGACGATGGTCGCGGTGGTTGTGACGACGCATGGGGTCACCGGGAGTGTTGGTTCGGGAGCTCTTTTTGCCCTGTTCCAGCTCACGCTGGCTTTTGGTGAGCCCCACCAGATCTGGGGGTCTGCGTTCGGTCCCGCATCTCTTTTATACCACGTAACCGCAGCTGCGCTCGTGTCGCTCGCGGCAAAAGCGCAGCTCCAGCTTGGCGCTGTGACCGTACTCGTGATAATAAGACACCCCTTCCGACATGTTGAAGTTGTTGGACAGGGGTCCGTTGTGGTGATCGTGGGCGTGGTTGGACACGCGGGATTAGATCCTGGAACAGTCGTTGTCGTGATGATCGCGCACTCCGGCACTACGCAAGGAGGAGAAAGCGCCGTAAGAGAAGGGCAAGAGAGAAGGGCTGGAACACTGTGAGTATAGCACGGAGGCGGAATACAGTTCAGATAAGTGGACGTCGCCGGTGTAGCATCAGTGGCTGATTTGTCACGCTCGTCCCAGGTCCCGTAGGCGGAGTCGGTGGCGGCGGTTTCGAAGGTGACGCTGGCTTCGCTGCTTGGGGTACCAGTCTCCCAGCTGACTCCACAATCGTAGGAAGGGCCTGTTTTGGTTGTTGTCACGACGAGACAGCCTGTTCGGCATGTGGCTGTAGTTGGACAGGCGCCATAGGATGTGATAGTTGGGGTAGTGGGGCAGGCTAGGTTTGGCCCGGGAATGGATCTGGTGGTGATTGAGACGCATTTGAGTTCGTGGCAAGGTGTCGTGAGAGCTGGGATCAGTGGGCAATTGATCCTTCCTGGAACAGTGTTGGTGTAGCAGGTCGGGCATAGATTAGCGTGAGAGCTGGAATAGATTTTAGCTTATGCTTAGTTGGGAAAATTTTAAACAGACATCTAGAAAAGACACCACCTACGTGACCACGAGTGCCGAAATGGCTATGAGGACTTGACACATTGTCATCATGCTGAGGCAGTAGACAGGATATCCCAGCTTGTAGCAGCAAGTATCCAAACTGGTTGACCTTGTTTGTTGGGGTGTGCAAAGAAGTAAGTATTATATGGAGGTAACGATATCACTTATCATCCATTCCGGCTGGTCACCTGAGTACTGAGAACCTTGTCTGAACAGATGAAAGATACGACGAAGGACAACAGATCCAGCTCACCCGCGGGCCGATGGTTGCACATGTGCTGCATCTAGGCACGCAGAAGGGTTAAAGCACTTCCGAAATAAAGGCAGAAAGACACCAAGGGCAGCTTTGGTGGTGACAAGGAAAGTAAAAATAGATCTATAGATGACATACAATGTAAGGGAGATCAATTGCAGACCGGGTAATCTATATTGATGAACGCCGCTCCGCAGATTCGGCAGTGACCGAGACGACTAGGAATGAAAGAGGCCGTGCATATGCAAGGTGATCGGGAACACCTCACCGATGTATGTGACGTCTGATGGTACGTAGCATGAATCTTGGGATGGGTACTAGACATTGGCAGGTAAAGTGCTACGGCGTTGCAGACATTGAAATACACAATGCGGTGGAAGGGATTTGCATTTTCTGGGCTGGGAATGAAGTTAGCCCTGGGCGCGATTTGTCCCATGGGAGCTGTGAACAGTGTTTGTTGTGTGTATCCTATAGATGAAATGATTGGGCGGTCAGATTTTCTTTCCACATTAGAATAACACCAGCTTGTGGCGTGTTCTCCGGTCATGCCCTAATCCAAGTACTACAAGACGTAAAGCAGACTAGAGGAAAAGAGCGGCTCAGTTGCCGATGGGACGCTCGTTAACCAGGTTTTCCAATGGCCACTTCCGAATAGCGCGAATAGAGTAGTCGTCTTGAAAGCCGGCCTCAAACATCTCCATGCCAGCCCAAGCTATCATAGCAGCGTTATCCGTGCAAAGACTTGGCGGTGGGAAGTAAAGGCTCATGTTCTGATAGCGGTGAGTAGCAAGATTACTCGCCAGTCTAAGAGCTTAGCATTGGTTAGGAGACGTAGAACCAAGCAACTTACATATGCCTCAAGTACCCATTTGACGCTACGCCTCCACTGATGACGCAAGACGTTAGTTGGCTTGCTAGCTTAGGGTCTGTCAACTTTATGTGTTGTAGTCCGAGCACAATACGACTTGCTAGATGCTCAAAGGCAGCTCGCATAGCTTCTCGAGCCATGGTTCTGCGTTCCGTAATGCTAATTGAATCTGCATCTCTTTCAACGTCGGTAAGTCTACCAGATTCGAAAGAGAACTTCATAGCACGCTGTACGGCGGTTGTTAGGCCGGAGAAGCTGAATTCCAAACTTTTGTGCTTTGCGCCTCCGGCCGAGTTTGAAAGTGGTGGACTAAATCCCCAGCCCCACTCAGTCATTGGCTTGAAGTCACCCTTCTTCTGGTCGCTAGAGGCGTTGTAGTGGTATTCCTGGGCGTGATGATCTGGAGATTTGCGCAACAGGTAACCTCCTGCAGTGGTGTGTTGCATTTTGTATGGAGACTTGTAGTTTGCATACCCATGCCGCCATAGACGGTCTTTCACAACATTGGCGGATGGGACCATCTTGGTTTTCTGTTCAGGGATAGCATCCGCGGAGATAGAGGGAAACGCAAACTCCTCAAGCAAAGCACCATACATAGTGCCCTCAGCTCGTCCTAGGTATTCTTTTGGAAGTATTACACGAGCAACCTTGTCCAGAAATTGGCCTATGGCTATATCAGCTGTTGTGGCAAGAACTCTATGCTCCGTAAGCGTCTCCGATAGTACCAGTAGGGTATGACCACCGGAAACCAGGACCGAGAGAAAGGGGAATTCGGGAGTCTTGGGGTAAGTTTCACGATTTTGCCAGGAACGTCTCGACTCCACGGGCTGGAGAGCAGCCACAAGTCGAGGTGTGAGAGCATGTGCTTGCATGTGATGGACTCCCACCAAAGGTATTTGCCATGCTACTGCCAGACCTTTAGCTGTGTCGATGCCAGTGAACAGGTTGGAGCGCATTCCTGGGCCGCGGGTCACAGCGATGAAATCTGGACACCTTTTGTGCTCTACGCTTGGAAGATGTTTTATATCGCTTTGCTCCATCTCATCCTGCAGGGCTTCTAGTCCACCCTCTGAGCCAAAGTCGTAGTTTATAGTTGTTCCATTGGCATTCGATGGGCCTTTTATTGGGAGTTCCTGGATCGCTTCATTGACGAGGTCTGCTAAAGATTCTTGATGGGATTCAAGGGCGACGAGTGGATGTACTCCTTTGAAAGCCGAGCTGTTCGAGGTTACCTTCTTGTGAAAGTGTAGGACCACGCGCGGGCCGCCATCACGGCTGCTTGAGGTTCTTGTCTCTAAGACAGCTACGGCTGTGTCATCGCAAGATGTTTCAATAGCGAGAGTTATGAGGGTCCGATGATTGTGGATAAGTAGGCTTTTGGAAGCTGTTTTAAAGAGCGTTTGTCGGATGCTGGGAGGAAAAGCCAGGAAGCGTGATACGGGATGCATGGGAAGGCAGACCAATGCTACCATACATGTTAGTTTTTTAGGGCACTTGGATACGGTAGTATACATAACCTCGTTGGGAGAACAGCAGACTCACTATGAATTGATGGTCGCGTTGGTGATAGTGCTGGAGAGACGCGTGTGAGAATTTGTCAAGGGAGCTTTGGAGGGAGGACGGGCTGAGACAGCATTCTCGAAGCAACACCCGCTTTCTTCGGTGATTCAACACGTTTCAGAGTTAGACTGAGCTTCTAGGTATCTCATCGGGAGCTAGCATGCTCAGCATAATCTTGCAGGCGGTGGCCGGGATGTGGTTGCAATCGGGCACGAAGGTTCATAAGCAAAACCACGTAACTATTTTACCAACCTCCACTACCCATGACGAGCCCCAATGAATTGCAAAAGGCGCTCTGCCTTTCTTGAGCATGTCTGTCTCTATTTTTCCAGCTAGCCATTCTCTTATTCCAGTGTGTCGGTGTAGCATACTGAAGTTCGGAACATCTTGGCAGTGACCTCATATTTCAGGTACCTACAATGTCCCTATGCCGAGCTGCTTCTCGGTCCGTAACACTCACCAACTTCTCATGGTACCAAGGCATGCACTCACTCCCGCCACCCATAGACCTCCATAACATGCTGCTCTGCATGTAGACTACTACTCCTTATGGCTGATGTCAAGGAAATCACCGATGGCCCCAGCCCTCGGTCCGCCCCCGCCTTCGACCTCTCCCGTCTCCCGGACTACGACGACGACTTTATAAACGAATTAGACTTTGAGGAATTCACGAGGGCCCTCGCTGCCCCGGAGAATTCTCCCTCGACCGATGATCTGACCGCCCCTCCACCCGAGCCTAGGACGTTTATAACCGCCCTGAACGACTGGCGGCCCATACACCAGCGAGTTCGGAGACGGAAGAAGCAGAAGAAGCCGCCGCGGCGAGGCAAAGATGAGACACGGGAGGGCTTTGTGTATACGTTGCTGAAGTGGCCGCTTCTTGTCCTTGTGTTTGGCTGGCTGATATTCCTCGGCATATCTTACTTGCTCACGCGAGTGTACATCTATCTCTACGAACACTGGATAACATGGCGCGGCCGGCGAGAGCGACTACGGAAGAATCTGCAGAGCACAAACACATATCAAGAGTGGGTCAACGCTTCAAAAGCACTCGACGCTCACCTCCGCAATGACACGTGGAAGGAGGTGGACGAGTACGCGTACTATGACAGCAAAACCGTTCGGAGAGTGAAAGATCAGATGGTCAAATTGAGGACTCGAATTGAGGCTGGTCAAGATTCACAAAAGGCGGTAGAGGAACTCCGAGGCCTTCTCGAAGCATGCGTCAAAAACAATTTCGTTGGATTTGAGAACCCAAGGCTGTACAGCGAGACGTACTATGGGACGAAAAATTTGGTCCAGAGCTTTGTGGACGAGTTGGAGACGTCGCTGGCGCTCGTTTCCCGGACCGATTTGCTGGATCAGGATACCAAGCGGGCCATGTTTAAGCACTTAGGGACTAATTTTGGACGTACCGCTCTATGTCTATCTGGAGGCGCTACATTTGCATATTATCACTTCGGTGTGGCGAAAGCCCTTCTGGATGCCAATCTGATGCCGGAGGTCATCACCGGAACTTCAGGTGGAGCTCTTGTGGCTGCTCTCTTAGCTACGAGGACAGACGACGAACTCAAAAGGCTTTTAGTGCCCGCTCTGGCCCATCGTATCACTGCTTGTCACGACAGCACTCTAACATGGATCATGCGCTGGTACCGAACGGGGGCTCGATTTGACAGTGTTGACTGGGCGAAACGGTGTTCATGGTTCTGTCGAGGAAGCATGACTTTCCGAGAAGCCTATGACAGAACTGGGAGAATACTGAATGTGTCTTGCGTACCTTCCGATCCGCATTCTCCGACCATTCTCGCGAACTACCTGACATCTCCAGACTGCGTCATCTGGTCCGCAGTCTTAGCATCCGCCGCAGTACCAGGTATCTTGAACCCAGTCGTGCTCATGAAGAAGAACACGGACGGCACGTTGGCCCCGTACTCCTTCGGCCACAAATGGAAAGACGGATCTCTGCGGACGGACATCCCCCTAAAGGCACTGAATCTCCATTTCAATGTTCGATTCAGTATTGTTAGCCAAGTCAATCCTCATATTAATCTCTTCTTCTTCTCTTCACGCGGCTCTGTTGGCCGACCTGTAACTCACAGACGTGGACGAGGTTGGCGAGGAGGCTTTCTAGGGTCTGCAACGGAGCAGTATTTGAAACTAGACTTGACGAAGTGGCTTAAAGTTCTACGCCATCTTGAGCTGCTGCCGCGGCCTCTGGGACAAGACTGGAGTGAGATTTGGCTCCAAAGATTCAGCGGTACTATAACGATTTGGCCAAAGTCCATCACGTCTGACTTCTATCATATCTTGTCAGACCCGACTCCCCAACGACTGGCTCGAATGATTCACGTGGGGCAGCAATCCGCGTTCCCAAAGCTCAAGTTCATCGCAAACCGTGCCAAGATTGAACGTCTCATCCAAGAAGGCCGCCGCGCAACCAGACCTGCTCGGAATCAAGACGGAACTCTCATGAATGTTCTATCAGAAGACGATCTCCAAAGCATTCTCCGCACATCCAAACGCGACAGAGGTAACACTATCATGTCTGCAACCTCGTCTTCCTCAGACTCTCCACGCACACGTCCTGGCTCTCCCGTGGATCTTCCGCTTGGCTTCTCCTTCACAAAAGCTTCGAATCGAGGCAAGCACACCGCAATATCACCCGAAGATAGCGCTTCGCGGCCTAAAGCATCTGATGACCAACAACCACCAAGCCCAAGCCTCGGTAAACGAATCACAGGCTGGTGGTCAGCCATCGCGCCTCCCACCCGTGAGCGCAACCGTCCTCACGTTCTATCTCGAAAGTCCAGCCGCCAAACTCAAGGTCAGGCTGCCAGCTCTCCGTACGGACATGCCGACCGACCGACGTCTATGTTTGAGTTGCGCCCACCACGGGAAGAAACACTGGATGAGTTGTATGCCCGGACTGGCGCCTCGCCAAAACACAGAAGGCAGGGCAGTCTTTTGAAGGAGATAAAGCGACAAAGCAGAGTTTTCGTGGACGACAGCACCACGGACGATGATGATAAAGAGTATGAAAAGAAGCGCGATAGTAGGAGCTCAGGTCGACCCAAGAGGTCGAATGGTGATGCTGATGGCGGTGCGGACGTCAATGGCTCCAATGACTACATTAGCGACGCTGGCGACGAGTTTGGAGACGACGAGAGAGACAGTGAAGGAGATTATGAGGATGGGGCCACCCACCAATTTTCAGGGAGGGGTAAAGGGGAAGCAAAAGGGACGATCACTGGGTAGATGTTTGCATAATGAGGCATTGACAGCGGCGTATTGCATACTGCTATTCCCATGGGACCGAAAAAGGCCGGGAAGCGGGCATCTCGGGACTTGTACTACCAATTCAAATGATTAAAATTTATCAAATGTAGCATTGGAGATTTTTTTGGACCACCTAAGGGTCCTTAACAGCTGTTCCGCTACCTACTCTTTGGATGAAGCACATTCAAAACAAACCAAAGTATTAAATTAGAAAGAATCTGCCCAACCACGTAGCTCGTACATATAATTCAATGGATTCTGCCCGCCAAATTTCCCTATTCGCATGACGTGGCCCAATCAAACGCGCCTTGGCTTGGCATTCCCGAAGCTACCTCTAATAGGATCCGTACAAACCTCCTCTCTCCACTCTCCACCCTCACCTCTCTCACGCCGCTGTATCCAACACCGGCCCACCATGAGCGGCACGGGCGAGAACAGGTACGTGGTCAATCCTCTGCGCCTTTTAAACTTGGAACTGTCTAGAGCTTTGTCCCCTTTCGCCACCCGTGCTTGCTGCATCTCGAGCTCTCTCTAACAGAATGAACAGGCACTGGCGCCGCTCCTCTCAGCAACTACAGCCTCAGCAGCAACAGCAGCGAGGCGACAACCGCTCCGGGGCAAATACCCCCCGCGATGGACGCGCCCAGCCGATGAACGCGGTGCCCGGGAACGTGTGGGGCGTGGAGGGGAAGGGGAAATCTGGAGGTGCACTGAGAGGAGGGGAGGCGAGGACACCCGATGGAGCGTCTACGCCTGTGAGGCCGCCGCCCACGCAGGATAGCCATGTGCCGGTTAAAGAATTCAATTCTGGGGAGGTGAAGGAGTTCTTGAAGAAGAGTGAGTGGTTCTGTGGTGCTCTGGGAACTGGAGGGGAAGTCGACGAGTGCTAATGATTGGGCAGGGTATCAGGAGGCGATTGCAGGTATGGAGTCCGCCTCTTTGCAGTGACTGACTGCGGGCAATGCTAATAGTACTAGATCAACCATCTGCACATTATAAGGTTGCGGGCGATTCGGTCGCGAAGAGGAGTAGTGGTGCTTGGGGCTCGCGAGGTACTACTTCTCCCTCTCGGATATGTATCATGTAGAGTAAAATACTGACGAACTCAATGCAGGTAATATGAGTCACCAGATGCCCAACGGCCAGGACTTCTTCACACAATTGAAGAAGCAACTCCAGACCCTCGACGCTTCCAAGGGCTAGCAGCACCGCCACACGCTCGGTGGCTCGTTCACGCGCAAAATTTCGTATTCAGCGGCATAGGCATATTTCTGGGGCATTGCCGGAGTTCGTGTGTTTACATGTCTTTGGTTTGGCTTGAAATGGATGGGTTGGGTTTCGGCTTCTTTGCGAGTTTCTGAGATTCACGGCGGCGGCTCTGGTCGTTTTGGGGCATATGCGAGGCACCTGGAGACTATGTCTCCAGAGATATACCACGAAGAAAGTGATGGTGGATTGAGAAGCAAAGGCACTGGAAGTGGTGTCTTATATTGATACTGGTCTTGTTTGTCTCTATTGTGTGCGAGGATACCCCTAGCCCCCCGAAGATTGTGTTAGAGGTGTAAGATTCAGCGATAGGAAAGAGAATCGGGTAGATTTGAATATTGAGCGATCATTTCAGGGTCTCCAAGTCCTGAAAATTACCGTTCTGATAGTAAAAGCACGGCTAGTTTGGGCGATCAGAATTGCCCACCCCCTATATGCAACAAGATCGAGCATTATCCCAGAACATGGGCGATGTTATGAGCTAGGATGCGTGATGATATAGTCTCGTTTTGGGTCGGTGAACAACACATCCATACCGACTTCCGCTCCAACCAGATTGCTCTCCCACCACACTCACCCACCTATACTCTCTCGCATATCTGAAGCTCATACGCAATCTTCAAAACTACAGGCGGACGAATATCCGCGTCTCGGTCTCCAAAAATAGCCACCGGGCAAGCTCTCCGCGCGCGGAAGCCAGGCCGAAGTCACCAACCTCATCCACCTCCGCATGCGGTACCGCATCTAGAATATATTTACGCGTCACGTCGTCCTTATAACCACATCTACACCCAACTACCCCGTACACTCGTGTTCTACTGTTCTCTGTACTTTTACGACCATGTCCTCACCACCACGAACCCCCGCCAGCCGCCCAATCTCACACCGCCGCCACCCCTCCAGCATCGACATCAACTCGAACACGCACTCCCGACGCCGCTCCTCGGGCGCAGGATACAGCCCCGTAACGCCCCGCTCGTCACACGGCTTTCAAGACTACGGCGACGTAGGTGGAGATGGAGGCGGAGAAGGGCTCGGGAGTCTCGCAGACGAACTGGCCGATGCATGGGACGACGGCGAGGAGGGGGACGGCTACGAAGAGGAGGACCAACCACTCGCACAAAGCGTCAATGGCGACGAAATTCACCTAAATGGAGTCAACGGCGTGCCTCGCGACTCCGGTGTCGTGCTCGCGTCGTCGCCGGTAGCGGAGAAGACTCTGAGTCCGGCCCGCGCGTTGCGAAATAGCAGACATCGCCGGAAGGAGTCGATGTATGATGGGAGCGACTATGGGGACGACTCGGACCTGGAGACCAGCGAGGGGATATCGGCGGGGCTGGAGGCGCGTATGGCGGCGGTGGAGAGTCTGGCCAGGCGGGGCATGGAGATGAATGGGAGTGCGGCGGATGGGGTTGTGGGACGGGTGACGGAGCAGTTGAGGGACCTGGGGAGTCAGGCGGGGGTGGAGAGCGGTGCTACGCGGTATGTGTACTCTTCTTCGTCTTTCAATCTCCTGGAGACAGTTCAAGTTTCTAGCAGTCGCGAACACTATACGTATATACCGGATGCTAACGCTATCACAGACTCACAACAGCCCACTCAGCTCTAGGATCCCACCTCACCCACCAAACCCGCACCCTGACCTCCCTGACCTCCTCCCTCCTCTCCCCACTCGCCATCACCACCGGCATGCTCGATCCAGACACCATCGACACCCTCCTCCCCCTCATAACCACGACCCTGGAACTCCTCCCTCAACCCCCTTCCGAACCCCTCTACGCCCTCGCCCAACTCACAAACCAGACCCGCGACCTCCTCCAAACCCTCTCCTACCTCTCTGATTCACTACACATGAGCCGCCAGGCCACAGCCGTCGCCACACGCCGCCTAAAGAGCGTCCAAATCGCCGTAGGCGAATGGCGTAAAGAAGACGAAGCACGGGAAGAAGGCGTGCGGTTCATCGAGCGCGGCGGGTGGGAGAAGCGGCTCAGCGAGCGGGAAGCGGAGAAAGTGTGCGCTGGCGTTGTCGGCGGTTTCGAGGAGGTTTGCGGGATGTGGCGGGCGAGGTTGTGCGAGGGATTGGGGGTAGCGAGTGCTTAAGTGCGTCCTACCCCATGTCTTTGCGTTAGAGAGAGAGGTTAAGAGGCATATCTATGTTTACGTTCGTCGACGGTAATGGGTTCGGAAGTTGCGCGCTGCCAGGTCTATGGTCATGATTTACATACCCTACGCATTATTTCTTTTGTCTGGGTTGGGATAGGCTGGTAGAGGCGTTTTTTGGAGGGCTCCGGGGCATCAATAGGGGTCTGGGCTCGACCAGTCAGAATAGTCTTGCATCAGCGTCAGTTTTCTCTTTTGTTCGTAGTAGATTATAGACGCATATTTGTAAGTCGGGGTAGGTGAGAGGTGAATAGAACGGTTAGTCGTTTCCAATTGGAGCTCTCTATTCTCTATGCCATCATTCGTCTTCCTTTGAAACGTTCGTACTGGAGAAAGAGGCGGAAGTGAAGTAGACAGCTCAGAACACCAGGGAGCAAGCAATCTCCGGCTGGAAAGCGGCGGTGGGGATTGATATATGGGTTTCGTTGGCACGCGCAATTGGCCCAACCGATTTAGATTTCCTCCAATGATCAAAACAGGTAAAATGTCGGAGGTGAGATAAGGTACAGCGAGCTGGTCGTGTTCTAAATGCCCGCGGGAGTGCCTTCAATACAAAAGACAGCTGATAAAGTGTAAAGATTAGAGGTGAAACGGAGTTGGGTGAGGTGAAGTGGCCCGCGATCCCACTAGAGAAATCCCCAGGGGAGACGTCATGGTTGGTGGTGAGACATCACGTGTGAGATTTACTGTGAGGACCTCGCCTAAACCCTTAAAGACCATTTAATTTTGGCAGCTCTCCAATGTATTCAGCAGCTTCCGAAAGGTTGTCCACCCTGGTGGGTGCAGGCCATACGTTGCCTGACGGCCCGGGTTCGATTCCCGGAGCTGTCAGTGTCGGGTTTCATGTAATTGCACTCGATAAGAGGCTGCATGGTTACTCGTAGTGGAGGCGGATCGTTCCTGAAGTGATTTCAATGGGATCCGCTAGGACAGTCAGGTTGGGGGCTGTCTATATAAGTAAGTCTTTACTTTTTGTCTTTTTTTGTTCTTTGGCTGAGAAGAGCTGGGACGGAGAGGGGTGTGATAAATCGGTGTTTTACTGAGGCCAAGGTCGGCTCTGGCCCGACTGAGCCTTCAACTAAGGTCTCCTCCGGTCTACTTAACCCAGCTTAACTTTGCTTACTCCTCTTAGATGAAAGTGCTCGAAGTTTCGAGTTCTAGCAAGGTGTCTTAGGTTGATTATCCCAGGCCACGAGTCTTACAAGCTGCTTTGTACCAATAATAGGTGTCGCTACAGTAGCCTCTCCAACGGCATCGGACACCAACTACAGGCGCGCACGAAAGGTACGACGGTACTCTCACAACATCGACTGCTGCAGGTTCTAAAAAATCGTGGCTTGGTATCCGCTTACTTCGGAGCTGGATATGCTAGGTGAGAGGATGAACCGTTTCGAAACCGGACAAGCAACTTGGCGCGCACAAGATTGTCACATCGAAAGCATCTCGTATAAAGACAGGAATCCGCAGAAGTATCATAACGTCGGTGGCATCATCTCGAGGCCCGGTTTGCCGACAGCGACTGACATCCCTGGCTTTCGAGCAGGGCATGTCTTTACGAACTTTCGAGCAAGGCACATCACTGTGTATCTCGAGAGGCGTACTGCGTCTTCTTGGTCACCCCACAGGATCCAGGTTTGGCAAGAAGTTTCTTATTGGTACATGTTCTAGGACTGCTAGAGTCGGGCATAACTTTGGATAGAGAAGAGACAGTGACGGCCGCTAGCCGTCCCTTACGCAAGGGAATCACGAGACCGGCTCGGGCTCTTCCTGTGATGGAAACGCGAGCCCCATGATATCATTGGGCTTCATAAGCCACTCGTCGGTGAGAAGGTCTGCTGACTGTGCTCTCACTTCCGGATCCCAAGTTAGCTGCTTTCGGAAATACTATAGGAACAAGTTTTTCTCTTCGCCGGGAGGGATGACTGTGGCAAAGTCCTCGAACGATGTTTGGGGGATTGGAAAGTCATAGGTCTAGCTGCCTGGTGGTGGTCAGACGTTGGAAGTCGATACAAGTGAATTAAGCTCATGGAGGAGAGGTAGCTTACCTTGGTCATCAAAATACTGGGAGAAAAGCGGGCTTCGCTTGGCCATCTCTAGTGATGGAGGCCCGAGGTAGCCGATGTACTGTGCTAGTGCTAATGGAAGCACGTATTGGTGATTCTCACGATCAACAGGATCGAAAAGGTTCTTTCCTTCAAGAAGTTCAAGAGTCTGTTAACAGGTATTAGTAATAAATTGAAAATTCGAGCGTCAAATCTCTGACCATAACGCCCACCGACCAGATATCAACGGGGTCAGTCCAAGGGAGCTTTAGCAGCACCTCTGGAGCTCGAGATATGTCAGGCATAGCCCAATCGGTGCTCATTGGCTCAACCAACCGCATGTCCCCAAAATCAGTAAGAATAGGATGGCCAGAAAGCTCTAGCATAGTTGGGTGAGAATGATAAATAGGTCCTTTGTCGCTCACGAGAGGTGGACTCGGATCTTTCGACTCTTGGCTCTCAATATCATGGAATATGGTATCGTCCTCGGTCGCCATTAAACCGTTTTGCGGCGAAATATCTTCAATTTGTTGGATTACTGCTTAATGAAGAATTGCAAGTAAGCACATACCAGTGTGCACAACGCTGCAGACCGCGTGCAGCCAATTCAGGGAGAACAAAGGCGATGTACTGCAGATCGCACTAGAAGTTTTGGCAACTTGGCATCACGAGATCTTTCTTGCAACGTGCGAACGCTGTTTTCATGGCATTTGAAAGCGATACAATAATGACGGCCACTTGGTCCCTGGATTTCAAAGATGTCACGCGCAAGACGCGTAAAGAGCGGGCCAACATGATCCTCACTCCCAGGCACCAAAGGGGGTTGTAGCGCCTTGGCAGGTAGCTGAAGCTTCTCGACTTCATTCAAGATAGGCGAAGTCTCTGTATCGTCTTGTATGCAGGTCTTGAGGGCGGTGTATTCCATAGACCTAGCTCAAATTTAATAACGACTAAAGATGAGCGTGTTGGATGCGAACCTCTCATTCCGCGCAAGTCATACTGTAGAGTATGCGCCATAGCCCAGTTTTGCGATGACCCGGTACTGGTCTTTCAAGATGTCGCCGATGTTGACGGGATAGTAGTGTCTTTGGTTGTACCGGGGTGTTGTTTGCTCTTCGATTGTGTCGAAGTCGGCCTTCGTAGAAATATGGGATCGGCGACAGAACAATCCAGGCAGAGGAAGTTGAGTAAAGTTCGAGCGCTGCAGAAATGGGGCAGTGCGGACGACACGCATTTTTGAGCCAAAGGAGGCTGAGCGTTCAAGGAGCGGACCTAGTGCTGCGCCGCACGAAAACCCTTCTGAACCTTGTAAGAAACCTGTCTTATCAAAGTAAGTCTATTACAATGGGTTACATCCACTTTGCTGGAGCGCGCGATGCCTTTTCCTCACCGTTCATTTAACACTTCAAGAGTCGCCTCCAATCTAGGTTCATTCCCGCTGAAAGCTTCATCCCCTAGCTTCTCATTTACCATCACCTCACCCTCGGAACCATCTCAAAGACCACGGGAAAAACCAAGCGACCAAAGGGGGGCTATAATTAGGCTTATAGTGACACAGTCGACATTAGAACAGTTTCGAAATTCATCATAGACGTAGAGAATGCTTGCCAATTGTTCGTCAAGTGAGTTATCCCTTAGAAATTTCCTATCCCCTCGAAAAATTGAACTTAGGTGACCACCCAGTTCGTACTCGCCTGCGAAACATCAAGGAAATCAATCCCCGCATCAACTTTGCGGTCATCAGTTGGTCTCTTGGCACGGACTATCGCCGAGCACAAAGATTGGACCCAGTACCGTTTACCAGGTCCGACTGATTTGCGCCCTACCATGGCCAGGAACTCCTGTGAGCTGGTCTCGCCTAACGGCCTCTGCACGATCAAGACGTACTCTCTGTCATACGCCCACTCAACATCGTTCTCAGCGACAAATACTACATATTTGTACGATACGACCTCGGCGACTTGTTCGAGGACTGGAGATTTCTGAACTTCTTCGACAACTTGAGCAGGGGCGGCCTTTCCAAAAGAACCCAGCTTGCTTTTCCCAAGAGTGGGGACCTTGCCAAATGAAGGAACTTTCGGCATTGTTGGCATTGCCGGAGCTTTGAAGAAGGCGGCAGTCGGGAGGGGAGAGTAGGTGAGACCGAATCTTCGCTCAGCCATATTAATAGTCAGGCCATGCGTCTTCGAAGAAAACCTGATGATATAACCTGGATAGTCGACCGGCAGGCCGACTGTCGGAAGAAGAATTGTCTTATCATTAAAGACCATGGACATGAGGCGGCGATCTATGCCCAGTTTGCGAGGTATGTACTTGTTGAGGTTCACTTTCATGTTCAGAGCGCTAACCTCGACATGTATATCGTTGAGGGCTAAATGGCTGTAGTCCTCGATCTTGGAGTCTTTTGTATCGTCGAGGTCTCCTAGCCCTGAAGATCGGTGGCCCAGCAAGGACACTGGCGCCCAGCGGAACCCGGGAATCGTAAGCCGCTTGTAATTGTTGAAGATGATGCCCTGGCGGAAACGGCCGATCTCTTCCAGGAATGCTCTCATTCGCAGCTCTGCTGTTTGCTTTCGGCTCTTCTCAACCTCTAGTTTGGCATAGGTCTTGACAGTTAACCCAATGACAGATGCTACACAGAGGAGTTCATCGTCGATATTCGTGGTCGAGCGGTATCCCAGCGAATCAGCCAAATGTCCGTACAAGATCCACTTGTTGTCTTGAGGAATGCGCCCTTCTTGGATGCCGTTCACAATCGTCTTCACGGTGGTATAGTAGAAGCTAGTTTTCCCCGAGGCCTGGAGTGGAAATCCGATTGGATAACCTTGATAGGCCATCTTCTTCTGGAATTCTTTGGCCAGCTCATCAACATCGGGCAGCTTCAGTGGCTTGTCCTGGAGCTGGTAGTAAACTTCGCGGGCAAGGAAACCTTCTTGGTGGGTCCAGAGACGGCGAGACCATCCCGACGCGTATATTCGGTAGCATATCTCGTTGACTGAAGCTGTCGATGGGATCGACATCAGCCATGGATCTATGATCAATACTGCTACGCTTTCGCCGTAAATCTCTCGCATTGACTGGATGCTCTTCTTCTTGTAGGATTTGCTTTCGTCATCGGTGCCAACAATACAGCAAAGGGTATCCATCCAGAAACCTGGGCTAGAGTGTTGCTTTGTTGCCGGCAAACTTTCAGCGCAAAGTTTGTCAACCAGCTTCTGAATCATTTCTAATTGACAGTAAGGAAGAGAGTTGTCGAAAGGGTTTCCCTTTCCATCCGCCCATCTATCGAGAGTAAGCCGGCGAGTCCCTAAATAGGGTCTTGTGGACTTACACGTGGGAAATTGCAACAAAGGGAGGGACTTTGGAGCTCTCCTCCGAATATGAATCCTTTAGGTGTCCGTAGGTTCGAAGGCCCTTCTGCTCGGCATCGTATCTCAAAACGGGCAGGTGGCCCGCATCCATGGTATGTTTAATTGCTTCTCGAAGGGATGCAGGTCTTTTGCCGTATTCAGGAAACACATGCCCCAGAAATCTTGGCTCGGGTTCGTAATCATCCTCATGGCATTCCGGGTCGTGTTGAGTCTCGTAAGTACCGTCAGCCACTCTTGCTTCGCACGAGCGATCAGTGCAGGCGTAATGGCGGTCAAGTTCTTCGAGTGTACGGCCCTGCGCCGCAGCGATGTAATTTTGGCCATCAATGTCAAAGTCTTCCATTATCATCGCTGCATCGGACTTGCACCACTTCCGTTGGATGCGCTGATACAAGAGCATGGAGTTGGCAACCGGCCATCGGTCTCCGTTACCTGGCTTATTGTAGATGGCATATGCAGCCTTGCGGAGCGTGAAAGCAACCGCGATAATGGCCGTTGTTGTTTCGTCCGAGACCGACCACAGGACTTTTCCATACTGGTGGATGGACCGATGGTCTTTACCGCCCGCACAATGGTAGTCCACGATCTTTCCCACATGGTCAAGAAGCTTCAGAGCCGCTTCAAAAACCGTTTCGTCTCTTGAGGCTTGATGCTTCTCCCTCCATTGCTTGATCAAGTCCGGCAGCTTGCTGGTCGTGATTAGGTGCGCCGTCTGAGGCTTATGGACAGCTTTTCGCACAATAGGAGCCAGGAAATCACTAGTCTTTACTTCGATACCGCTAAGAGCGAACACCTCGATGATGAGGCCGAAGAAAAGCCATGTTTGGAAGAATTTGTCGAGTTCCCAGGGCTCGCGAATCTTATCCTCTGCGCCTTCTACCACTCCTCCGAGGAGGTCCTCGCTTTGCTGAGGCTGGGCCCATACTTCATCGTAGCCCCAACCAACTCTCTTGTAGAACTCGGAGTATGCGAAGCCCTTATCAGGTATGTTTTCGTAATGTTCAGTCTCTGGACAGTCGTAGGCCAACATCATCCATGGCTTTGCTCCCTCTGGAAGAACGAGATGATCCATGTTCTGTAGCCGGCTTCGTCGGAAAGTCTGCTCGAGATTGATAGTGGAGGCAGAATATCAAGCATTCAAGGATGATCTGTGGAAAGTCGTAACTGCGTAGGGCGGGGAGGGTTTATGATTATGTCGATTCGAGGAGCTATGCAACGCAACCCATACCAGGATGCTCACAGATTCGACTCCGACGGTCCCCCCTAGAATATTTTATGTGCAGCACGTCCGCCAGCGCGCGGGTTGCAGCACGGGTGTAGCTGCTCGCCCAAAGATTAAAGTCCAGGCTGAGAGGCCGGTATCTTCGCCCGGACCTGCCGTGCCCAGCCAGCCTTTGCGGCAGTCAGCAGATGTCCGAAATGCAACATGCTCCCAAAAGGGAGGCGAGTGTGCACGAACACTCTGAATACGGCTGCAAAACCACGATGTGGCACAAGAGTATTGGTTGTCGATTCATGGGGCAGAATAGATGCCAGCTGAACCATTGATCGTCGCTGTCAGGGTGCTGTTAAAGACGGGGATAGGCGACGTTGCTCCACCTCGTCTAATATGGCCCAATCACGCTCATTGCAACGTGCGAACTTTCGCAGCTTCAGAGTTAGTCGACCGTTGAGCTAGGAGGTTTACTTGACAGCCCGACCGTTCAATTATAAGGCCAAATCGGCGGCCTTGTAGGCGTTTATATATGCTTTTCTCATACTCCCTGAGGAAAAGTCGGGAGCTTAGCTGCAAGTTGGAGGAGCGGTGGTTTTTAGGCGTTCAGTGCTCATGCGTAGTGCAAGGGTAGCTGTAGCTGTTACCAATCAGTCGGAAAGTGGCTTGCGTAGAATAGCTGAACCCCGGTAAGTCACAGAGGAGTCCTTTGCGAGGGTGTAACGGTCTGGCAGTGGTCTTTGATTGTTCACACACGAAAATCACAATGCATAGAGGCACGGGGTGGTCGCAAACTCATTACACTCTCACCACCCAACTTCTCTCATACAGACTCTGAGTATACCATGGCGCCGTTCTACAAGCACCTTCTTCAGCCTCGAGATTTTGACCTGAATTCACCGTCTGCTGCGTTCAAGGCCCAGTGGGCGAGCCCAAGTAATTATGCGTTCACGGTCCTCCTCCTTCTCGGCGGCGATGTGGTTTCACGAGCTCTCGCTCAGTTGGCTGGAGGACGCATTACGCCGGTGGCCTTCTCATTTGGTACGTTATTCTTTCGCATATGTGCAACTTTCATGATGCGAAATTTCTGTTGTCTACAGCATTGATGCTCTTTGCGACGAATCGCACCCTGATGGAGAGGGGTACCTTGCTGATTGCCATTCTCCAATATCACCAGCCCCCTTTACTAACAAGCATTGCAGGTTGGGTATCTTATGCCACCTCCGCTATCAACTCTGCAATTGGAGAAAACAAGTTGATGCCAGGTGCCGACACGCCCTGTACAGTCATCAACGCAGCCAACGGCCAGTCACGTGGAAATGGCTCCTGGGTCCTCGGTCGCGCAATGCGCGATTTCGAATACTGGATGGGCAATCCAGTAAGGGAGAAAGTCAAGGAACTCAAGAATGGCAAGTGGCAGTATGACAAAGACCAAGCCGCGTCGAAAGGGCTGGATCCTAGCCACGTCGAATTCCCCGCACATGCTGGTCTGGTTGTGAGCTTCTGGAAGTTCGATCCGGACAAGAAGCACCAGTTTCAAAAGCCAGGAAGGGACCTTTTGTTCTGGTCCGGCATCGTCGTTGCGATTATACAAATAGGCGTTTCCGCGATACCGCTGGGTATCTATGGCAACTGGGGCGTGTTTCTTGTGACGGTTTCAGCCATCATCTTATGTCTTCTGACGGGCTGCCAGCGGCAGTGGCGCAGAGAGAAATGGGCCTGTCGGCAGATCGAGCCCGGAAAGAAGAGGACGTACATCATGACGAGAGGAAATGGCGCACAGCATGTTATCGTCGTCGAATGCGACGGATGTGGCTTGAACCTAGAAGACCTGTGTACTGGCTTCGACAACCTCGATTCTCCGGCCATCTCAAAAACTACTCGATTCGGCATGGTCATCCTGGGTGTGCTGTGGGTGATCTTGCTCATCACAAGCTCGGCCCTTACGGATCAGTCTTGGTTTCTCATCGCGGTTGGAGGAATAGGGATGCTGCAGAACATGTTTGTCGCCGGCTGGAGCAGGAAACCCGAAGCCCTCGGCCTCCCGCTCAAATATACGACAGTGATTGGAAGTCCGAAAGTCGTTGCGGCAATCATCGAAAGTGAGAGAGCGTTCCCTACAGTTGGCCGTGCCTTGGTCGGGACTTTCTTCCCAGGTGGTCTATTTCCTAGCGAGGAGAAAGAGCTCGGGGCCATAGAGGCCGAGGCCAAGGAGAAGAAAGGAAAGATGAAGGAAGAGAAGGGTCATAGTGAAGTGAAGAGCAGCATGTTGTGATTCTATCACTTGGTCATCGCTCTTGGGCAGCTCGGAAGCCGATTGGACGTCATTCTAGTCGCAGTTGAATGATTGCGTGGGTCCGTTCCTCTGCAGCCCCTTACGGACAATACAAGTCTTACGTTTCGTACATTTTATATGTCTGGCCTGCTAAGATATGGTGAGAGTCGTCAAGAGATACATATACACTAACGAACGTTCTTCCAAGCGTATCATTCATCGAAGGTCCGAAGAAGTACCACGGCGGGGTCCTATATTACACTGGAACTAGCTAACGAGCTAGAGAAGAGTGATGCGTCGAAGATAAAGGTGTGAGTAAAGGGCCTGCCTTGGCCCCAACATAGGTGACGCTCACAACTTTAATTCAAACTTCGCGCTTTCATCAGTACCTTCTCAACCTCAAATATCTCGTAAAGCGGAGATTTAGTTCATACTTTATACACTGCAGTAGCCATACTACCCTTAACTTTGATACCTGGATCTGAATTGAAAGCCCAATACGTCATGCGAGCAGCATTTAGCGCATGGTGACATACCCCCTCGTCCTCGTTTCCTTCTATATTTACTTATATGAGATGCGAGCCGCTGCGTCAGCATATTCAACAGTAGTCTACTTACATAAGTAAAGAAGCTAGCACAAATTCCCATATCAGCATCCAATGGAATTGCGGAGCGCAGATATTCCCGCCTCCAAAAGTATGGTCGACCCCCCACGCACTGTGGTTCTCTGGGCATATCGCGCGTATTTCAAAGTGCCGTCATACAGCTAGGGCTTCGTAATCATCCAAGGAGCTTACCATTCTCTCGCTGCGTCGGCCTTTCGGACTGAGTAATATTACGACAGCAGCGTGCGAAAGTCTATAAAAGCGTAGCTGCCCGAACCTAGAACTTCTATCAAGCCATCCCGTCCATTCTCAACCCCTTACTCTCAATCTCAGAGGGCTCTCAAATACCATATCTTCTTACTATATCACTCTCTCAGCTCTATCGCCTCCAACCTCTCCGCTCAACCCCCAAAAATGACCAAACCCATCCTCCTCGTCCTCGGCGCCGGCGCCAACATCGGCGCAGCCCTCACCACCAAATTTAGCGCCGCCGGCTACCGCATTGCCCTCGCCGCGCGTAGTCTCAGCGACGGTCTCAGCTCTGCCGGCCACCTCAACATCAAAATCGATCTCACCGACCCCACTGCCATCCCCACCGCCTTCTCAAAAGTCAAGAAGGAGTTCGGCACCCCCAACATCGTCATCTACAACGCCGCCAACGTGTCGGCGCCGCCGGATCCCCAGAACATGTTTTCGATTGAGACCGAGACGCTCGACAAAGACGTCAAGCTCATGACCATCAGCGCGTACGCCGCGGCGAAGGAAGCGGTGGCGGGGTTTGAGAGTCTGGGCACTGAGCAGGGGAGGAAGGCATTCATTTACACGGGGAACATACTCAATACGTTGATTATGTCGACGCCGTATGTGCTGACGTTGGGAGTGGGGAAGGCGGGGTCAGCGTATTGGATTGGGACGGCGAGTGAATTGTATAAGGATAAGGGGATCAAGTGAGTCTTTCTTGCTCTGTTCTGCTAAAATGAGGTAGGGGACGTCTGCTAATGAGTACAGGTTCTATTATGCGGATGAGCGTACGCCAGAGGGTGCTTCTAAAGGCGTGGGGATTGACGGACCGGCGCATGCGGATTTTTACTTCCAGCTTGCGACCGAGGAGGTTAGTGTGCCGTGGGATGCGACCTTTGTGGCAGGGAAGGGGTATACGAAGTTCTAGATTGGTGCGTAGTGGCATTGGTCTTCTTTCTCCCATGAAGCACGAAACTGTACCTTGAAGCAATCCACGTAAAAGTGCGAATGGATATGAATCTGAGAACCTTTCTTACACTGGAAAGTCTCCTCCTTTTAAGTTCTTCGAGCGTCCTTTGATAAACAGACTCCTCAGATCTATTGGTCATTTCGTAAGGAGCCCTCAACCGGTGCATTGAAGTCAGGGTGAAGTCGAGGCAGCCGAAGCCAGCTAGGCCCAATATGGTATTTGGTCAAGGGTCGTCGTGCATTAGCTGTCTTTACACGTGAGTTCTCAACTGGATGCGACATAATCGATAAAGGTAAGCCAATTCCCTAGAAGAAAAAGCTGGATACTGGGGTGACGTCCGAACTACCGCTCTCCAAGCCATAGAGTCTATCAGGCTTTCTATCGTCGCGCTACATTGGCTATGTGGTATAATCACGTGATAGGACGTAGCTAAAAGGAGCTACGCTGATGACTAACCCACGATCTCCTTGACGACAGGGCTGACGATTTATCATCAAGACCACCAACATGAACACAGATCCATTTGCTCTTAGATCAACGCCCTTCTTTTATAAGCAGAAGTATCAGAAAGTATGAAGAATCATAGTCCTCGCCTCCATCCCATTACCAACCATGTCAGATCCTCACCCTCAGCCAAAGAGCAAGAACAGCACCAACGCATCCCTTTCATTCATCAACATTTCCACTCCAGAAGACACCCAAGCCCCCTCAACCCGCCGCGCAATCCACCAACATGCTATGCGTGACATCGGCCTCTCGCGCCGAAAACCGCGCAAGAAACGCGGCGCAACTGACATTCCCCTCGATCTTACTCATCTCCATTCCGTCATGCACGCTCAAACTACTCAAACGCACTGTCATGCTTCCTCTATTTCTCTATCCGTCTCTGTCTCTCCATACCAACCTCTAGGCCTCGGCCAAGGCGAAATCGACCCTTTCCTTCCCTACCCCGTCCCCCTCACGCCCTCCGTCCGCGAACTAGTCGCCCACATCTTCCGCGACGACGCCTTGGGATGCCTGCGCGCGCTGCGGGACGACTGGTTTCCGGTCGGCCTGTCGAGCTCGGTGGCGTTCCAGCTCGTGCTGTCGAATTCGGCGATGAGTCTTGCGTATCTGCGGGTTAAGAGCGGAGGGGGTGAGACGGGGATGGAGGTGGGCGATAGCGAGAGGAGCTTGAAGCATCTTGGGCACGCTATCAGGGGGTTGAGTAGCGAGTTGGCTGATGAGAAGTTTCGGGGGAGTGATGAGGCAGTGGGCGCGGTGGCGGGGTTTTTGTGCCATGATGTACGTTACTTCCTATGACCAATTCAATTTGTTGCGAAGTTTCGAGGCCCATTGATGGGAAACTAAAATTTCATGATAGGCGGCGGTCGGCCAGCTAGACAGCTGGCTCAAACACCGCGAGGGGTTGAAGAGCGTGCTTGAATTCCGAGGCGGTATAGAAGCTATAAGTAGCAACAAGAGCCTCCGGACGACAATATCATGGTAAACAACCCCATGAACTACTCGCCCCTATTTCCCACGAGCAACCCGCTAACCACCCCTCAGGGTCGAACTCCGCGGCGCCTACACCTGGGACCTCGTTCCCCACTTTCCCCTCCCGCCCACCTGGCCCTCCCTGTCCCACTATCTCTCTCCTCCTCACCCCAACGCCCCCAGCTCCACCCACCCCATCCTAGCCATCTGCAAGCAAATCTTAAACCCCTCTTCCCCTTTCCTCCCCATCTTCTCCGCCCTCATCGACCTCTCCGCTTCCACCTCCGCCGCCTCCGCTGCACAGGGCCCAGCTTTCTGGGCCTCCGCCACCGACGCCGGCGGCTGGCCAGGCGCCCTCGCCCACCGCCTCCTCTCCTGGCGCCCGCTCGATGCTGGAGCGCCGTCTAGCCAGATCGAGGAGTGCGCCCGGCTGGCGTGTTTACTGTACATCGCGCCGGTGTGGCGGAAGTTCGGGACGGGGCCTGTGCTGACGGGAGCACTGGCGGAGAAGTTGGTCGCGCGGCTGAGGGGGGTGAAGGAGTGGGGCGCGCTGTGGGAGTTGCAGGTGTGGGGTTTGGTTATGGCGGGGAGAAGGGGTGGGAACATAGGTGAGATTGGGGTGTGGTTGAAGGAGGTTGGGAGGGAGAGGGGGTTGAGGGGTTGCGAGGGAGTTTTGGAGGTTGCGAGGCGGGTGGTGTGGATTGGGGATGTGTTTGATGGGTTGTTGGGAGGAGGGTTTTGGGATGTTGATGATGCCGACGAGGGATTTATTTGATGGGGTTTGGTTGGTGTATGGGACTGCTTGTTAAGTTATATGATGTAGTGTAGGTACTTAGAGGTAGGATCGAAAATCGCTTGCAAATGCTACGAGGAATAGCGATTGATAGATGAGAGTCATATACTTTGAGATAAGACGCAAGCCTTTTCTAGTAGATACAATACGACTACTACCCGTGTCTGATTCAACAAAGCAAGTGGAGCTCGATGCGTGGTTCTTCGTACGATAGTCATACAAACCCCATTGAATAGTGATTGCTTCTATTATACATGCTGTATACCCAGGGTCTCAAGTGGAAATGGCCTTGGTGGGATATGTTTTGAGTTGGACTAATAGCGTATTCAGGCGAATTTCCAACTAACCAGTGGGATTTGCTGAGAGCTTTACGCCATAGTGACAAGCCGGACCTAATAGGGTAGGTGATGACTCGGCAAGGCTCTGTGCAAGGTTGACCGCCATGTGGCACGGCAGTGGCTCAGTCGTTTGAGGTTCAGACACGACATTCAGACGCCTCGCGAGGCTGTTTTCGAGCGTTAGAAATTACGTAGAAAGGCAGATCGTGATAAGAGATTGACGATATAGGAGATGCAAAATGATTATGTAGCATAAAAAACCCCCTCGAATCGCGTGCAGAAAGGTGGAGAGGTTGTACCTCGAGAGGCGCCTAGGATGCTTGTACGAAGTACTACTCCATCTCTTGCGCCACGTTTTAATGCTCTTTGATGGATTTGCGATGAACAGTCACCGAAATACAGAGATGCGGAATGGACGGCAGAAGATGGAGGAGCAGGGCAATCGGAATGCATAGAGCTTGATAGACGTGTTGGTCGGCGGGGAGTGGGCCAATTGCAGGCCTCCTTCGCAAGTCGGGCGCTTATTTGTTGGCAGCACGGTCCATCCAAGGATGCGACGATCTGTAGGCCGCGTAGAGAAGTGCTATCGTGGTGTTGAACAGCACACGAAGACCCCAACGGGAGGTTAAGGAGGCTCTACAGCTCTGCGTCCATCTCTATCCCCGCGAGAACCTCTAGAGCCACTCTACTGCACTCGGCCCGTCGGTGCCTCTGGTGCTGGGTCAGCTCGCCCGTCCCGAGTACGCTCACCTCCGCTTCTCAGCCGCCGCCTCTACCACCACCACCTGCCTGTTAAATGAGCATCCCACACTGACTTGGCTTCTAGACCTCGAGAAAAGTCGTCGCGCATTTATCCTTAGACCAGCTAGAATTTCGCCGTCGTCGCCAGTATCCTTTGCTTCTCGTCTTGCTCCCCCGAACGCCGCATCGCCTGTGCGCCTCGAAATCTTCACCGGAACGCTGTCCCCCCACGCCTCACTCCGCCTTCTTTCAGGACATAGCCTCGTCGGGCGTGGATATACCTTCAGAGGGGTGTGGGATAAACATCACCCTCTTGGATACACTGGAGGCTCCATTATGAAGTGACGAGGAGCATCACCGCCCTCGCATCACTCTGAGGCGCAACCACTGGGACCCTCTCCGTGTTCTGAATCATGACAATTGGGTCGCGACAGCGCTCTTCGTCCAATCGATCAAACGCCTCTGACAGAACTGAACGACGTGGTCCCCCGACTCCTCTTTCTACCGCCCGTGCTCAGCTTGCAGTACCATCAGACCTGGTCCTCAACGACGTTCCGGGCCTGGCCAACTCGTCATCTTCACTACTCATACCGCCTAGCGCTGGGTCGCCTTATCCTTCATACTCGAACGCCCCTCCGAAAGGGTCTACGAGCCCTCGGCCCCGCGCGCATACCTACGCAGACTCCAATTATCTCCAGCGCCAACAAAACTACCGCCAAGAGCCTTCATCAATGATGCATCCACATAATATCCCCCCGCCTCCTCCTCAGCAAAACTCCACACCGACCGCGTATGGAATGCCCTTGCCTCCCCCTCCGCCGAGGCCGTCACAAATACAACATGGCATGCCTATACCTCCTCCACCTCCCCAAACACAAAACTACGGCTGGGGCGCTCCTCGACAACAATATCCAACTCCGACAAATACTGGCCATGTAGCGTATAATCCAAATGCGTATCAATCCTACCAGCAGTTACCTCCTCCGCCGGACCAGCCGCTGACGTCCGCGACGTATATTCCCTTTGGCGAGTCATTTGGGCCTGGAGTAGGCATTCCCCCTTTACACACTCCATCGAGGTATCAGGATCCTGCTTATTACAACCCCAACGACCCAGCCACATATTCTGCAACCACAGAACACTCCAGTACGGGGTTTCCTACACCCGCCGAGACTACTCAGTATGGACAAAATCAAGGATATGGCCCTCCGCCGACACCGAGCACGCGCACACATCTGAATATCCCTACTCGAGAAGCCCAGGAGTACCAAATTCCTGGACCTCCCACCGCAACTTTGCAGAACCCGCAACCCCCGCAACCCCATGGCAGCATCTACGAACATCCGCAGTCTGTCGCGCCTACGCCAATATCTCCCCGTGACGCGAGCATTCAATGGCCCCCAGACCGTGTGCAAATTTGGCTTTCCAGTAACGGATTTTCCAAAGATTGGCAAGATACGTTCAAGACTCTCAACATGTATGGCGCAAACTTCCTCGAGATCGGAAGAGGTCATGGCAGCAAGGGAAATGTTGCTGTCATGCATAAGGTCATATTTCCGGAACTGGCAAAACAATGCACTGCGAGCGGTACTGGATGGGATCAGAGCCGAGAACGTGACGAAGGAAGAAGGCTTCGACGACTCATTCGGGCTATTGTGGAGACTGGGAGCTCAGCCAATGCTCGACTACCTGCCCGACGTGGTTCCATGACCCTCGCAAGTGCAGGAACCGAAGGGACTCTGGAGAACTCGCCGTATCTTGGTGGCCGCATGGACTTTGGGTCCACCCCTACGACTGCTGGGGGAGGCGAAGACAGTCCTGGTAAACAAATGCCACTGTCATATGGCATGAACTCTCCTGCAGTCGCTCCTAGGCGAATATCCACGCAACGGAATTTCACAGTCCCGGTTCCTACCCTCGGGCAGCCTCCGGATTATAACGAAGTACATAATCGGAGCGCGTACTCCAAAGACGTGCTGCGTAATTTGGATGGCAACAATTCCAGAAAGCATAGCCCAAATACTTCTGGAGAGTTTGGAAATTACCGAGAAGCTATGAGGGGACCCAGTCCACAACAAAGTCCTGGACTTCCTTCCGCTCGTTTGGCTACGAACTCAAATGGCTTAACTACGTCACTGAGCACTAATGCTCCTCGGTATTACAGTCACCATAGAGCCAATAGCTCTGAGTCGAACCTCTCAAATATTGCAACAGCCGGCTCAACGATAGGCTCAGGTCCACCTTCTGGAAGATCAATCGACACCCGTATGGAGACAAGAATGGAGAGTCGAACCGAGAGCAGGAACGAGCCTCGTAGGAACGGAGTCGACGCACCTCGACCGGATTCAGCAAGACACCACAGCGGAGAAGTACCTTCGAGTGCTAAAGAGCACAAGACCTTCTTACCAAAGTTCATGCGGAGGGACAAGAAAAAGGACGATACACATGCGTCTCCCGACGAGTCAAGTGTAGATTCACCAACCAGCCCCGTTGGATATCGCCATCTGCCGTTAAGCGCACCTTACGCGAAATCATCCCTAAACGCAAGCGACGCTTCCCTCAACGAAAGGCCTCCGTCTAGGCGATCAGCCGCAGAAGAGAACCAAGGACGCAAACGCACAGACCAACGGAAGTTTGCTTTTGTAACGCCCGATGGCTGGAACTACCGGCTTGTTGAAATCACCCGTGCGGAGTCAGCCTCTTCTTTACGAGAAATCATTTGTGATGGTCTTGGTCTGGCTAATGTACCTGGCGTTGGTCTACACCTGACCGTTCCTGGACAGTCCAAACAGGAGCACGATAATGAGCCACCTTTGAATGATAAACAGCTCTTGAAAGCTACCAATAAGTGGGGAAACAACTATGCTGAGCTTCGAATTTTTGTTACCCCACCACCGTCGATGCCTCCTTCAGCTGGACTGGGAGTCTCATTTGGTGCGGGAACTTTCCCCGCGTCTCGCAGGGCGATCGATGAGGCTACGTATGCTAGATTGAATGCAGACTCACAGGTGGAGTCTCCGGTGACTCGATCAGGGGAATCGACGCTTGTCCCGGATAAGGGCTCCACGCTTCGCAGTCTAGGTAAGAAAGACAAAGAGGAAATTACTCCAGAGGCCATCACCCAGCGGCTGAACAAGAGTGATCGGAATTGGGAGACATCTGACGATTTGTCTGAGTCTGAGCGAAAGGAAATGCTAGAAGCCGCAGCCGAGGAACATCGCCGAGAGACAAGGCGCAAACAGGAGGCATACCAAAAACAAGTGCACCAAAGACAGCAACTCAACAAGCACTCTCCTGACGTCAACGGTAATTTCGGAATTAAGAGAGACGGTGTTATTGACTTTGACGATCGTCGCGATTCGCCATACGAAGACAAGCAGAAGCCTTTCGAAGAACACCGGAAAAGCAAGCCTCTTGTGCCGCTACGCGAACCGCCGCCAAAACCGCCGGTGGATAGTAGCACCTTGATAAAGGCCAATTCCTTGACAAAGAATAAACGCGATCGACAATCCTGGCCCGACTCAGACGAGGCGTCAGCAAAGCGAAGGTCGGGAGAACGGCCGTCTGGAGAAAGGGAGCGAACTTCGATGGAAGGAGAACATGCGCGACGAAAGGCCATACCTCAAGGACCTTCCGGACTCTCTAGCATCGCGCAAGCTATCGTCGGAGCTGGGAGGGTGGGTGGATATATTGGTGCAGCAAATGCTGCCTCTCCACCGAAACAACCTCCAGCGTCGGTCGCCCGAGATTTCGCTACGGAAAACACTCGGCCTTCTACCAGAGTGCTGCAACAGAACGGATTTGGCTCAGGAGAGGCAGGAAGATACAGTCCAGGTGGGTCTCCTCGCAGTCCGGGTTCATTCACCATGAGCAAAGGCAACATTCCATTCAAAATACCTGACTATGAGGAAGATGTGCCTGGAGACCTCGTTCTTCCAAGGCCGAACCTTACTATACAAACGCCTGCGAACCCGGCCATCAGTAAACTGCGCGAGGAGAACATTCCGCGGCAGAGGACGCCAGATATTAGCCCCTCTACCCGAAATGCGCCATCATCGCAGCTCTCGCGCGAGCCTTCGAGAGCCTCAGTATGGGGCCCAACGGTGGACTTCACCGAGTCTCATGTTGCGTTCAACAAGTCGCCAATGCTTGCGCCAGCCGACTCTGAGGATGACGACTCTGACGAGGGTCTATTTGCCAAACCATTAGCCAAGGTGGACGACAGCCCGCCATCAAAGGGCAAGGCTCCTATGATGGACGGTAGCCCTAAGGGCCAGAGGCCGTCGTTGACTTTGAAGACATCACGATCGAAGGTTGCTTTCGAATCGCCAGAAAAATCAGCCGTCGAACGAAGCGGTGGAACGGAAGCGAATGAGAGCGACGCCGCCAAATCCTCGCAACGCAGCCACAGCAACAGCATCCCCGAATCAGCGGCATCTGCTACCTGGTCGGCCGAATCGCCAGACGAGAACAATAAGTTTGGTCGTCGCGAGTCTTTTGCCAGCGACGTCTGGGCCAATCGTCCACCGCCTGAAGCACTTGCGGAGCATCTCGACGAGTTTTTCCCTAACGTCAACCTCGACCAGCCGATGCTGGAGGAGGGCAGCTCACCTCCGAGCTCTCCGGGGACTGGCCCTAGCAGCGACTTCTCGAGCAAACCAAGCCGTTCCGTCACGCCGATGTCTTCATTTGACGAAGGCGACACAATGGGCCCAAGCAATCCAGTGGGCTTGAAGCGTGGTGAAGTTGGCCTTCAATCCATCGCCCAACGCAATCTGCGCAAATCAGGTGGCCTCGACCGCCACAAGTCTATCCGGGATGTCGTCAAATCCCAATACCAGCCTTTGGAAAAACGATCCATTCCCGGTCCAGCCCGTGTCAGTACCCTCCGAGGCGGCGGCGACATCATTCGCCGTAAGAGCACTAAGATGTTCCACGCCAAAATCGAGCAAGTCAAACCGCCTCGTGGCTCGCGCCTTATCCAGCTCGATCCTATCCCACAAGACCACCTCCCCGTTCCCCAGCGCCAGCCCACGTTCAAATGGATGAAGGGTCAACTCATCGGTAAAGGCACTTTTGGCCGCGTCTACCTCGGTATGAACATCACAACTGGTGAGCTCATCGCCGTCAAGCAAGTCGAAGTCAACCCCAAAGTCGCCGGCCAAGACAAAGCGAAGATGAAGGAGCTGGTCAAATCCCTCGACCTGGAAATCGACACCATGCAGCATCTAGACCACCCCAACATTGTGCAATACCTGGGTTGTGAGCGCAAGGAGTACTCCATTTCCATCTTCCTCGAGTACATTCCTGGTGGTAGCGTTGGGAGTTGCTTGCGCAAACACGGCAAGTTTGAGGAGAGCGTCGTGAGCAGTCTGACCCGCCAGACACTCTGCGGGCTTAGCTATCTCCATCGCGAAGGCATCTTGCATCGTGATCTCAAAGCGGACAACATTCTTCTGGATCTCGATGGCACGTGCAAGATCTCCGATTTCGGTATCTCCAAGAAGACGGACAACATCTATGGCAACGACGTCACGAACAGCATGCAAGGCTCCGTCTTCTGGATGGCGCCCGAGGTCATCCGCTCCCAAGGCCAGGGCTACTCCGCCAAAGTCGACATCTGGTCGCTTGGCTGCGTGGTGCTGGAGATGTTTGCGGGACGTAGGCCTTGGAGTAAAGAGGAGGCTATTGGTGCGATCTACAAGCTTGGGAGTTTGAACCAGGCGCCCCCGATTCCGGATGATGTGTCTGGGCAGATTACACCGCAGGCGCTGAGTTTCATGTATGACTGCTTTACGATGTGAGCACCCCTTGAAGACTTCCCGTATCAGCGGGAGGAAAGTGACAGAATGCTAACGTGCAAACAGTGATCCGATCGATCGTCCGACTGCAGAGACACTTCTTAGAGCGCCGTTCTGCTTCTCGGATCCGCATTACAATTTCCTCGATACGGAGCTGTATGCGAAGATTCAGCCCTCGATGGCGCTCAGACCCTAGACCGAGACCGGTCTTCGCCAGCCACTCGCTTACGTTCAGTTAGGGGACTGACCGGTAGGACGTGGAGACCGCGAGTGTGCAAATTGCACGCCGCAGGCAGCCAGGGACGCTGCATCATGCGGGACTCTGGTACCGACGGTCCGCGTATGCGAAGGCGCATGCGTCTGGGAGTTGCGGTGTGGAACGGAGTGCTGATACCCAACTATTCTTTTTCCATTCTTGGTGTTTGATCTTCGATTCTGTTTTTCGTCGCGCTGATGTCTGGGGTTCACGGCCTGATCATGTTCTCGGGTACTTGGTTTAGTGGGTCTGGCTTTGGCGCCTGTGATGTACTACCTTGGATTTGGCTGCCTGGCAAGCGTTGGCGTTTCTGCGTCTCTGGCGGTGTCATGGGTTTCGGGAGAGGAAGCGGGACGGTACAGGAAGAGGATTGTGTGTACAAGGATCTAGAGGTGTAGGTAGCTAATCGTATCGTGTTTATGCAGGCGTGGCGGTTGGTGGGCGTGGTGATTGTCGTGCAAGGCTGTGCTGAGAGGGGGTTCGGGGAGGCGGGTTGGGAATGTGGGTTGTGTTGATTTTTGCTGGGATGAGGCTTCTGTAGTACGCTGATTTTGGTGGAACGGCGAGTACGCTGATTGTGCGTAGGCGCGGCTAGTGGCTTCTGCGGTTCGTCACAGGAGCAAACATTTCGGTATGAGGTGTCACATTCAACTCGGGTGGGGCTTGGCTTTGCTGAACGCTGATAGATTCGATGGAAAGGTTGGTGTGGGTTATCGCATATGCTCCTAGAGGGTGAGTTCGCCTTGTTCTAGCTTTGGCTACCCATTAACGACTCTCTAATAGCTTTTTAGGGCTCGTGCTATGAGCGTGGAGGAAGAGTGAGGCGTGTAGTGTCACAAGCTGCTCTCAAAAGCCCAAAGCGTCAAAGCAAGGTCGCGGAAGCGGGAAGGTGGAGAACACGGGAACCCGCCTTATCACGAGAATGCTCAAACGCTTTGCCTCCTCTCTACTGATTGCCACAATCAGAACTCCCTGCATCTCAGTCTGCCGGTCAAGGGGAATATGCTCCCCTTTCTGGCGAGGAGAGGGAGACGTGGTCTAGCGAGCGTCACGTTACACAGCGGGAGACATTGACGATTGGTGGGCCCGGACGTCACGACAACATCTGCAGGAAACATTGATGCGGTCGCTGGCGGCTGCAGAAGTGCTGCATAGCCAATACCCACCTCGAGATCATCGATTGCAATCAACTCGCCACTCGAGATGCTGAGATCCGGATGGCCCATCCCTGCGTTTTGAGCGTCTATCGAATAGTGGCAGGTCCCGAGGGCAGCATATCAGACTGTTCCACGGAGCTGCACCTCCGGCGGATGCCTTCCGTGTGTGGGTCTTTGTGACAGTCCTCACATCTCCGCGTGGGCGCATAGGCTTAGAAACGTAGCACAGGGTTGGACTTGCGGTCATCGCGCTAATTCGAAGTGAGTCTTCGACTATAGACACGACGGCTATAAAGCTGGAGCGATGTCCTAAAATTAAAGGGTACACTTGTTCATCTCTTTGGCCTTCGAGGGCTGCTTTTTGACCCCTCGAGGGCTGTGGACTTGTGTCGGTTTATGGGTATGTTTCTTGCTTTTCCTTCTTCTTTCATTGCGCCTTTTTTTCTTTTGTTGTGTGGTTGTTCTCATCTGGAATTCCCTGCTCTTTGGCCTCTGTGTTGCTGTATTCTTCTTCTCTCTTACTGCGCTATCATATTGCTATGGCATATCACCCTTGTTGATGTACTTTGCTCTCGTCGACTTCCCTTTTTCTTTTCTTCATCGCATTCTTTACGCACATGGTGCCGAACTCCTTCGTCTCGTTAGCCGATCCAAACCATGTCATTCTCCCTTCTATCTCAACTTCCCGAACCCATCACCTGAGATTGCAGCGTCTCTGCTCTGCAACGCCCCAAATTTTCTTCTTTCATCCCCGCAACCCCCATTCCAACCACCGCAATCCATGAACAGCCGCTAACTCTGCCCCAGCGTGATGTTTACATCCGCCTGTCACCTCTCTCTGGGGTCCTCGACCGGTTGCTGGGCTGCCATCTTTAAGTCCAGTAGCTGGAGGAAGCTCAGAAGAGGTTTTAAGTCTTTGTGGTCGTCTCTGGGTCTCGTCCGTGCTGTTCCCTGGTTCTGGTCTCTGGTTTGACTGAAGTCGACGAGGCGGGTTCCGAGACTGAGGAGGAACCTGTCCCCCTCTGTTCACAGGTCGTATGTGATCCATTTGTATTCCAGTCTTTAATCAGCTTGCTAATCAGTTTCAAACACGTTTAGAAGCCATTTGAGACAACAGGTGGACTGCGGAACCACGTTAAAAACTGCCACAAAGTATGCGCAATACCCTCTGTTTCCTGTTCGGACATGTTTCTAATATATCTAGGCCGATGTTGAGTCTGGGACCTCTGGCAAAGTGAACTCTGACGACAAGCCAAAAGTTGAGGGCTCGTGAAACGCGGGAGCAAGAAAACGATCCAATATCGTAGGAAGTCGGTAAGTTGCTGCAACTTCCAAGAACCGGCAGTCATCTCATCTAACATTGTCTCTCCCAGTCCGGCCATAATGCCGATGGTGCATCCTGTGCTCTCTTATGCTGCTATTATGTAGAGCGCTATCTTGGGCTCTGCACGAAAATAGAGTCACAAACGCTTAGGACACGATACATTACTTGGCTCTACCGAACATGTGTGGCTCCTACCCAGAGAGCGTACCTTTTTGACCGCCCCCCCGGCTCCTACCAATTTGCCCACAAATGAGTGAAAATGTGAAAAGCATTTGTCGCGCGCCAACCGCACAAAGACTTATCGCACCACGCATGCCAGATGTTGGGCTAAGAGAATCTCTCGCTTCTCTGTCCCGGTCACACCTTCGGTATCGAGTGGTGTTGTCGATGATGCATCGCGTGGTCTTGGAAATGAAGCTCAAGAGGATTGTGAACAGTCGGAGGACGAAGTGTTTTCGCGGCACCCAAATCCCTCGCGGTCAGGCAAGAAAGCGGCTGCGAGGAGCAATCCGGTCGGTAATGACTCGGCAGAGAGCTCGAAGTATGGATTCACGACTGCTCCTATGACCCCCGGGAATGCCAACGAAGACGAGAGCCCAATTGATCCACAAGACAGGGATGAGGATTCTTCCCATTTGGATGGATTCCAACACACGCAGGTTCTCTTGTGGACATCTGTGTTGGACTTTTCAAGATACAAGAAACACAAAGCGACCAGCGCGGGATAAACCTGCCATTGGTCAGTAACCACGGAACCCTCTTTCTGATTCCGCTAACCTGTCCATATAGGAATATTCGGCTTGCCGGCTATCTGAAGGCGGGTGGCGATCACCGAAGCTTCCCTCAGAATGTACTGGGCTAGCCGTCTCCGCTGAACTTGAACTTGCTGGGGGTAGGGTGTGTCCTCATGCTCACCGTCGACCGATTCCCCGCCAAAGTAGCGGCTGCTTGACTTGGGCACCGAAGACAAGGACGTGAGGGAATGAGGAAGACAACTCGCTCAAGATAAGTCTCACGCTCTTCCAAGCATGATCACAAGTAGCCGTTTCAAGCTAATCACTAAGTCTCGTATGACTCATGATTCGATTCTCGCATTTATCTACCAAAACTCCAACCATGGCCGATTACCTGCTTCGATTTCCACGTGCTCTCTCTCTTGCAGTCTGGGGATTTGTCCTCCGATGGTGTATGTGTGTCAGACTGGTGCTGGCAGGTCTTCCCATCGGCCACCGCCTTCCGGCATCGCTTAGTTTCTGTGTCGGTCATATGGCCGCACACATAGTCGTTGGTGGTTTTCTCGCACATGGTGATGGCTCTTGGGATTTTGTGGAAGGTGTCTGTGGGGGCAAGGCGTCAGAAGGTGGCTCTGGTGCTGAGAATGTGGAGGAGGGGGCAGATTTTATGCTCGAGTCTGCTGGGTTCTGCGTTGTCAATGGCAGCGCAGCTGATGGGTCAAACGTACGGTTTCTCGGGTGAAGGAAGATGTATGAAGGGAGAAGGGAGAGTGGTGAAGGAGTATGTATGTCACAATGCAAGCTCGGTTCTCTCAAGCCTTGATCCTGTGAAACATATTTCCGAATGATCTGAGGTTCGAATGATGTGCCATTGATTTGCACGTCTCAAAAAAGGGATTTAGTCTCCGTAATCTTCCTAACCGCTCAGGTTTAGCTCGATACCCACCAAATCTTGCCCTGAATCCATCACCGTTACTCGATATCGTTCATTCTCCTAGAGCTTCTGCTTCCGCCGCAGCTCTTTTCAACCCCTGGAGGCGCTCCACCTCCATCAGCTTCCAGCTCCACTCGCCGAGCCTCTTATGCGCCTTGACATATGCCGGAGAGTCAGACGGGTTCTCCTGCATCGCCTTCCACAACCCCGCAACCGCCTTCTCGTACCTCGCCTTCTTGTCGTCGGTAACGCAGCCGAGCGTCCGCACATCTTCCGGCCTCAGGAGCCGCTCGTAATCACTAGGGAATGTCCATTCCGTAATCAGTGGCTCCGGCTGGATCATCATAACTCGTCCAAGCATGAGATAGACTTTATAGCCGTTCACCATCTTGTCATACCAGTTCTCCCCAACCACCGACTCCGCCACGTTCTCCGAAAGCCAGCTCTCCAATACTGCGGGAAAAGGCCCGAGTATGACCACGGAGTCCCAGGACACTTGCGTCTCCGGGTGGGGAGCCAGCACGTAAGGGATGCCGGTGCGGTGATTGCTCTTGCGATGCCACAGGAAGGTGAGGAGGCTCCTGCCGTCCGAAGTGAAGTTGTTGATTTTGATAACGATCACTTGGCGGCCGCTGTCTTGCGTAGGCGTGTCTAGGAGGTACTGCCAGTTTGCCTGCTCGCCGGTAGCGAGGAGGTTGAGGTCGGTGGTCCAGATGTAGCGGAGAGTGGAGAGGTTGACGTGGGGAGTGCTGAGCGCGAGCACCGGTTTGGAGATTCGGGCGTATGTGCGGGGGTCTGTTCCTGGGCCCATGCTTGTAATGAGATGGAGTTGGAAGGTGTGTTGTGGTATAGGGACATGTGGACCGCGGCGTCGATGAGGGAGTTGGGGTGGTTGCACCATGGTGAATAGCTGGGGTGCTGCGGTAGGTATTAGTGGGTTGATATTCACTCGACTGCTTTCGTGATGCATCGGCGGGGTCGGATAGGGTGAAGAATATTACTCACACTCTGCGGTGTTTTGATGATGTTTCGGAGGCCGCTAAGTGATAGTGACATCGAAATGAGGCTTGAAGCTGGGCTAGGTGAGGTGAAGAGCAGACAAAGTAGAGGCTGAGCACGTGTTCGATTGAAGCTACTTTAAGCAAGTCCAGGTCAATAAACAGCTCACGTCCTTGCTTGCTCACTGGACGTCGAAATCGTACTTGGAAAACAAGAGTGATATCACTATTTTTACAATTTAGATCGCGATGTTGTTATCTTCCGCCAGCTTTCGCCTAGCCTCAAGGCTTCGGCAATGCGCCGGGCACGTGTCTCATCTTTCGACTAGACGTTCTTGCCTAGACCCATCTATGAGCTCTATCACCTATGCTTCGTTACTCGAAGCTGTCTCGAAAGACGATCAAAGCATCCATTCCTCTGCTACATGCTTTTTAGCTCACTTGCTCACCCGAACGGCTTGGGGAGGTTACAGCTCTATATCAATTGTTTCAGGGTCTTGGACGCAGCTTACATGACCGGGTTTCCCGACGTCTAGGCGGATCCGCAACGTGTTTGTTTGAAGATCGTGAAGAGAGATGACAAGAGCCAGACTTTAAAGCTAGGGCACTTTGATGGATATAATAGTAAAGGGAAGAGTATGGAATGTCTAATGAAGTGATACGCCCCATGACGTGGAATATACTTTAGTTTTGAAAGTGCTGTTCTCCCATAACCCAAATGTGACAGAAGGACCGAATAAATGTAAACAACCTAAGCGTAGGAAATACTATAGGAGAAGCGCAGGTCCTAGTTGAAGGATGAATTGCCTTGTTTTTCAAGTTCGTGTAGAAAGAATACTGACTGAAGAGATGGAAGGCCGGAATCGTGGACTGTACAAGGGGTTGGTTCTGACGACCTGGCTGCCGCGAGCTTTGCCCGTGATTCAATTTCGAGTCGAGTGAATTTGATGATGGATAATGAAGAAAGCAAACATGAGTTCGATGTCGAGATAGAAGTGGGATATTTGCTTTGTCAGCAGCCCACCTGCACTTCAAAACAACAGCGGCCTAGACAAGCTGGGCGTGAAAAGGTGGCACCCCTACCTATTTGCGACTGCTTGTGGTGCTTTAATGCATTTTTATGTATTCAAATGAGATACAAAGCTTTAGCTTCAGTCCGCCTATATTGAAATACTCCAAGCAGTGGCAGGCAGGTGCACCTATCTATAAGACAGCGTGGTAGACTAGTTAAGTGGCAATATAAATTGGCAATCCACGAATCTTCGGGGTATATACCCACTATTCATGTGCTTGTGTACCATTCTTTAGCACCGTTTGAGGTCCTCTAGTATGTTTTTGCTATCCATGAAATACCAACTTTGGCAAGCTTAATAGCTCCCCGGGCCACCTCAGACGGTGGTGATTGAGTGTGCCACTTTTTCCCTACCTAGCGTCGGCGATGTAGTCTCCTTGCACAACGATGACTTCTAGGAACACTATTTCAATGCCAGACGTCTCTGCGCAGTTTTTACACGGGAAAAGAGGTTCCAGAATCCATGCTCTATCCTTGTGGTTATTTCTATCAGGTCTTTATACAACACGAAAAGTCGTCGAATCGTCAACTCGGTTTTCCTTCGACATTCAACACCCCCGGCCCTCCAAAAATGCTATAACATTTCAGCACAAGTTTCAGTCTATGGCTTGATCAAAAGGCTGTGGCCCTCCATCTCCTCCGGCTGCGGCAGGCCCATGATAGAAAGCACCGTAGGCGCGACATCACCGAGCACACCGTCAGTCTTCTTCAGAGTGAAGCCTTCGGGTGCGTTGGCCATTACAAAGGGGACCTTGTTTGTCGTGTGCGATGTTTTCGGCTTGCCCTCCTCGTTGAGCATCTCTTCCGCATTTCTAAAGAAATATTAGCATCGCGCGAATTGTTGGTCTAGGAAACTGCACAACTCACCCGTGATCAGCTGTAACAAAAAGCACATAACCGCTCTCCTTGCACTGCTCATACACCTTGGCAATCGCCTTATCTGTCTCCGTCACACCCTCTATCGCGGCCTTCAACACACCCGTATGGCCAACCATGTCCGGCGGCGCGAAGTTGTTCATCAGGAACTCAAATTTATCCGTCCTGATGCGCTCGCATAGCTTCTCCGCAACGCCCATAGCGCTCATCTTCGGTTGGAGGTCATACGTTGCGACCTTTGGTGAGTCGATCATCTCTCGTTCTTCGTTCTCAAACTGCTTCTCTACACCGCCGTTGAAGAAGAACGTAACGTGTGCGTATTTCTCCGTCTCAGCGACGTGGCATTGCTTGACGCCTTGCTTCCCCAGCCACTCGGCCAGCACGTTGCCCATGTGTTGCGGCTTGAAGGCTATCGGGAACGGGAACTTCAGGTTATACTGTGTCATGGTAGTAACGTTGAGGTTTTTGGGGTAAGGGAAATCGGGCTTGGGGGAGCGGTCGAAGTCGCCGATGAGCTGGACGACTTCTCGGACGCGGTCGGAGCGGTAGTTGAAGAAGAAGAGAGTATCGTTGTCTATACAAATTAGTTTGCAGTTCAAGTATTAACTTGTAAATTGCCGTACCTTGAATACGGCGGTCCTTTCCACCGACAATAATCGGCTTCAGGAACTCGTCCGTTTCTCCCTTCTCATATCTCTCCTTTATTGTTGCCAGTGGGTCGTTGCTATCTTCACCCTCCCCAGAGACAACACCCTTCAGGCCCACCTCGACTCTGTCCCACCTCTTATCACGGTCCATGATGTAGTATCGGCCAACTATCGTAGCAATCTCCCCGAGTCCGATCTCCTTGGTGGCTTCTAGAAGGTCTTTCAGGTGACCAGCTCCAGACTTGGGGTCCGTGTCTCTTCCGTCGCCAAAGAAGTGGATGAAGACCTCGGGGACCTCCATCTCCTTAGCCACCTTAATAAGAGCAATAAGGTGCTTGATATGAGAGTGGACTCCGCCATCTGATACTAGGCCGAGGAAATGCAAACGTCCATTCCCATTCTTCGCATGACTGAACGAGTCTTTGATAGTTTGCACCTCACGCAGCTTGTTGGTCTTGATCGTTTGGTCGATTCGCACGACATCTTGCCAGACCACCCGTCCGGCGCCGATGTTGAGATGGCCGACCTCGCTGTTGCCCATCAGGCCCTCGGGCAGCCCGACGGCGAGGGAGGAAGCTTCGAGCTCGGTGTAGCCCTGGGCCGTCTTGGATCCCTCCTCTTTGAAGCTATCCATAGTGGGAGTGTCAGCGTTAAGGATGGCATCGCCCTCCTTGGGAGAGGACGAGCTGGCAATGCCCCATCCGTCGATAACGATGAGGACGGCTTTTTGGTTGACTTTCACCATCTTGTTTGACTTTGGGGAAATGTAGGAAGGGGAAAAGGTGAGGAGAAATCAATTGAACGAAAGAAAGGAAAAGGTCTTCGCAATGTAACACTGCACGGTGACCGGGCAACAGGTGATGGGGAGAGAAGAGTGGTGTGGTGGAGGGGTAGCGGGGTGAAAAAGACTCAACCAAAAGCAACACCACGTCACCCACGCGAACGTCTGCGATAACGCTGAGAAGTATCTCTTTTGAATAGCTGCGTTCGTGTACCCGCGAGGACTATTGAAGCCGGAGAACGACACATCGCCCTCACCCGAGGTAACAAAGCCGCTGGAACTCTTCGCGGGAATCTCAGGCTTGCCCGCAGCTCCGACGTCTCCTCCGATTCAGCCCGTCCTCCATCGCCATCAACACACGCACGGCCGGTACCTGCGTATCACGGGATCCTACCGACTGCTGTGTTTATCTAATACTGACTGCCAGAGCTTTGACGCCCATCTTGGCGCTGTTCTTTTGTTCCCACGCGAAGCTTCAACTTCACAACTTCAACCTCTAGAACTACAACCACCATCGACATCATCAACGTCGCCATCATACCAGCCGTCCCCCCAATGTCGAACCCCCAAACCCCCGCGACCCACCCTACCTTCGCCCTCCACACCACCTCCGCAACTCCCTCGTCCACGCCTGCTCCTCCCGCTCCACCACCGCTCCCCTCGCCGTCCAGCTTCGACACTCTCCCACCGCTCCACACCCTACTCACCCGCCTGCTCACAACCACCGCCCAGCCAGCAGATCCGAATCCTACACATACCGTCGATCCCGAAGCTGCGAACCAGCTCGATATCCAGGGCCTGCCGAGCGAAGCGACGAAGCTGAAGTTGAAGCTGCAGAGGGCGAGGATGGCCGTTATGGCCCTGCCGGACGTGGGACGGGGGATCGAGGAGCAGGAGGAGGAAATTGCGGAGCTAGAAGAGAGGGTGAGGGGGCTGAAGACGGCGTTGGAGGGCTTGGGGAAGGGAGGGAACATTAAGGCGGAAGAGAGTGGGAATGTTGAGGCCGGGGATACGAAAATGGGTGGATGAGATTCTCAGGAGCTCCCGAGATACAAGAACATGTCTGCGCTAGGACGGCTGGCTTTGGAGATGGCTTTGGATGAGGTCAACAACCGTCGGAATGGCTGCGGCGAGGAGAGCGATGTGGGATATCGCTCGTGCAGATGCCCCGGAGGGGTAGGAGCTCACAATGGTATATGGAACAACTACGACAGTAACTACTTTGCAACTCTTCCATAGACATCAAGGTATGTGTGAGTTGTTTTGGAACAGGGTGCAGTTCGTCCCGCAATCTAGCTAACACGCCTAGAAGAAGCCGACACAATGATTACGACTACAATGACAACGAACTTCTTCAATAATCAAAAATCTTCAGCAACGTACATGCCTCTATATACTGGACGGCCAAGTGTTGCCGTGCTTTTCGCTCTTTCAGCGCTATATGTTACTGGAACCACGACCCAGTTCAGGTTGCTCGCATCTACAGTCAGTAGACTTAAGTCTGCTCCGAGCACCCAACGTTTTTTGGTGGGAAACGTACGGTTCATCGGATCAGACTTAAGTCCTAGTACTGTACATGGAGAAGGTTAATCCCGCCTAAACATACTAAGCTCATTCGGAACACATATGCTCAATGTCGGAAAGTTCTCCTTGATAGGCTTGAGCATAACTTAATCTACAGCAAGCGGCGAACTCCCCTGGTTAGTTCCATGGGTTCAGTGTGGGCCCTCCCGCCCGTAAGAATGGCTCGTTACCATGGGAGGCATCGTTCACGTGATTCAGAGCGCACATCAGAGCGCACATCAGAGCGCAAGCCACGATATACTAATAAAGGGATCTCGCATCTACCTCTCTCGCTGCAACTCGAGCTTTGATCGTCACTCCAACCTCTCACTCTTAGTCTCCTCCCACCAAAACTTCGCACCCCGACACTCCACCTCTACAACCTTACGCCCTCCTGCTACTATGCCTAGTCAGACCTCTCAGAATAGTGAGTTGAATCCAGTTTTCCAAAGCCACCTGGGTGGCGGCTTAAAATTGTCAGCGAACTAATACGATCTGCAGAACATCGCAGCATGTATGCTCCATCATACTCCACTATGCTACGAACACAAGACAGCATATCCTTCGAGGATATATTAGCCGTACCCTTCCAGTCCTATTCCAACCTTGAAATCTTCAAGTCTATCGAGAAATATGAAGAGGAATCGAATCGGAGGAAAGCTAGTGGCCTGGCTTTCGAAGACTGCGTTCTTAAGACTTACCTCACGCCTAAGGATTCGTGGAATAAGTCGCTCAGCTCTTGGCACGCCGCGCATGAAGGCCTATTCGCTGCAGAACATGCCCTTTCCAGACGGGTGCAACCACTCACCCGCCGAGATGATTATATCCCTACGCTGATGAGCTTGATGCGTACGTCAGTTGAGGCGGCCATCTGTGTAGCGCAAGGGGCGCGAGATCCCACAACGGTATTCTGGCAACGTTTGGGCCTGTTGCCGCATTCCGGAGAACATAAGAATAGCCGTTCCCTCCAACAACATGTAAACCGTTTGGTCCAGATTATAAGACTCGAAATCAAAAGAATCAAAAGACGCAGCGCTCTCTTCTTGGGCTCGTGTTTTCGGGGCCCAGCAATCGGAGACCGAGAGGACCATAGCGAATGCCTGATCTGCCGACATCCCTATGGTGGAGTACACCACCTTCCCTTGAAACTCATTTGTGGACATGTCTGGGGAACTAAATGTATCCTCACCTGGGTGAGCTCGAACAATGGGAATTCCAATACCTGCCCAAAGTGTAGAAAGGTCCTGGTACCCCCTCGCGATTGGATGGATGGGTTCAACGAGCCCGTCCAGCTGGTTATCACGCAGCTGGCCCAGATTTGTAATCTTTACATCGCAGTAGCTGGAGAAGAGAACTACGAGGCATCCAGTTTGCCGGAGTTGGTGAGGGATATGATGGTGTTTGTAGATATTCTACAGAACGGGGGATGCAAAGAATGATGAAGTTGGTCTGTGAGACTACTCTTTTCTTTTTTACAGTGACAGGCCACAAGTCTGGGCACACTAGTACGCCACTGCTTGGGGTACCCCACAGGGTTTCGAAGAGTCGAGGGTGATGTCAAGCTTCAAGCAGTGCAGATTGGACTGCTTCTTGACTAATTGCCTGCCCAGTAGCCAGGCCACCCCGAACAGTGGTGTTGGGTGGGCAAACTGGAGGGAGCCCGTGCCCAGACTGTACAAGGGCGTTATTCCAACTTCAATATGGATAAACTGGGGCTGATGGGCTGGTCTTTGCTTGTCTGGCTACTCTTTCACCGGAAAAATAACAGATGCTTGATACGACTTTCGAGTCTTGAATCTAGGGTAAATGGGGAAGAAAAAGGATGAAATGCTACACGATCGAGTTGAATGTCATATCCTATTGAAATTTAAATCGCTCTACACTCATGCTGTGTCAGTGTCAAACCATCTCTACTCCCAGTTTTTCAAAACCGTCTCCTCTCCCTTCAGCGCAGCATACTTCAGACTACCGGCCCATAACTCTTTCTGCTTCTTCTCATCCAACACTTCCGCCGTCTGATGAGCGCCCACCGCAAACCCATTGAGCGCCACAGCCTTCGGATACTTCCCCAACGGCTCCGTCACATCGAAAGCCGCCCTTCTCACGGCTTTTGCAGAAGTGCTAGGCCTCCGCAGCGTGCCGTTTGGCGCGAAATACTCGACCAAGAACATGAGTGGAGCGAAGAGGGGCAGAATATAGACAAGCATGATGCGTATTGGTAGCGGTGAGTTCCGCACAATCCCCGTCGCCATCCCACCAGGATCGACAGAGAGGACCGAGATGTTTGAGAGCGCCGGGTCGGCATCAATTCGCCGTTGAAGCTCGGGCATTAGCATAGCCATGAGGGTCTTACTCATTCCATAGCGCCGCATACCTGCAGCCCACACCGCCATGATTCCGGCATCATTTTTCTCCTCGATGGGTGGCTTGGCGAGAGCGTCGATATTGGTGAAGATGGTCTTGTGACTTTCATCTGTGATGTGGTTGTTGCGCGGGTCCATGGGATCATGTGTCCAGCTCGAGATGATGACGATGCGGCCGTTTTCTTTGTCCATGATTTGCAGGAGGAGTAGAATGAGGAGGAAGTTGGAGAGGTAGTTTATTGCAAAGTTCTCTTCCAGGCCTTCGCTCGTGAAGGATTGGCCTTTGGTGTTCTGGACAGCAGCATTTAGGATCAGCGCGCGGATGGGAGGTAGAGCACCTGAGGCCACGCGGTCGTTGATGGCTTTGGCGCCAGCCCGGACGGAAGCGAGGGTGCTAATGTCAAGAGCCACGGCTTCGTGATGTTTCCCATTTGCTGACTTAGACAAGATGGCCTGGAGAGTAGACGCTTTGGCCGGGTTGCGGACGCTGAAGAGGCCGGTATAGAGAGATGCTTCGTGGGATGCGAGGAACTGAGACGTGAAGGCAGCTCCGAGGCCACCATTGGCGCCCGTGATGAGGACCGTGCCCTTGGTGTTGGACATGGTGTAAGTGCAGTGCTTTTTCGATGCGAACTGGAGGTGTAGGTTCAGTGTTCGCCCGTGGAGTAGTGTATTTAAGAGTAAGAACCCAAGGTCATACGACAGCGTTAATTAGCAAGCACTTTCTTTGGCGGCTTTAATGTGTGGTCGTAACGGCGTGATAGTATGAGCCGTGAAATTTCGTCCAGTTCGCTCGGCTTGAGAAGTAGAACACTGCATACGCCGGAGAGGGACACGGACGATAGTAGTCGGGCTAGAATAACCGACCACGCAACTTACTACCTTCGCTGTTTGCTGTGTCACTAATTCTCAAGCGTCACAGCCAATAGCATCCGCGGATGGTTGCGATTTCTAAGGATGACACGCAAAAGGCCTTATTGCTGACCTGAATTGCTGACATCGTCTTAGAAATGCAGAACTTCGATACCTTCTTCTTGAAACCTTTTTGGATGCTTTTATGTTTGCTCCTTTGATCAACCCGTCGAGCCAATCATTATGCTAGACGTTGATTCTCCCGCTACTCCGAGTATGGTCTAGTCTTGCAACCTCCTGCCAGCAACACCACTCCAACCACTCGTGTCACTGAACGTACCTTGGTCATTATCATCAATAATCGAACTCCTGCATCTGCTGGGATGTAACCTACCCCAATCATTCTGCCGCACGGCTTTCAGACCAACCCGTTCCCGCCCCGCGCATTCGGAGAAGGGCCAAAGACTATGCAGCAGCGAAAATCCCATAGGAAATCCCGCAAGGGCTGTCAGAACTGCAAGAAGCGACATGTCAAAGTACGCAGCTTGCCTACCCCATGACCACATCTGTAGTTTGTCTAGTCCCTTTGTCTACACCCTGACTCCCCATAGTGCGACGAGCGAGGACCTCCATGCGCTGCATGTATAGCACGTAATACTGAGAGTAGTTGCAACTACGGAAAGTTAGATGCACGAGATGGAGCTAGCGTATCTAGCAAAAGCAGTCTTCGGCCTTCCCCTGTGCCGCCTCCCTCCAATGACGATGACGAGAACCCAGCTGACGGGCTCCGATTGGCGGAGCTAGAGCTGATGCATCGCTGGTCGACAAGCACCTTCAAGTGCCTTTGCATACTGCCCGAAGATGTCCAGTACCTTCAGGTCGAAGTCCCCCGCGCAGCCTTCAGACACGACTACGTTCTGAATGGAATCCTAGCCTTAGCTGCATTAGAGATAGCGATAGGCGACCACACTACCGACGTATCAAAGAAAAGGGCATACCTTGGTCACGCATCGAGATATTATGCCCTGGCCAGCGAGTCCCTCCGTGCGGCGCTCTGTAATATCACTGAAGAGACACACCACTCGATCTACCAATGCTCGATGATGCTGACGGTGATCAACATGGCCCTTCCGCTGCCCAGGCAGGTCGAAGACAACAAATTCGATAAGACAAGGCCGGGTATGTTAGATCGTATGGTTACACTCTTCAGTCTCTTCCTTGGCAATGGCTCTATCGTCCTTGTAAATTTTGAATGGCTTCTCGATAGCCCGGCCGAACCTTCGCTGCGCGCGGGTTCGGCCGGGCTATCGAGAGGCAGAAGATGCGACCGGAGAACCTGGACGCCATTACGGCAGCTGCGTTAGCCAGGCTTTCGACTGTCATCGACGGTGCCAGTCCGACGCTCGCTAGTGGTGACTCTATGGCCGTCGATGAGCCCCTGGACCCGTACCAAGAAGCTGTGAAGCAACTCAGAGAGTGTTTTATGCTCGATTCTGATGACTCGATCAAAGGGTTCTCTATCGCGTTTCCCATGTTCGCTGGCCCAAAATTTGCCCTCGCTTTCAAGCGGATGGAGCCATTGGCACTTTTTATCGTTATGCACTGGGGTGTATTACTACACCGCCCTCCCCCGCAAGCGTGGTGGGCAGTAGGAGTAGGGGAACGGCTCGTGCGAGAGATCTCAGAGATGCTAATGTTGAAGATACAACCTGCTGATATGCTGGAGTGGCATCAAAATCTTACATGGGCACGAGAACATGTGGGATTGCCAACGTGGTGTTATGAAAACTAGAACGCCGGCCTTGCATTCCAAAATTCACCTATAGCGATATAGATCTACGAACTGGCAGCCGCGATCGTCGCCGCGTATGTCACTTGCCATATCCGTAGAATACTCGCAATCGCCATAATCGCCCAGCGATCTCCAAGCTCCCCAGTGGCCCCTCTGCCTAGGAATTGGAACTTCCCAACCTTGTGCATACTTGGCTTCCCGTTGTCCGCCCACACCGCTACAATCTCTTTTCCATCGCTCGTTAGACCAACATCTCTGGACGTTCGCTTGCCGCCGCGGCCCCCGGCTGTCTCGCCATCCACCCGGACCAGCTTCCACCCCCGCGTCCACTTGGAACTATCCAGCCCCTGGACTTCGTCACCCCGCGACGGCCGCCATTCGAAGTGCCCAGGAAGCATGCTGTTTCCATCTTGAAGTGGAATAGAGAAGGAGTAGGTTGCGGACTTTAGGCTCCAGTGGGCACGGAGCTGTTCAGTTATGCCATAGGCGGGGATTGTAATGATGGATTGCTTTGAGAGGTAGCCTTTTGTCTTTACCGTTGCAAGGGGAGTGCTGGACGCCGTGTCGGGCCCGCTGTGGAGGACGAGCTTGGGCTTGCCGCCGAAGCCAGCGTGGCGGGTGACCGAGTGGTGAGGTTGAGAGGCATGCTCTCCGAGTTGTAGTTGCTTTCTGTGGTCGTAAAGGTTGAAGGTGAGAGGGAATCCGGCGTTGTAGTGTGCGGCCTGAGATGGGGCTGCGTAGTTGGCCACAGGGTATTGCTGGAAGGAAGTCATGGTGGAAGCCTTGAATGTGTGGAGTTGGGTTTTGTCTTTGATAAAGCGCTCTATGGCTGTAATGGAAAGAGAGGTAGAGGAAATGCGTGTTCTTGTTGTAAGTGAGGATTTGAATAGGTCGCGATGTAGTTTGGAAGAGGGTCCTTAAGTAAAATTCTTGTCCATCAAAGCCGGGATACGCCTCGCGGCGCCGCATGCTTCCTACTTTGGAATCCGCGTAACTGCCGCCAAGAGTAGTTGCAACTGCCAACCAAGCTGGGCTAGTGCTTGCAAAACAAGGGGAAGGCGAGCATGCCGATGTAGACGGATGGTTAGGCGACAGGACTAAGGTTGCCTAGAGGTCGTTCGCGAGATGCTGCGCCTCAGCACCTCTGGCTCCGGAGATAGACCTACCTTAGCGCGCCAAACCCGTACGCGAGCATAATGTTGGCACCATGTCCAGATGCTTTTGCAATACGAGATCGTTTCAACCTGAATATAATGGGACGACGATGTCCCCAGAAATTTATGTTACAGGAACATGGTGTTTAGCCTCTAACATAGTTTCTTATAGGACATGATTTTTCTATAGAACATGGTTTTCCTTATAAACATGGTTTTCTACTTAGCTTATATAAGCCCGTATTAAATTCTTTACGTTAGCTGGCACTTTACTACAACACCTACCGGGGCACCCCCACTGTGCCACCCCGCCGCCTATGGTACCGCAAATATTAGACCGGTCTGGAGTAAACTTTAGGAAAAAGAAATTATTAAGCAGCATCTAGCCATTTAGCGTTGGTGTGGTAGAAGATACAGCATTACCGAGGGAGTAAAAGAGGGGTACCCGTGGTAAAGTAGAGAGAAATGGTTTTCTTAGAAAATATAAATTTAGAAACATGGTGTTACACCCGAACATGGTTTTTACTGGAATATAATTTTTCTTACCTAATACTTGTTCCATAGAAAACGCCACTAAAAGGATGCCCTTGTAACACTGTAATATCTTGAAGCCATTTCTTATTGCAGCAAGATGTGTATACAATAGACTAGTGAAAGGATGCCCGGAAGAACACGCATGTCAACATCATGCTAGCATCATGCTAGCATGATTTTCACGGCAGCATGGCTGCAACAACATGCTCGCATACCGGCTTAGCGCGCTAAGGTAGGTATGCTCGTCAGGCACGTGATGCCATGATATGGGTCTCTGAATGCATCTTCTCAGATATTTGTAGTTTCTTGTACTGAAACATCATACACATGTTCAAAGACAGCTATAGGCATGGGCGTATTACACCAACATTTCTCCTTAGGTGTCTGATGTCACTCTCCGCTAGTCCATTGTGAGACTAGCGTGTAACTCGCGTTCTCTTCGCGCCGGCGCGTACCCTCGCCTCCCTTCAAATGACCTCAAACTTGCTCAGCACTGGCGGAACTTCCTCAACACCGCTTGTGTCCCCCAATGCCTTCTTTGCGGCTTCTTCACGTTTAGCGGTAAAACGAATGAGGAAAATACTACCAAATTCAAGCACACTCAGGCCACTCATCACGCTAAAGCCAAGATGGAACTTGGGGGCATATTTGCCGACATCTAGGATGAGAACTGTCATGGTCAGCTAATACCTTCAAAGTGCTGCTGATAGATCCTTACGAGGCACCCAAGCGATGAAGGCTTGGCCAAATGTTTGTGCCACTCCAATAACAATCGCCCGCTCCTCCATGTCATCGTGCATGATCTCGATAGCCCAAGCCTGTGCAGATGTTAGCAACGTCAAACTTCCAGTCCTCTCCGAACTTCTTCGAGATCGGCTATCCTCTGATACTTACATATAGGACTGGCCAGAAACCCCAGGAGGCGGCGTTGATAAGATATCCGAAAAAGGTTGCGCCATAACCTGGTTGCGAAGCAACGGTCACCATACCGACAAAGTTTAAGATCTGGTATGGCGGTGTCAGTATAGTTCGAAGCAGTTTCACACTTCATACTTACAGCTGGGACAACCAAGACCTGCCATCGTTTCCCAATGCCATCAGATACCCATGCATATCCCAAGGTGAAGACGAGACCGACGGCCTGTCCTGCTGTTGGGAAGAGATTGATCTGGTACACGCTGAAACGATCAAGGGACTTCAACCAAACCGAGAAGTAGTTGAGAGGCTGAGTCACAACGCAGTGGTTTCTAGCGCATCGCTCAATAAGGGACTCAAAAGCGAAGCTCGTTGACTTACATGAGGGTGAAGGTGAACACATAGATGGGCCAGTGGGTCATAATTTTTCTTACTTTCGCCCATGTGAGCGGTACTGGCTTCCTCCGTTCTATTTTCGACATTCGAGCAATGTGTAGCTCGCGCTCCTCGGGACGCATCCATCTTGCTTTGGTAGAGTGGGGATTATCAGGGATAGCAAAGAATCCCCACAGCGGACCCCAGATGGAGATGACACCACAGAATATGAACAACCATCGCCATCCCGCTAGTCCGGCGGTCCCATTCATTCCTCGATATATCCCGGCTTGGAGGTATCCGCTGAACATACTGGCTGCATAACTTGCGGAATAAAAGATTGCGATGCGCTTGCTGAGTTCTATGGCTTTGATCTTAATATTTCGTTTCTTCCGAAGACCTCGTCAGACTACTCACCTCTAGGTGTATACCAGCTTCCCATTAGGGTCAATACACCAACTGCAAATGGACTCTCTAGCATCCCCAAAAGGAACCGCAGGGCGAACACCGTCTTCACGTTTGGTACGGCGGCAAAACAGAACGTCATGATGCACCACAGAAGCTCGACGATTGGCAGATAGAGAGAAGGTCGGACTAAGCGAAAATGGTCAGCTCGTCAACCAGTAGCGCAACCCTAAGTTGAATTCACCTCTTGTGAGCAGGAATTGAGACGGAATTTGGCCCACGAGGTACCCGCACGTGAAGTAAGTCGATAGAAGATTGTATTCCCTGCCATGAAAATGCAAGTCTTCCTTCATACCGCTAACATAGGCATTCGCTATAGTTTAACAAGTCAGCACCGAAATTTCCGTACTGTGCGTAAGTAACTGACTAATATTAGAGGAATCTAATAACCGGACAAAGTACCCAAAGGTGGCCCAGCTCCTGTAACTCGTAAGCACCGAACGAACGTCCACGAAGAGTAACTACAAAGATTGAGGCTGCGCTTACATGATATACCAGTCGAGCTTTTGGATCAACTTCCTCTCTTCTTTGGTTCTACGACCTCCGTCCCAGATCACTTCCTGGACCTTCTCCCATCTCGGGCGCGGAGAATTTTCATTCGTTGGAGCCTTGGAGATGGCAGCCTCCTGCACCACATCAACAGCGGCAGATTTAGGGTCTAGCGCCATTGTTGTATCACTTCTCTTTCGCGAAATGAAGATCACCTAATGCAGAGCATGCGAAGAAGGCAAGCCACTGTGTTTGCCAAACCGGATGCCTGGGACCAGGAGACCACTTTTATACCAGTTGAACTTTCGGCGGGCTTTCATGGGTACCTCTTCTGGTAATTCCCGAGCGATCGCTGTCTCTGAAAACCCTAGACGTACCGCTCAGTATAGTACGAAATGGCGACATTTGCTAGGGCGGCCTAGAAGTAAAGCAGACCCACGTGCTGAACCCACTTTTACCTACACATAGTGGTCCTAGAGCCTCGTCACGACCTTCAGATAAGATTTTGAGTCAGATCGCCGTATTTACGGGTTGCCACTGACAGCATCCTAGTTGGTACCGTTTAGCACGACTCAGTCCGGATTTCTTGGCTCATCAGAACTCATCACCGAAAATCTCGAATGTCACTTGAAGGTGTGAAGTTGCGAAGTATAGAAGACAATACCTGCGGTTTTTAGTGCGGTTTATTTCAAAGAGCCATTGACGCAAGTTCTAGCTCTACTTTACGATACGAAACTTTTCGTTTGATTTACGCTAATCCTCTACATAAACCTGGTATTTATATCGACTTCCGACATGGTCGTCTCTCAATCGAGCCTGGCCGGCGCCATAAACTCTCTCGCGAACAGTTCCCGATTCTCCCTTCTCGGCATACCTCCCCCTCTCTCTCAGCACCGGGACGAGGAGGTCGACTAAATCCTCGAAGCTTCCAGGAGAAGTAACATGACCTACATTGAAGCCGTCTAAATCCGCGACATCCATCCACTCCTCCAAAATATCTGCCACGCGCTCTGCTGAGCCTACAGGAACAGGCCCATTGCCGCCGATAGACACTGCTTTGCCGATATTCCTCGGTGTCCAAGCTGGTATGTCATTGCCGTGGTATTTGAGGCTGTCAACAAGCGAATGGACGCGACTGTCCACCTGAACGTCGCCAGGCGTAATCTCCACATCGAGATCCATTTTGCTCAAATCAATGCCCGCGTTGCCTGAATAGAACGCGAGACCGCCTTCAACGCTCGCAAACTTCAACGCTTCCTCGTACTTGGCCTTTGCTTCTTCATCGGTGCGCCCTATGACAGGGGTGATGACTGCAAAAACCTTTACACTTTTGGGATCGCGACCTAATGCAGCTGCTCTAGCTCTGATGTTTGCCACTCGGGGTGCCAAAATGTGCGGTGAAAGGGCTGCTACGAAGACTCCTTCTGCATGAGTTGCAGCGAAGTCCATTCCTGATGCAGACGTTCCTGCTTGAAATAGGAAAGGGGTTCTTTGAGGAGAGGGATCCAGAATATGAGGCGCGTCGAGCTTAAAATTTGCGGATCTGTGATGGATGAATCGGATGCGGTCAAAATCGGCATACACCTCGTTTTCCGCATCTTCTTTTAGCGCGTCTTCGGCCCAAGAACCTTCCCAAATCCTAATTCTAGGTGAGTTGTTGCTCGTTTTCGTTTTCTTCGTAGGGCTTACTTGTAAAGAAGGCGCAAGTATTCGTCGGCAATTTCGTATCTCTTATCATGCTCGACAAAAGGCAAACCGACCTAGTTGAGGTCAGACTCTCGATCGAAAGGATATCTAGACACGCAGGGCATCAAAAATGTAGCACACTCAAGCGCATTCTGCGTCTTATACAGTAGTCTGCCGCTGGTTGAGGTCCTTCAATACATTTTTGGTAATGTAGAAGAGGTAGAATCTCTTAGCCTTGTGCTATCTGGAAACATGTTGAAGCACTCCAAGCAGTGGCAGACAGGCGTACACAAGACCGCAAAAGACAGATTTTGATGAGTGTGCTACTTTTTCCTTGCCCGGCGTGCTAGGTAGTATGGGGGCCCTACGGCGTCTGCTGCTGACTGCTTGAAAGACGTTACGATATTCCAGCCAAATCTTCCCTTCGTAAGATGATCCAGCGTCGAGAACCGCTTCGCAACCACAAATGGCGCTTCATAGCTGGTACTTGTCGTGATGGCAAACCCCAAGTTCTTGGTTACCGCAGCCATCGCAGTGATAGGCTACTTCGAATGAAAAATCAGTACCGAACGTGCTGATTAAGATTATTTCTTGAGTTACTGACAGCAGCTGGGTCGCCCATTGGATACTGACAGGCCGTCCGTACAGTCGGCTCAGCACTCCCCTTGTACACATCATGTTGGCCATATGTGTCGGCAAGGAATAAAGTGTTGATATCTCCTCGTTCAAGTAACTGCGCCAGGTCCGTCCAGTAGGTTAGGTCGCGCCGCTTGTCCTTATTCCGGTCGCCTTTTCGTCGCCACTGTCCGAAGCTCAGATGACTCGGAGTAAACATGTCGAAGGCATTGATGAATATCCTCTTCTTGGGCAATTCTTTGCCCTGAGGACCTCGAGCGTCAGCATTTTGGTTCGCCATCCTGGATTTTGGTGGTGTTTGAAGCTGTCGAAACTGGTTTGAAACGAGCTTCACGATCGGAACGCTGCTCAAGCCCCCACGAGTCGAGATTGGGTAGACTGGACGGAACACGGCACCTGCAGTAGGCCTTGAGATTCACGGTGGTTGACGATATATATACCCGGCGTCGCGTGCTTTGAGCTACATGACTCGTGCAGCTCCACCCCAGCAACAACACCAAGCACCGCTGCTCTTCACCAAGAAAGCGTTCACGAACGTTGCGATGTCGCTTTACCTAAACCCCGCTTATCGGTTTCGCGGCGCGTATCCTGACAGCTAACAGGCCCCACTTGATCCAGAGAACTGGAGTCTACGCGCTTCGTATCGGACTAATCAATCAGGCTGCATGATCGCGAGCTTCACACAATCGTGATCCACAATGGCATGAGATGTACGCCATGCAACGAAAGTGGGGGGAAGTATTGTGAGCTCTTGGAGAGTTCAGAATAAATCATATTGCCAGCATAGCACCTCCAACGTTTGCGGTTCTCTGCTGGAACTCTTAAATCAAGACACCATCGCCATGTCTCAATCTCAATCTCGTCTGGGGGGTATCCTCCAGCATCTTACACCTAGTTCAAGCACAGCACAGATTGTCGTTGAGGACAAAGCGGACATATCAGCTCCCAGCGATGCTCCAGAACCGCCACCTCTCAGGACGGTCTGGCCGCCACTGGAGTTAGAAGACCATGCCATCGATGATGTGCGCCCTTTGCGAGTCGTTGTGGTTGGTGGAGGGATTACCGGGATCATGGCGAGCATATTCCTCCCCGCCAAAGTCCCGAAAATCGATCTGATCGTCTACGAACGGCAATCGGATGTTGTATGCGCTCACAACCTCGAATCTGAATAACTGGAACTGATATAGAATTTAGGGAGGCGTGTGGAACGCAAACATTTACCCTGGAGTGCGCTGCGACGTGCCAGCGCATGCATATCAGGCTACCTTCGACGCCAATATAGAATGGAGCGAAGCTTATGCTCAGGGAGTGGAAATCAAACAGTACTGGAAAAAAATCGTGGAAAAATATGACGTAGCAAAATACATCCACCTCAACTCACGCGTGAAAGGGGCTGAGTGGTCTGAAGAAAAGGGAAAATGGCTAGTCGGCGTGCAAACCAGCAGCGGAGATTCTATTGATGAAGCCGATTTCTTGGTCACAGCCACCGGGCACTTCAGCGATCCTAGATTACCGAGCTACCCAGGAATTAACGAGTATAAAGGTCACTTGCGGCATAGTTCGAACTGGGATCCCAACTTCGATCCTACGGGAAAGAGGATTGCGGTGATCGGGTGAGATCTCCTCCCCTTTACTTCCATTCGATCATCATTCTGACCGAATCTGCTGTAGTAACGGCGCATCTGGCATACAAGTCCTCCCACCGCTCCAAAAAGTAGCGGCACACATCGACCACTATGCTCGGAGCAGGACTTGGGTAGCCGCACCCATCGGCGGCGAAGATCTCGATCAGTTCGTCCGCGACAATATTGAACAAGCAAAGCAAAGCCCCGAAGAATACCTTGCGTTCCGCAAGGCATTAGAGTCGCGGCTATTTAGTCGATACGGAGGCTTCTTCGCGCAAAGCGAAAAGAGTGCCATTGCGAAGGCAGCGATCACGAAGCTGATGGCCAACCGCTTGGGTGACCGCAACGATCTTTTGGATGCTATCATCCCTGACTTCTCGCCAAACTGCCGTCGATTGACTCCTGGTCCTGGGTATCTCGAGGCACTTGCCGCAGAGAATGTAGAATACGTTCCGACTCCGATCGAAAGGTTTACCGCTACGGGAATCGTGACCACCGACGGTATAGTTCCCTAAAACCCCCGAAATCCAACACACCATGCTAATTCCCCATTAGGCATCCAGAGAAACGTCGACGCGGTTATCTGCAGCACCGGCTACGACATTAGCTTCAGCGTTGCGTTCCCCATCCACGCGCACGGCACTGATCTCCAAGCTGCCTGGCGCCCTGGCGGCAACCCCGGCTTCCCCGACTCATATCTCAGTTTCGCTGCTCCCAACTTCCCCAACTTGCTGCTAATTCTCGGCCCGAACTCCACCGGCCCGGCTGGCACGCTCTGCCACTCGGTGGAAAACCAGCTCACCTACACAGCTAAAGTCTTGCGGAAGATAAGTAGCCAAGGCATCCGCAGCATGGCGCCTTCACAAGCCGCAGTAACAGACTTCAGAGCGTACTGTGAGAGCTTCTTCCCGCAGACGGTGCTGAGCCAGCACTGCTCCAGCTGGGCCAACGGTGGGATTAAGGGGGGGAGGATTCATGGAGTGTGGCCGGGGAGCGCGACGCATGTAAATCAGGTGAGACGGGAGCCGAGATGGGAAGATTGGGAGTATACGTATATAAACAAGCAAGGGAATCGATTCGGTTGGTTAGGGAACGGGTGGAGTGAGAAGGATGTTCTCGCCCAGGATGGGGTCGACGCTTTGAATACGGACCTGACACCGTGGTTGCAGAAGGAGGCGGTTGAGGGGAAGGTGGAGCTGAGGGGGTATCATGAGAATTGGTGGGACGCGTAGAGTCCGGAGTAAAAAGAAGGAAATCTTTTTTGCTCCTTTCTGTTCGTTTCTTTGCTGGAGATTTGCCCTTTCCACGCCTCCTGCTCCTAGCTCAACCCCTTACCACCAGACTTTTGTAGTTAGGGTAGTCCCGTATCAGATATTCTAAAAGCATACGCCGGTATCTCCCACTTCTTTAAATCGTCTCTATCTATGTATTTGCATTCGTGGAGTTTGATTAATAATTCCTTTGTCAACATGAACGCGCCCTCGGCATCATGACTCATCCTCCTCTATATAACCCAAATCACCACCACACCACTCCATCATCTTCAAAGAACCCAAAAACCCCCCACTACCCCCAAAATGCCTCTTCCATCCTCCCACACCCGCGATCTCGAATACTCGATCCTCGACGTCTTCACCTCCACCCGCTTTGCCGGAAACCCCCTCGCCATCGTCTTCCTCCCTCCAACCGCGGACTACAACCCCAGCCAATCAGAACTCCAAGCAATCGCCTCGGAATTCAACCTCAGCGAAACCATCTTCCTCCACCAGCCAACCGACTCAGACATCACCCAAGCCATCCAACGCGCCCGCATCTTCACCTCCACCCGCGAGATCCTTTTCGCGGGCCACCCTACCATCGGCGCCGCTGCCTACCTCCTCCTCCAGAACCCCTGGCAGCATGCGCTCAAGGCCTTAGTCCCCGGCGCGGGGCCTATCCCCATCTCCCTCGTCGACGGAAAAGCCGGGTTCGTCAAAGCAGTCGTGCCGCATACGTACCACGAGCATTCCCAACGCTGTCCCGCAGAAAAGCTTCTTGCGTTGCATTCGACGCTAGCCCCGTTCGTAGGCGCAGAGCAGACGTTTCCGGTCGTCAGTATCGTGAAGGGGATGACGTGGGTGCTTGTTGAGCTTGCTTCGCTGGAGGCGCTTGCGGCCGCGAAGTTGGGGAATGCGGCGGCGATGATTATGGGGGATGGGGGGTTGTTGGATGATGGGTGGGAGTATGCGGCGCCGATGGGTGCGTATTTCTATGTTCGCGGCCCGCAGGGCGAGGGAGGGGAGGAAGGGGTTGAGACGGTGCGGACAAGGTATATGGTGAGGCAAATTGAGGATCCGGCAACTGGGAGTGCGGCGAGTGCGTTGACGGGGTATTTGAGTTTGAAGGAAGAGGGGGAGAGGGGTGGGAAGAGGGAGTGGAACATTGTGCAGGGGGTTGAGATGGGGCGGAGGAGCGAGATTGGGGTCAAAGTTAAGGTTGAGGGAGGCAAGATTGAGGAGATCGAGATTAGCGGGACGGCCGTTGTGGTGAGCCAGGGGAGGATTCGGGTGTAGGTAGGGTATCTTCCCCTATATGTAGGCTACTTTCTAGATTCAACAGCTCCGCTTCTCCTTCTAAATGAATGTAACTTCCAATGTGCCGTCGTCACTGGTGTGTTCACTCCAACACCATCGCTTCGAGTTCCTCAAGGTATCAACAGAAGTTCTGAGTAGACATCCACGCCTTTGGTATGCGTATACCCTAGCAGGACGGCTGGCAAGCTTATGCCACTTATAAAATTGGACTTCGAATCTCCAGGATTGCATTGAGCGTCTCCATGGCATGGTAAACTGGCGTGTACGTGGCATTAAGAGGCACTAAAGCAGCTCGAGTTCTAAGTAGCCAAACAGCATTTGACATAAATGACGATTGGGGCTACTCACAGACCCCTGAGAACATGTACTGGGCTTCACAGTGAAGAGTTGCAGTGAAGGAGCGGCCGTGAATGTGGGACCCACGTACACACCGCGCTGTATCTGCTCCTGTCAACACACTTTACCTCTAACTTTTTATAATACATAAAGAAAAGAAAGACTCTTATTATTATTATATCTTTACCTCGCCAAACCGCAAAGCTCTTACTATACTGCACACTCCCTCAGCTTACACTCGTGAAAAATAACTCTGCTTACCCATCATCACTACCAAAATGTGCTCCGTGGAATACACGGCCTACTCTGGCTGCGGCCACAGGTTTGCTAATATTCAAGTTACATGCGGCGACGGCCGTAGAGGCCGATGCTACAGTGTGGGAGAAAGTGTAGAGCGGAAGGTGGGCTTCTGCCCGAAGTGCCGTGGGGAAGTCTCAGTGAATGAGTATGACATGCAGCGGGCTAACTGGAGGAGCTGGGTTTTCGATAGATAGACACACACAGTGGAAGTATATAGTCAAGTTGCCTGGAAAGGATACCGCCTGGATGGGTTCGCGGTATCAAGCTGTCGGAGAGCTTTGAAACGCGGGGTTGATGTTTGAGAATTGGAGGCTAGTCGTGAAAACTAGTATTCTGTAGATGTGTGCTAAAATTGCAGTTGCATTGGATGTGAACTCCCCAATTACGTACCGTTGACCCCATTCACCTTTGATCTTGACTTCATCAGTGGCTGGATGTACTTCCCGAATTGATCTATCCCGACCAGGAAGTCGTCGAAAGTTAACATAACCCCTTTGACGTATTCAACTTCTGCAATCTCGTCGAGCATCCTGGCGATACTTTCGTAGCTGCCTACGAGAGTGCCACCGTTCATGTTAACAAGATCGCCGTTGGGATCGGATGCGGTCAGGCGAGAGGCGGTAGCGCGGGCGTCTTTTTGCTTGTCTGAGGTGGCAAATCAGCATTCAGGAATATAAGTTAGGCATTCGCGAGGCGCCGTTTGAGCAGAAGGAGTGGGTATTACCTTGACTCGTCTGGCCCGTCACCCAAGCTAGAGCGTCATAGTCGGTCCCTTCGCGGTACAAGTTCCATTTTGCCCATGCTTTTTCGTCGGTCTCGTCGGGAATACACATCATCAAGACCTGACATACTCAGCATTAGCTAACGGTCCTGCTGAAGAGCTGAAAGCAACGTCGTAGACCTACCAAACCCCCAACATCCCTCCCAGTGCTCTTCGCCGCTTCGATCAGCCTCAAGTGCGTTTCTTTGAAAGCAGTAGGCGTATTGATCCCCTTGCCACTAGTGAAGTTATAGTCGGCAAATTCACTAGCAAACTTGGTTCCACGATCACTTTGGCCAGCAGCGATAATCGGAATCTTGCCCGTCGGCTTGGGGCTCAGCTTGCAGTCTTCCATGGTGAAGTGGGTGCCCTTGAAGTTGCTGACACCTGACCCCCAGAGATCCTTCATGACCTGCACGTACTCCTGGGCGTAGTCGTAGCGGTAGCCGAAGTACTTGTTGCCTGGCCAGACGCCCATCTGCTCATACTCAGCTGCTTGCCACCCGGTCACGATGTTGACCTGGAAGACGTTGTCAGTAAAACGGTTCAAAAGACTCATAGCCTTGGAATGCTTGTCAAGACGAGCGCAACCTACTCCAAACCGCTCTGGCGCAATGCTATCAATAGTAACCGCCATCCTTGCACATATCGCAGGTGGTAATGTCAGGATGGCCGTGCTCGCAAATATCTTGATCTTCTTCGTCACTGCCGCAATGCCAGCCATTAGTGTGAAGCTCTCGAGGTTGTGGTCCCAATGCTCAGTGACACCGCCGAATCCCCGAAGCTTGATCATTGATAGAGCGAAATCGAAGCCGTAACTCTCTGCCTTCTGCACGACTTGCTTATTCAGCTCGAAAGAGGGCATGTAGCGCGGTGCAGTCGTCGAGATCAGCCATCCGTCATTGCCGATCGGGATGAAGATTCCAATGTCAAGGTTGGGTGCCATCGCTGAATCGATCACGTGCTAAACTGATAAGTGGGGGTTCGTGGTTTGCTGTGAATCTTAGGATTGCTGTGAAGTTACTGTGGTTGATCAAGAGGTAGAAAGGAGTATGATAGATAGAGAAGGCATAACTGGGTTCTTATTTCTGTCCTAAGTAGTGCCATCGGGTAGTCTTGTGCGTCCCCGATCTGTGATAAGCATTATCGGCTGTCTTCCGCCCGATGATATGTTACCGGGTCTCACTGAAGAGAGCTTACCAGTAAGGCTGAGGCTACCAATCGGAAATTCTGCAACCTGATGAGCTCATTCGACACTCTTGGCTATCAGTATCACTTCGTCATGTTGTTAGGGACTTCTATTGGTGTGTTTTTGATTCGCAGTGGGTTGAGCCTGGCTTTGAGCTCATCAGACCACAAGTGCAAATGCGTTGGATGATAGGAGGCCGGTCTCAACCTTCAGCTTAGGGTTGATGGTCTTCCTCAGGCCAAAGAACGAACCAAAGTCGCAGATAGTCACGTGACATATAACTGTTATCATTCCACTTTGCTTCAAGAGAACCTTACGCAACCAGTAGAGCTATAGCTCATGTCACAGTTCTTGGAAATGTTGCATATTCGGAATATGATAATAGCATCGGCATAGGAAGCCCGGTGCTTCGTTACGAAGATAGGAGCGAAAGGAGAGAGAGAGAGGCGGGTGCCTGAGGCTGGCAAACGTTCGCATTATCGTTGGCACATCAGTAGCTGAAAACGTCCGCTGCAGGTGAATCTGGAGCATGAGTAGAGATGCTGTTGATGAACAAGGGATGGGACAGAGGATAGATGAGCTAAGTTTGGCAAGGGCTTACCTAGCACGGATTAAGAGTGGGGACAGATCGGTGTAAATATAATTAGTCGAAGCCGCCCGCCCCAGCATCGTCCACGAAAACGTCCAAGCCCCTTTTCTGCCATCGCAAACGCTGTCTGGTACGCCACTGCTTGGAGTACCCCCACAGGGTCTTTAAAACTCAGGGGCGATGTCAAGTTTCAAGCAGTGCAGATAGACTGCCTCTTAACAAACTGCCTGCTCAGCAGCCAAGCTACTCCCAACAGTGGCGTCCAGTAAGCAAGATTTAAGCCAGGTAAGCGATATATTCGTGTGACTAGACTTGTAGTCTAATACTGTGTACTCTAGGGCAATATAAAGTTTCAAGCAGTGTAGATTAGAGTGCCGCTTGACCTATTGCCTGCTTAGCAGCCAGGCTACCCCCAACAGCGGTGTTGAGTGGGCAAGTTGGAGCCGAGCTGTAATAAGTCTGTATGTCCAGACTTATAGCCTAGGACTGTACATAACAGGATTATGACTTGCGATCGAGCCCAGTGAGTGGTATGTTACAGCTAGGTAATCTTTCTGTCATTCCAGGCGTGAAGGTCCGCTCCTGTAAGAAGTGCGCCTAGATAGCACGTCAGATGACGGCTACTCGCCGCTGATTAAAGCGTCCGAACTTGGCGAGCTGGGCATCATGCACGTCTTGCTAGATCATGGTGCGGATGTCAACTTTTGTGATAAGAACGGTGATAGCGCTCTCGACATGGCTATCGATTGTAGTCAAATGCAAGCAGCAATCTTGCTGCTTGAGAAAGGTGCAGCATCCCAACGTGCTCTGTATCGTGCCGTTGGAAGTGGGAATAAGGAAATGATCAAGAAATTGCTTGTCAGCGGATTCAAACGAGATCAAAGGATTTCCATGGATCCCGAGGATGGAAGAGGACCTAGAATGATGACGCCCTCGGAATGGGGTCTCTGTAAGGGGGAGGAAGATGCTGTACGATTCATGGAGAGTTATATAGTGCCAGAATGAATGAATCACCCTAACCTCGTCGATGCTTTACTTGTACTTTGGTGAACTTTAGCTCTCAATATCGAAGCCATGTAACAGAACGCTAAACTTGGGGAATGACCTTTAACTTTTTGATAGTACTCCGATCAATCTCCGACACCCCCGGCTATACCGACATCACAATTCACAGGATGTCAAATTCTAGAGAGTGTAAATCGGGCGCAGAGATGTTACATCTTAGCACTTTATATTGGGAGTATCGGACGATTGGTTTGACAGTATTTGTACCGATCTGAGAGATCCCTGGCAATACTCGCTTGATGAAATATAGGATGTCAAGTTCGAGTATGTGCTAAGGGCGTGTGGGTTCAAATCTGAGGTGACAAGATCGACGAGATGGCGATCACGTGTCGCATTTCAAGAGCATGGTCCCAAGGTCTCAAAGTGCTTCTAGGATTGCAGAAAGAGGTGTGAGATGTCATGCGGGGCATAAAAAGAGTGGCACTCTATCCTACTTTTATACACCTGTCTGCCGCTGCTCGTGGTGCTTCAACGTGGTTTCAGAAAGATAAAAAAGATAGAAATAGTTGTATTTGAACTATGTGGAAAGTTGTTGAAACACTCCAAGCGGTGGCAGACAGGTGCGCCTACTTTGCGAGACAACTTGCGAGTGGGAATTGACATTCCACGAATCCGTAAGGTATGACCACCATTTATATGTCCTTTTACATTCGGCTAGCACAGTTTGAGGTCCTCCAATAACCTAATGCTATTCAGGAGACACCAGCTTTGGCAAGCCTACTAGGTAGCTCTCCAGGCCACCCCAGACACTGGTGAGTTGCTTGAGAGTGCCACTGTTCTCCTAAATATATAGGTATGCCTAGCAGATAGCAATTCACTGCTTGGCAATCCGCCTTGCAGGGATGCTCCAGTAGCCGGGATTCGGTCAGCACAGACCCTGTCGCGATTTGGACCCCACATCGTCGCCCGCCTTCAGCCCCCCCCAACCCGCAATTGTTTCAGCTGAGCTGCGCAGAGACGGCCCATTCTACACTCCGCTCCCTCTTCATCATAAGCATATGCTGCTGGGCTTTAGACCTACTCTAAGACCGTTCCCTCGCGACCAAAACTGCGCCTAAGGATCGTCGGGTCGCAAGATCTGCACGGGACTGCCTGCCGAACCTACTCCACCAGAGCCTGGAAGCCTGATCTAGACGCCTTATCACGAACAGACACAAGAGCCCCCTTACATCGAAGGCATATATATTATTATCGACAGCCTTGCACCTTGAACCTCCGCCCTCTTCCACAGCCTCGAGCGCATATCTAGGCACCCGCCATACGGCTGACGGCCTCTCACAAAAGACTATCCTACAACCGAGCATCCTATTGAAGACACACATTCCGGTCGACTAGAGTCGTGGGATCGAACACTCTATACCATGGCGAGCCCACAGGCACAGATCCAGCCATGCCGGTACAAGACGGGGAAGACACTTGGCGCGGGGAGCTACTCGGTCGTCAAGGAGTGTGTGCACATTGACACTGGGAGGTATTATGCTGCCAAGGTCATCAATAAGAGGCTCATGGCGGGGAGGGAGCACATGGTGGGTAATACTCCGATCTGGAGTCCGGATGATAGTTGCGCATACCGGAGCTCACAGGCAGTGCTAATGGAACGGTTATAGGTCAGAAACGAAATCGCCGTGCTGAAGCGTGTATCTATGGGCCACAGGAATATCTTGACACTGGTAGACTACTTCGAGACCATGAACAACCGTGAGCGGAATAACTCGGGGTATCCCTATTAGACCCCGCTAACCCCATCCACAGTCTATCTGGTTACCGACCTCGCTCTCGGCGGAGAGCTCTTCGACCGCATCTGCAGAAAGGGCAACTACTATGAGTCCGATGCTGCCGACCTGATCCGGGCGACCCTATCCGCCGTCGCCTACCTCCACGATCATGGAATCGTACATCGCGATTTGAAGCCTGAGAACCTCCTTTTCAGGACGCCCGAAGACAATGCGGACCTGCTGATTGCGGATTTCGGACTCTCCAGAATCATGGACGAGGAGCAGTTCCATGTCTTGACTACGACATGCGGAACCCCGGGATATATGGCACCTGAGATCTTCAAGAAGACTGGCCACGGGAAGCCTGTGTACGTATACTTTCCAGACCATGCCCCTGCCCCGAAACCCCTCATCCTCTTGGAAGGTAGTCAATTGCTGATACCCTCTAACAGCGACGTCTGGGCCATTGGAGTAATTACTTACTTCCTCCTCTGCGGCTACACCCCTTTCGACCGCGACTCCAACCTTGAAGAGATGCAAGCCATTCTAATCGCCGACTACTCCTTCACTCCCTTAGAATACTGGCGCGGGGTTTCCCTCTCCGCCCGCGAGTTCATCCGCCGCTGTCTAACGATCGACCCCGCCGCCCGCATGACCTCCCACGAGGCTCTCTCGCACCCGTGGATTGCCGACACTACGACAAGCGACAACAACGAGGATCTTCTACCGACCGTCAAGAAGAACTTCAACGCGCGCCGCACGCTGCACGCTGCTATTGACACTATTCGCGCTATCAATCAGCTAAGAGCGGGCGGTGCGGCCGGCATGATGGATGGGGTTGTGAGCCATGATCCAAAGAGGGGAGCGCCCCCAGCAGCAAAACCGTCACAGGTTCCGCAGCCTGTAGCTGAAGGCAGCGACCCGATGGAGATTGACAGCCGGAACAACGGGCACGGACAAACCGAGGAGATGATCAGGGAGCAGGAGAGGAAGATTCGGGAGACGACTCAGGGGATGTGGCGGAGGTGAGGGAAGTGATGATGCTTTTAAGAAGACGAAGCGATGCAGCGTTGTGGGAGCGAATATTATAAGCAGGGCTGTGAGTGGGTTCCGATTTGGGGGCTCTTTCTTTCGTTATATGAGACGTCCATTGTGGATGCCATTTGTTGATGAGGTTATACGCTTGAACGACCTGGTACGGTCGTTGGATCCATGAATGGGGTGAAAGGCTGGTTGATTGGTCGGCACGGTATTACTAGACCCAGAAGCTTTTTCAGAGCCACTGGGTGGTACGTATTTCAGCGGGGATGAAGCCCCTGCGTTAATTCCATTGGAATTTTATTGCAAAACTCAAGAAACCCGCCCTTGTGGCCAAAGGTTACCTCGACTTCTAACGTACACCAAATACCCACGGCACACATCTCCACTCATATTTCTATTGGCACTGAACAAGCCTTTACTAGGAGGAACACTATTCTCCATCTCTCAAGCTCCACAATCTCAATCCTCACACATCTCGATAGTTGGAATCACACCATCTCTACTCCACCTATAGATCTCCCTCGAATTCCGTCCAACAGCTTCCACGCTACCGTTGGTCTCGTCGACGTATTCAATACATCTCTCTTCGCAATCTCCCTCATCCTGATTTACATCCTCCGTCGTCCCGCCCACCCCCATCCTCAGCCCCCTACCTGCGAGAGACCGTGCACGAACTCCACCAGGGCCTACCCGCCTTACGAATTTGATTCGCTGAGGGTATTGGGCGGTGGCGGGAGAGAAGACGACGGATATTCGTGCGACACGGTGAGGTTGGGGCATGGGTGCCGGGTGTATCGCGCGTGGATGCATTGCTGGATGAAATTTGGGTTTGGGGGGTAGATTGTTGCGAGCTGCGAGGTTGAGGGGGCGGAGGCGGGGTGGGTGTATCTGATGTGGCACATTGTGGTTTCTTTAGTTTTCTTTGGGTATTGGTAGGTTGATGTTTGATGCTTTGGGGACTGGTTGGGCATTGAAGCATTGCGGTTTATGGGGTTTATGGGTAAGTGAGAGGTGAGAGTGAGGTGGCAAGTGATGCCGGGTGGACAGCGCAGGGGGTTCGTGGGTGTTGCTGGGTTTTTAAACGGGTCATGGTGGCTTTGAGGTGGGAGAAGGGGAGATGTGTTGGCGGTTGCGTGGTTGAGGAAAACTGTATGGCGATACAGAGATGTGGAGGTATATGTGGCGCTAACAGCTGAGGAACATAGCCGATGTGCTTAGCTTGACGATGTGTAGGAGAGACTAAATTCCGAGTAGAAGGTGAAAGCGGATGCGCTGGATAAGCTGAGAGTGACGTTGGCAGACAGCATGGTGAAGGCCGGTCACGTGCGTTTCCTTCACCCTCCCGTTAGACCTTGCCAGCTCCTTCCATAAAAGCCCCGTTCTCACAGAACAGCACTTCGCAGACACTGTTCACAGATCCTTCTATTCCATACGGTAGAAGCTTCTTTATCGCGCCATCTACTACGTCACCAATCCACCGCAATCAAAGACATCGCCATTACATCCACAAGTAGCTCTTAGCACTCAAATGTATCCTACGTACAATCCCAACATACCATTCGCCACACTAAAACCAAGCAGATTCTCCACAAAGCCGTCCACACCCATCATTCGAAAACAGTACTAAACAAGTCGAATATCCATCTACCACACTCGCGGCCAAATTAGCCACAATGTGCTACGTCAAATCCATCTACCACCGCCCCTGCGACCACCTCGTCGACCTCATGGTCTATGTCAAGGAGGGTGATACCACGGAGAAGGTCCCGCTCACTATCTACTGCGAGAAGGCGCGAGAGCGTGGAGGTGTCGCGTGTGAAGTCACAAGCACCGACGTGGTTGAACACTCAATGGAGCGATGTGGGAGGTGTCCGATGAAGAAGCCAGCATTCTATGCTCTCATTTAGGCAGGTTGATTGAATTAGTCGGCGGCGGGGAAGGCGGCTAGCAGCGGGATCGAGGTCGAACTGGCTTGACGGGGTGGGCAAGGAGTGCTGGCGATGTTCAGAAAGAGGTGAATTGGGGTATGATTCACCAAATGAGGTGTTGTTTATCGACAAAGCCATTTCCGAGTCTGTAGATAAAAGGCACGTTGGGTCTACCACATCCAACACCACACCCACATCCAACACCCTCAAAAGCACCTCTACCATCTGCATCTTCGAAGTACCTTCTACCATTCTCCAACCCACAAACTCGCTCTTCACACAACTTCTCAAAATGTGTTACGTCGAGTCTATCAGCTACCGTGGCTGTAGACACATCCAAGACACCGCGACTCATGACTACTTCAGCCGGTATAACTCTCTTACTACAGTGAGGTGCCAGGCTGCGTGGGCGAGAGGGGCGGCTTGTGCGGTTACGAGTACGAAGATCGTTGGGGAGGCGCCGGGAATGTGTAGTCTTTGTACGGGAGTAGCGGGCTGGCGATGAGGGCGGGGATGGCTGTCTCGGGGGAGGCACATAGGGTGTGGAAAGTGAGAGGGGTGAAAGGGAACAGACAGAGTTAGGGAGAACTTGGAAAGCCAGCTCTTGATAAAGATACTATGATGAAAATGAAAATGCGCTCCATTTCTATAAACTACAACATACAAGTAGCAGTATGAACACTAGGAATACATAGAAGGGTCTAGTCAACAAGCAGACTGTTCAGCCTGGCCTCCGTGCTGATGACATCGAGAGCCTGGCGCACCTCCAACACCCTCCTGACCTCCCCTAACCAGTCGCGGCTCAAAACCTTCGCCCACCCGTCCAGGCCGTTCATCTCTCTCGCGGCCCCATCTAGGTCGCCTTCTTCAAGTAGAACCTCTGTGCGAGCGAGAACAGCCTCCACGTCCCCACCCACAGCGAGGCCAGATTTCTTGAAGAGGAATTTGGACATGGCCAGGCTGGCGAGGTGCGAGGCGATACCCGCATCTTCGGGGAGTAGAGCAGCCTTACGAACCTCGGCTGATACGCGGCGGAAGCGATCAATGAGATGTGCGGGTGTGGCGACACCACGTTGATACGCTGCGGGATTGATGCTGGCAATGGCGGCAGAGACGACTGGATCGTCTGAAGCGATCTCCTTCAGCGCTGCCAACTCATTGACAAATGGCCTGGGTGTCTCGGCGTTTGCAAGCTTGGCTTTGACAGCTTCAACAGCGACCACGAGATGTTGGGTCTTCAAGTTGGCGTCGATGACCGAGTTCCATTCCCATGTTAGCTTCTCTAATTCCTGTACCGAGGAGGAGAGCTCATTGAGCTTGGAGAGCCGGCCGTCGCGCTCTGACTCAACGCGGTCGCGGACAGACGAGCTAAAGGATTTCTGCAGGGCGATGGACTGTTCGAGAAGTTCGTTCTTCACGCGTTGCTCATAGACCTTCTTTGCCGCTTCTAGCTCCGAGTCTAGCTTGTGCTTGTACGTCTGAGCGAGCGTCTCGCGTTCTGTCTCAAACTCGTCCTTCCAGTGGCTCTCCTGTTCGTGCATCTGCGCCTCGAGTCGGCGAACCAATTCTTTCGCAGCTGTGTCGAATTCCAGGTGAGCAGAACGGATCTTGTCCTCGGCGGCCTTTTGTTCTGATTCCTTGAGGGTTGTGATATCCGAGATGACTTTCCCGAGTTCCGATTTTGCCTTGTCTATCGCGGAGCTGTACTTGGAGGCAGCTGAATCGGCGTTGATGACTGTTATGAGATCGTTCAGTATCTTGACTACGTCTTGAACGACAGGTTCCTTGGCAGATGGAATGTCCAGATTGTCGATCATCTTCGCAGGTGTACTGGAAGCTGGCGCGGGCGCGGGGGTAGCTTCCTTTGTATCCTTCACAGCATCCTTTGGGAGTAGATTGTGTGTAAGGGAATCGGTTGGCTTCTCCGCAAGAGCTGGCGGAGCTGTCGAAGTAGCTTTGGGCGTCTCTCCCGACGAATCAGGCTTCTTCGTCTTATCACTTTCCAACGCGCTCACATGTGGTCCTGTCGCTCCCAGGTTACTGCCACTCGCTTCCCCTTCGTCCGCGACACGGGACGTCAGACCATGCCTGCCAGGGATTGTGACCTTCTGCTCGCCGCTGAGCTGTGGATGCAGTCGTTGCTGAACATTTTGCCCAGGGAAGCGTTTGCGGTATTCACGCTCCTCGAAGAATCCCACGGCATCCTCGCCAAAGGGTATGTACTCGGTGAAGAAGTCGTGGAAGTTGTCGGAAACGAGCGAGTACCACACACCTCCAGCGTATCCCAGCGCCGACAGAACCAGCAATTGGAGCAGGAAGCGCCTGAATCGTCGCCTCTTCGGTTTCGGCGCGGATGGCGGTGGTGCTACGCTCGCGGAGCCTGTGCCGGTAGGAGGAGTGGTCGCAGGCTGGACGACCGGAGCTGAGCGGACCTCCTGCGGTGTTGGGGGGGTTTTGGGAACCTCTGAAGCCGCGATTGTGCTTGCTGATACGGAAGACGCGTTTGTACTGCTCGTAGAGAGGGTCGGGGAGGGTATTTCGATGTTGGTTTTGGCGCTCTGGGAGCCGGGCAGCAACGTCTCATCCGGCTTCTTGCTGTCGGCGAAAAAGCGGTTGGCTACGCGCCATTGGAGGCCAGCGGCGGGCGCAATTGGCCTTGCTCTTAGCAAAGAGGCGCGCAGCATGGTGAGCTGCTCCAACAGGCGACGGAGGTGAGGGCGGATGACGGGGGAGGATGTGGTGATGATGCCAGCAGAAACAAACTTGAAGCTGCCCGAGCTAGCGCCGCGAGATGAGCGCATCGCCGAGCTTCACCCATTCATGCGGGTCAGGGGGTAGAACAGTAGGATATCACGAGAATTCATACAAAGGTATCAATTGGAGTCAATGATGGTAGAGTGTTGAAATCTCTTGGGTATCTAGGTTTTGCAGCGACTTTGGCAACATCGCATCCATTTCCGTTCAGCTTTTCAGCACATCAAGCGCACCGCCAACGAGGTGCAAGCTGCCCGTGATTAGCACCATAACCTCACTGTTCTCCTCTTTCTGACCACTCTTCCACAACGCAGCAGTCTTTCTCGACTGTGCAACAGCCTCTTCAATCGTCTTGACGACGCTAACCTCAGCACTAGGGTCAATCTCGCTCCAGGTGGCTGCTAACGCGCGCTGCACAGCCAAGGTATCTATGTCGGCTTTATTGGTATTGATCGATACAAGATCAGGCTTGAACCCTTCGTTGAAGGTCTGATTGGTAGTGAAGATGGCGTGCGTGAAAGGAGAGGTTGATGTAGATAAAGAGCTCTGCAAGGTAGTGTAGAGAGCACGCGCTAGAGCACTGGCATCGCGCGTTTGCTGGTTGAAAATCAATATTCTTGGTTTCCTTACGCCTCCCTCGGTGGTAGAGGGAATTGGAGAAGCAGAGATCTGCTCCGCGAACCAGCGGCCAGACATCTCAATGCTGTCAAGCGTGTGACCTCCGTCAATGTGCCATGCTATATTGCTCGGAGCATCGTGGCGGACTTCGCAGCGTCCGGGCCAATGGACTTGCTCAAGACCGCGGATGAACTCCGCTGGCAGTGTAATATGCGGTATCGTTGTTGGATCAGGGATATCGCTGTGTCCCAGAGCTCGTAGATGCGCTGCTGCCACGGCAATAGCCAGACTAGCATTTGAAATCTGGAAGTCCGCAGCCAGCCCGAGCTTGGTTTTGTTGTGCTCAAGATCAGGATGTCGCTGCACAACCGTCAACGAAACCTTTTGCTCAGCTGCACGGTTCCTGAGCACTCTCAATGCTTCCTCCTTTTGCGGCACCGTGAAGGCGACGCTACCAGGCTTGAAGATTCCTGCCTTGTGCCACGCGATCTCCGGCAACGTTGAGCCTAGCATGGCAACGTGATCTATACCTAAACTCGTTATAGCTGTGACGGTGGGATGCGAAATGATGTTCGTGCTATCATATTCTCCGCCTATGCCGCACTCTATGACTGCTGAGTCCACTGACTCTTCAAGGTATGCATGCAGTGCCATGAGCGTCAGATAGCGGAAGTACACAGGTTTCTCGGTGACTTTGTGGGAGGGATCATCGGAAGTCTTCGCTGCGTTTTCCAATCTATCCCAGACATCAAAAAAGTACTTTGTGAATAACTCCTCCGATATGGGCTCGTTGTTGATCCGTATTCGCTCGCGCACAAAGCGGAGGTGAGGTGAGGTGTAGAGGCCGACTTTATGCAACTTTGGATTCTGCTGTTGCGCCGAGGGGAGATATTGGGAGAGAATGGAAGAAATGAAGGCACTGGTAGAGCCCTTTCCCTTCGTTCCGGCAATATGAATGAGGTTCAGTTTGTCCATATCGATAGGCTATCAATGTTCAGCGAAAGGCAAAGGAAGACTTCCAAAGTACTACCCACCTTGTACCCAATTCTCCGACACCACTCAAGCATTTCGGGAATGGCTTGCTCATTCATCTTCTTCCCCGATTTCCGGATCGCATCGACGACGGAGAAGTTCGACTGCAGCGTATTGAGTGCTGCAACAGCAGCCTGCGACATGGTCAGTCTAAGCAGGAAGGCTGGTAATTGGAAGGGATATTTACACTGTAGTCTCGTTCCTCCATGATTGACGCGGTACTGAAAAGGCGAGAGGCTCTCTGGGTGCTTCGGAAGCACAGTATTTTACGGGTTATGAACATGGACGCATGTTGTTGATTGCAGAGCTGCGGACTTGAGATCTCCGAAATCTCGAGCGATGACGCGGGTGCTTCGTGCCTCAGGCCACAAGGCCAACAGCTCACCAACCACAGCCCCTGGCCCTCCAACCACCAAGAGAAAAGACTGCCTCCTTCAATCCTGTAAGTAGACCGAGAGCGCCGTGTAAATTCTACATCATGTAGCCCGACCTTTCGGATCAAGCAGCAAAATCGTCAAAATGCGACTATGGAGGAGTTCAGCCTTTGTCTCAGCGCACGCCAAAATCGCACGAGTCGAAGCTCATCTTCTTCTCTGTTCCACCACCCCCATTAGACGCTTTTGGGTCTCTCAGTTATCGAGAGTTACACAAGAGTACGGAAGACAATAGCTACCACTATACTGAGTGTACTAGCTACAACGGACTACGCCATTACGACGAAGTGTCCATATTTCAGCTACCAGCCATCGCTACCACCTTGCAGCCTCAGTCCTGCGCACCCAAAAGTTGTCTGCTGACAGCTGGCCTTTGTTTGAAGAACTGCCAGCTCCATCTACGATGACAAGACCGAGTGAACATTGGCACAATTCCACCAATCTTAGTCCAGGGTCCGAGAAATATAAACGAATCCAGCTCATCCTCTCTTCGGCAAACTTAGAGCATCTAGAGAAGCGTGCAGTAGACTCGCGGCGGAGACACCAAACGGACCTATCGCCCGATGTTGGTTGCAGCATAGATCCAGCACGTTTTACGTCAGGCTTCGATAATCTCATCTTGGAACTTGCTTTTTCGGACACAGTCTACTGGGTGGCTCGCATTCCATATCGTACCGTCGACGCAGACACCAAGACCATGTTGCTCAGTGAGATAGCGACGATGAAGACCATTCGCCAACGCACGACCATCCCGGTGCCTATGGTTTTCGACTTTGAGATGTCTAAAGACCAACCGTTCGGATATCCGTACGTTCTTATGGAATGCATAGACGGCCGGTCCCTTGACAATGGAATGGCGTTATCGATACCTCCGCAGCATCGCATTAAGGTCGCGAGACAATTTGCAAATGTCTTTGTGGAACTCCAAAATTTGACGTTCGACCGCATTGGACGGCTTTGGTGTGGAGAAAACGCTGATCAGGCAATTGAGATCATTCCCATGGCGTGGCACCACTCACCAGGCCCCTTGGAAACTTCTTTCGAGTACTTTTACAATCAAAGACAAGGCGAAAATCGAGAAATAATGACCTTACATCCGCACGATCCAGACTGGCGTACGGCATGCTGGGTGCTGAAAACCGCTCTAGCCCATATCATCATCGAAGATAGAATTCGGGGCCCCTTCCCACTCTGTCACCTCGACCTCCATTACGGCAATCTGCTGTTCGACGACGAATACAACCTAACAGGAGTCATTGATTGGAGTAGTGCCCAGGCTGCCCCCATTGAACAGCTATCAGTCTCACCAGAGTTTATTACCTTTCCAGGATTGTCCGCGGAGGAGAATCGACCGATAATCGAGTTCAAGAAACGCGTGATGCGTTTCATGAAGGAAATGGAGAGCGAAGTGACGGCGTCACCTCTGATTCACCAGCAAGGGAATATGAAGCAGAGCAATAACTCTACATACCTTTCCAACTACATGGCATCGAAGAGTGCTGAAATCGCACATCGTCAGTACATGGCTTCACCTAGGAGTGGTCTTTGGGCTGGTAAGGTAGTCGCAAAGCTTATCTACGGGACAAATATTACCTGGGAGCAGCTTAGGGAGGTATACGGTACCATGCCGCTTCTCTAGTAGAGCCGTTTAGAATACTCGGCAATCGGGCTCGACCCAACTTGACATCATGCTGTATGGTATTCCGGGCGGTTCAGTACTTAAGGAGTGTAATGTATAGGCTCGACAAGCCTCAAATCTCATCCATGGGATTTGGGAGCATGGATACGTTCCTGCGAGTATATCTTGATATGATTGGCCACTGAGTGTGACAGCCGTGCATAGGCCAAGAAGGGGCGTAAGGCTGGCTTCAGCTGGAAAGCCACTATTCTTTACAAAGCGTTCAGCCTTGCAAGGTTATGTTTCCATCGCTCTCCACTCATCTTTCCTTCTGCCTGTAAGAGGTCTGTCCACTGAGTAGCCCTATCATCCCACCGCTATAATTTCAGTTATATCACATCCAACTTGCAGCAGTTGGCGGCATGGTGGCGCAAGAGTCCCTCTTCCCAGGCGGGCAGCACCTCGGCCTGCGGGAGCTCCGCCAGCCGCCAAATGCAGACGTCGACATTCTCTTCATCCATGGCCTGAGGGGCCATGCCTACAGGACCTGGGTATCAGAGACCGACGTATATTGGCCTCTGGACCTCCTGGCACACGATTTCCTTACCGCGAGGATTCTAAGCTTTGGCTACGATGCGGACGTCGCTATCTTCGCCGGCAATGCTGGCCAGGGCACCCTACGTGACCATGCAGAGACCCTGGTCGGCGAGTTTGCTGCGAGACGAGGGAGAAGAGCAGCAAAGAGGCCGGTGATCATCGTTGCTCACAGTTTAGGCGGTCTGGTTGCTAAAAAGGCCCTATGTGTTTCGGCGGAGTCCGCTGAGGAGAGCGCAGAGAGGGCTCTTGACCGCTGTCTGCGTGGGATCTGCTTCCTGGGAACACCCCATCGGGGATCTGACCTGGCGAAGTTAGGATCCATCGTTGCGAATATTGCCTCCCTGTTCGTTAGTGTGAATACGCGCGTCGTGGACGTGCTGAAATCGCACTCTGAAGGCAAGCACCGGGGTCGTCTTGGGCGATCGGGTCTGGTATTCGTTACTAACGCTACCAACAGTGCTTGCCGACTTGACATCCTCGTTTGGAAACTGGACAAGAAGAAACAGTGATAGATTTAATATGGTTTGTTTCTACGAGGAGCGCGAATGCAGCCCTGGTGGCTTGATCGTACCAAAAGCATTCGCAACTATCGACGGCTATCCTCAGATGCAGATTCCGGCGAATCACATCCACATGTGCAAATTTTCCAGCCGTTACGAGGCTGGATATATGCGCATTCAAGACCATGTTCGATCTTGGCTAGGACATGATCTAGACAGCGATACCGATGACGAGCAAGATCTCGAGAAGATGAAGTCGGATCTGAAGGAGCCGCTGTCGACTGAAGCCCAGGCTTTCATGGATTCCTTGTTCTTCCCAAGGATTTATCGCCGAGAAGATAGTATTTCTGCGCCTCATGCTGATACGTTCTTGTGGATTGAATCAAACTCAACCTATCAGGAGTGGAAGAAGTCTACGAAGCAAATCATATGGATCAAGGGTCATCCAGGCACCGGGAAATCTACATTGATGAAAAAGATTCTGGATATGGCAAAGTCTGACCAAGCTCTACTGAAATCGACGATCATACTTTCCCACTTCTTTGCCCAGGACAGCGCTCCGCTACAGCAAAGTATTGAGGGACTCTACAGGTCACTCCTGGTTCAGCTCTTGCAACACCCGATCAAGGGACTAGGCACTAAAATCAAAAGGCTTCTGAAGAGACGAGGACAATCACCAGGTAACAACTACTGGGATGTTGAAGACCTCGAATACTTCTTCCATCGCATGATTACCGATGCCCTAGATGAATTTGACGTTCGCCAGTATATTGACGACTTACACGAGTGCCGGGGGGACGTGGACATAGTCCGCCGTTTGGTACACTCCTTCTACGAACTCGGTAATAAGAATCACGCGAAGCCGCACTCCATATCTCTCGCCTTCTCATCTCGCCATTATCCAAGGCTAATACCGGTGGGCGCGGAAAAATGCATCTGTATGGAGAACGAGAACGACAAGGACATTCATTCCGTGGTCGAATCTACACTGGCCCACACGGGCCTTGACCTCCCTTTCAAGACGTGGTGGGAAATCAGGCAACTAGCTGGGGGCAACTTCCGCTGGTTGGCGTCCACTCTAGACAAGGTTAGAGAAAGCAAGCTTCTGGGACTTTCAGATGAGTACATCATATCAAGAGCCAAGAACGACGTCCCTGAACACATAGAACGGATTTACGAATCTGCTTTACACAGTCTTCCCACTAGGGATCATCGCGCCGCCCTGCGCATTTTTCAACTCATGTGTTTATGCGAGTCTAGGCCTAGGCTGAGCTCCATACGATCGCTATTGAATGTGAACGAGAGCTGGACTATACCCGAAATCAAGAATGCGACGGGGGGAGCTTCTCACATCTCAGATGACGAACAGTTGGATCGAATGCTGCCAGCTTTATCCTGTGGGCTGCTTGAAATCTACCAAGAGGCCGACGATTACCCAAGAGTACGGTTTATCCACTACACTGTCATGAAGCTAATGCTGAAGTCGGGGTTGCTTTTCCTGGATGAGGCCCGGCCCCGAAGCGAGGAAGTAACCCAGAAAGGCAGGCAAAGAATGTACCATCTCCTTGCCTTATCGGCAGCAGTAGAGATGGACAAAATGGAATCAATTTTCGCCGCTGCGGCTGCAAAGTACTCCGAAGACGTTTGCTGCCAGGCCATTCAGTACTGGTCACTTGATAAGAAGATTGGAGAGATGTTGGCAAAGAATAAAGAGTCTCTCGAGAGCATTGTCGCTATTGGCGACGATGAGCTGGTTGCAGAATTCATGCAGATGAAGTTGAAAGATGCGAGTACGCCAGCCAATACTTCAGATACAGCTGTTGATGAAGATTCCGATTGGACGGAGGTTGAACCTCAAATTCGACAAATGGACGGCAGAGCGTTGACATGTCTCGCCGACATCTGGCCCTCCCTCCAGCATGAACAGTTCCTCCTCGGCATACTGGCCTTGTGGTTGACTTCATCGAAGGCCACCTTGGTGACTCAGAGAATGCTCAGGATGTCCAGGCTTGCATCGAGGGCTTCCAACTTATAGCTCCGTTTGGGTTCACAATGTGCTGGCACCGATCTCTATTCATGTCAGCATGTAAGCTCCCTTCGACGACGTTGGTTCTGGCCTTGCTCAATCCCGAAGTCATGCGGCGAGATTCACCGCACTTCCGCTCGTCGTTGCTGTGGGCGCTGCATCTTGCAGTTGCAGCAAGCAACCTACCCATGACCAAACTGCTGCTTGAAACGCCTCAGGTTGAGATTGAGGCAGTTCTGTACGACTCAACTCCTTTATTGACTTTTCTGCGGGAGTCGGAGGAAGATGATGTCGAAGAGGGAGTCAATGCTTCCATTGTAACATTATTGTTGGACAAAGGCGCCAACCTCCTTGCAAGAGACGAAAACGGATTGACTGCTCTATCACTGGCTCTTGTACCCAGTTCCAAGTGGCAAGCTGACGAGTATCTCGAAAATGGCGTTACTCAAACTATACTCGATCATATATGGGCCAGCCGAGCATCACCGAGTTTTCCTGTGCTCCGTGCGGAACTTCAACCACTCCTCAACCGAGCTCTCATTGTGGCGGTTGACCGAGAGCGCTTAGTTCGTCTGGTTCGTCTGAAGGTAGTAGAAAGTTTACTGAAGCTGGGCGCAGACCCAAAGAGTACGAACGATGACGGCGACAGTGCGCTGCATCTGGTCGTATCATATGGAAGTGCTCCAGCCGTCAATGCTCTGCTGCGATCAGGTGCGACCACTGATTCGCCGAACGCAACTGGGAAAACCCCCCTTCACCTAGCTGTAGAATGTGGCCATGAGGCAATCTATACTCTGTTGTTATTCCGCGGGGCCGACGCAAACAGATGAGACAACGAGGGGGTTACGCCGCTACAGGCCGTGAGATGCTGTTTGGACAACGCCGCCAGCCTTGCTACCATCCTAATTCGTCATGGGGCCTTGATCGAGGAAACTTTTGGGGAAGGACCAGATTGGACTCGGTCTCTTTTCGGTTCTGCCATCAGACACCAGAATCTGGAGCTGCTGAAGTTACTCTTGGATAGTGGAGCCAAAGATGCCTTTGAGAGCCGGCACAGAACGAAGGTACTGACAGCCGCCCTGGAAAATGATGGCTGGAAGGTGATAGAAATGTTGGCTGGACGGACTGACGTATCCTTCAATGCCAGGGGCAAATGGCAGCAAACAGTACTCATGCTGTGTGCAGAAGAAGTCGTTTATGTACCTGATGACCGCGCACATGCTCTCTGGAAGATACTCCTCTCGCGCAATGACATTGACATCAATGCGAAGGATGAATGGAACTACTCAGCAAGGTCCATATGCGTTGGGCTCGGCACCCGACGCGCCACATCCACGATTCGCACAATGCTAGTACAGCTTCTGGAACGGCCCGATCTGGATGTTGGTGATCCTCCTAAGTTCATCAAGGATGATCTCGATAGTAGCGTCGTGCTAGACGTACTCGCCGCTTTATTGCGCCGGGCTGATGTCGATGTCAACTATCTCACATCGAGTTACAGTTCTCTACTTCTTCGCGTAGTCGATGCTGATAACCTTGAAGCGGTCAAGCTTGTCGTGGCGGATCCAAGGACAGACTTGAACCTATCTGGCCGAGTGGGTGATTACCTTTACCCTCAACCGATCCATGAGGCAGCTAAGCGGGGTTATTTCGAGATCGTGCAAGCCCTCTTAGCCGATCCTCGACTGAAGATCGAGGTTGGGCAGTCACAAATTGACCCTCTCGAGGTGGCTGTCATGGCAACTCGTCCTGCCAATCAGTACTCCTTTGGAGCCGAGTTTGACAAGTCCTACATCGAAATAGTCAAAGCACTTTGCAAGAGGAAAGAGGTCGATCTAAACAGAATCTTACTCGATGGCCTATCTCTCAACATAGCGATGGCAGCAATAAAGCGACGGGAGTACGAGAAGCAGGATCTCATCAATGAGCGCAAAGACCTCATGAAGAAATCGCGGCAACGGCGGTCCAGGAAATGCACCAAAGGCGCATCGTGGAAGTGCTACATTTTTAATGAGGAATGGCACGATACAAGGTACTTGGCGGATGAGCCTGATAGCCTCCTAGACCGCTATGACGAACGTCATTACAATGGGACTAAGGGGAATCTGGACGATAGGATCAAGACCCTTGAGGACGAGATACAGGATAGAAAACTCATCGCGCAGACTCTCCGCGATCATGGTGCCGTTTCACTCAAGAGCCTTGAGGAACGTGCTGATGAAAAATGGACGTCGGTGGAGAGAAACATCGGTCGCGTACATGTCTGGTATTCGGCTGCTATGGGAATCCAAATAATAGCCTATGTCAGGAAGGGCTCCGTCTTTCTCATGGGCATGAATAGAGGGCGACATAGTGTATGAAAACCCGCCTTTCGAGGCGGTCAACTGTCCCCTGGCTATCCTAGAAATTCATTCTACCCTCGCTGTCTCCAATCCCATGGGAAACACTCAAGCCAGTCTTCGACTACGAGGGCTCGTCGTACGATTGAAAATGGCCGGAATTATTGAAGATGATGATGTGACTGGTTCTGTTCATCTGGCTATGACCCTTCGATTGAATCGCTAGGTTGGAGACACTGTACTGCCCGGGCCGACACCGCCCTTATCAGTGGTAATGGTCTTGATGCAATGGACCAAGTGGAAACTACCATATGCCGATCAGCGTCTTCGCAGCCTTTGACTGTAATGGGCAATGTTCACGGCTTAGTCGTTGGCCGAGACCGTCATATTGTCAATTCCGAACTCATCCTCTTAGGGATATCCGAGCAGATTCCAGGAGCTTATGGGCGGATCGGACTCGTTTTACCATATCATCATTATTTCAAATATGAGCCAGATGATGAGCTATGGGACCAGAATACCGAGATGAGAGAGATCACCATCATCTGATGTTCCCAACGAGAAGCTTATGACAAGTACCGGGGTTTGAAAATTGGCATCCTAATGTCGCGAGAGTTTATCATGGCGCGCTTTCGCACTTCCAACATGTTCGTAATGCTTGTTTTCTAGCTCTCTTAGTTCGTTCATTCTTCAACTGCCTGTCATACATTGAGCTACTAAAGAGAGCGCACAAAGAAGATCGGATATAACTTTCTTTGCACAAAGGCAGAGATCTTGATGGGTACCATGCTTCTTCTACACAATTCGATCCAGCGTATTCCGATTTTTTCTTTTCGCGTCAAGGTTCAGTAATGCTATCATTTCTTTTCGCCTACTCAATTGGTTTACTGTTATAGCAGCCATCATCTTCGAAAGTCTTTCATTGATTGCGTCACCCTAGACCCTACGCTAGATGCGTTATTCGATTATCTACAGTGCATGCGTTCCTCCTGCCCTAACTAGATGCTTATTGGTAGAGTCAATTCAACCATTTCTCAGGCAACAAAAATGACAGGCAATATGACAAGCATACTTAGCACGACACTGGATGCCTGTAACGACAGAAGAGACGCCGCACCAGTCGTCACTGTCTTCTCGGCAGCCGCAGTCCCCGTACTCGTCTCAGCGGCCGCCGTCCCTGTCGCCAAAGCCGTCGTTCCCGTGACCTCAGACACGTTCCCTCCCGTGGAATTCGCATCCGTAGCATTGCTGACCTCAATACTCGACAAATCCCCCGTCTGATCCCGGTACGAATAGCTTCCCCCAGGATTATAGTTCGTCACCTTTACCCTCTCCACATACATCGTAAACGGGCCATCACTATAATCCGTCTCGCCCCCCGCCCACTCCACCGTCCCCGCACTATTCTCCTCGCTATCCCCACCGGCCCAGATCCCCAACTTCAACCGCATCGGCGTCTGCGGATAGTTCTTTCCTAGCAGCGCATCCGCGTAATTCAGCGTCCGCTTCGCGCTGCCATCCACATACCAGGTGGTGTACTCTTTCGTCCACTCTACCGTATAGTTGTGCGAAGTGCTCTGCGCGTCATCTACGCCGTAGTACACCGCGCGGTCGTAACTTGTGGTATTCCCCTTCCCGAAGTAGTTGGTTTCGACTTTGCTGCTGTTCCCGCCGAGGAACTCCCAGTCGATTTCATCGAGGTCGTCGGACTCGAGCACGACGCTGGAGACGATGCCGGTACCGGGTGCGGCGCGGAGGTGCACTTCTATCACGCCGAAGAAGAGGTACCAGGATGTTTGGATGGTGGGCGAGTCGCCGCGTTTGGTGATTTTGAATTCGGCGCCGGAAGAGGTGTAGGAGACGTTGCCGGCGGTGGTGGTCCAGGTATTGTTGTCGCTGCTGCTGGTGAAGTCGATGCTGTAAGTGCTCGCGGAGAGGCCGGAGTCGGCGGAGCAGGTTGCTGTGGCTCTGGCTTAGACTATGACAGGAGAATTAGACTGGAGGGGGATGGGCATACTGTTGGTAGTGGGATTGCACGGACTCGATGTTTGAGCGAGAGTGGATGAAGCGAGTGTCAGGCACAGGATCGCCTTGAGCTTAAGAGATAGCATATCTATTGACAAGAATTGATAGGTTGGAAGCCGAATAGAACGAGTGCTCAGGCAGGGGAACGAAAGTACGGCTGTACATAGTACAAAGGTAGATATTACCACGTAAGAGAAAATGAAATAAAGAATGAAGGAGAATATACAAGCGTGAAAATTCAGCCACTTGCTAGTTAACGGAGCTTTAGTATTAAACGCATTGCGTGACCTCGAATCCACCCAAGTTCGATAAACAAAAGCTGAAAAGTCCACGTTAGTGTTGACGTATAGTGATTCGTTGACGAACGCGTGTGCTGTGGGTCCCACAGGGTGCCAGCGGTCGGCCCGAATAAGTATTTTGGGACTGCCGAAGCAGAATTCAGGGGCTAACATACGCTATTATCCGTAAAGATTGTCTGCTATCGGGAATGAAGAGTAGGAAGAGCGTCTGGAAATCTGTGAGCTAAATATATATTTCTCTTTGGCTAAGTCTGCTCCACAGTGACTTGCCATAAGTATCCATACACTTACTTCCCTATCAATATCGATAGGGCGTCTAAGTACTAGTAGAAACTAGTGGCAGCGCATACACCTTTGATCCGTGTACACCAAGTTGTCACTGTCAAAATGACCCATAAGCTCACTAGTTGTCTAAATTGCCACACTTCTCTCTTCTGAACGCTGAAAATACTTAAAAGCTCCTCAGGTAGTGGCAAACTAGTGTACAGGTTTTATGAGGAGTCATTCTACCTTGCGATGCCGCAATTGAAGGATGTTGCTGCCTTTCAGATCAAGAGCGCATTGATGATTCTCGACTGAGGCTATTATAGGACATGGCACCTTTTTCCGACCGACCCTCAACCCAGATCTAATTAAATTCATACGTCTAGCCAGTCGCACATTCCAGCAGACCATAGGTGTTGCCGTTGGGATCCGGCCGCTTGTTGCAGTGTTTGAAGATTTTAAGGGCAGAATCCCAAGTACAGCCCATGAAATCAGAATTCAAGGGATGGAGTTGGATTCTAGTAGCGTGAGTGCTTCTTAGGACGGGTCAAAGTTGCTATAGTGAACAGAGGATAAGGTTAACAAGGGGTACAAGGCAGGACCGCTAGTGGTTGTTCCTGAAGAGCTTGGGAAAGCCGCACAAACTGTACCTTTTCCTAGAGTTCTAGACAAGAATATTCGATTATATTTCTAGTAGATCAGTTTCTTCGCGAGACAGAAGTGCTAAAGTCTCCATAGGATATGAAGGGAGAAGTAATGGCGAAGACGTCAAGATTGGAACTGGCATTCTGTGTTATGGAAGTGGAGAAGGAAGGAACGAGGAATGATGAGGAGGTTACCCATTGTGGAATCAAAAGTCCAATTGATCTACGTTTCTTCGTGTGTCTAGAGCCAGGCGAAGAATCGTGGGTACCATGGTATCTTCAACCGAATATGATTCGTGTCCCCACTGCGATTGGAAAACTCACCATCAGCAAAGTTCCGATCCCCAGTCCAACTTCAGAGAAACATTTCAACCCTTCTACCATAGTGAGTATTTAACGAAGTTTCCTAAAGGAAAATGTGGCCCTGAATCACGAGACCTCGAAATGGGAACTTCCCTTACAACTCCTCCTGATTGTCTGGAGGAGGCGATCCATACTATCGACACGTGGTCTCTTCTAGCAAACAGCCTGGTTTCAAAAGTGGCGGGCCTCGAAATAACATCTTCGGTAGCACCGAAATGCTCTATCAAACTTCCGGCAGAATTGGCTGAGATTGTGATCCAACAACTGGAGGTCTATCAAGACCATGGCTCGTTCAAATCGCTGACGGAAGCTTCTAAGCTGGATATCAAAAATGCACGACAGGTCTCCTCAGAGTGGAAATGGGCTGCCATCAAATCATTTGCAAAGGTGGTGGAGTCTACTACCTTTGTCGCGACTAAGGCGAGCATGGACGGCCTCAAATACCTTTCCGAGATGCCGGATATCACCAAATGGGCAAATACGCTCACTTTTTCGGTGGTGACATTCACCGGTATCCCTGAATCTTGGAGAGAGCATTCCTCTAATTCGAGGAAGTGGGCCACATACAAACGTCGCTACTACAGCGAACAGACTTTTCGACAGTCTAGCGAGTTCATGCAGTACCTTTCGTACAGTTTACCACGCTTCACAAAACTCCAGCACATACGCTACCATCCGTTCACCGTGGACGGGTTCAAACAATTCCCCGGACGCAATCCACCCAACGGCAATAATTATCTCCCCGAGGAAGACATGGACGGTCGCTCCGTACTTGATTACATTCTCGAAGCTCTGTCGACGAGCCACTCGCAACTCGCATCCCTCTCTACGGCGGGCGCACCCTTCTACGAAGACGTTAACCTATGCTCGGAAGGCTTGGCCTGCCATACAATTGCGCGGCTGAGCCCGTCCTATCTGCCCACTGTTATTGGCAATCTCAAGCAACTAAATCTGAGCATTTTTTTCCCGTTTGACCTCAGTTTCAGTGACGACGCACTCGCTTTAGGGGGACTCCTCGCCGCCGCCTCTAAGCTCGAGAGACTCGAACTCACATTATACGACCCAGCTTTTACAATATTCCCAAGAAGCATATGGACGGTCCTCAAAGACGCCAGGCAGAGAGGAGCGTTGCAGGAAGCCCGATCCATTCGGCTCTTGCTAGGAGGTGACTCAGGCACAGCTGTAAACGACATCAGAGAAGTCTTTCGCGGGCTGAAACATCTTCGCCATCTCGCTCTCGGCAACGTCAATCTCAATCCGACAAAGTCCCCCGTCCTAGGAGACTGGCAACCCCTTTGGGGAGATGTTTTCCTCTGGCTCAAAGCTCAATATAAGCTTGAGACCTTATGGCTTCTAGGACCGAGGGTTTACAATGGCCCCGCAGTGTTCGAACCCTCAGGGCTCAATAGCGATGATGAGGGAGCACTGGATGTAGATCACCGTCGGGCGCTGGAACGAGCTCTTAAAAGCTCGCCTGACTCTGTGGCCGCGGAGTGGGATGCCTTCAACATGGCGGCAAGGGAGACCAGGATTGCGAGGGCGGATCTAAATGCTCCTGATACTTTGCGGTTCAGCGTGTTTGAAGGGGAGGTCAGAAGCAGCCCACCTCGTAGACATGCCGGACCATCGCTGCCTTTGATGCTACCACTCAGTATTATCATTCTTGATTTGTGGATGATAATTGTATATTCTATAAGACTCTTGATGGAATTAGACTAGGGCCGTTTGAAGGTTGACTGGATGGAGGCACTTGAAAAAAGCATTGGACTGGACTAGGTTTCTTTTTAGACCGCGTGGATATAAGGCTGTAGATGATCCTGGCGCTCTAATGGTTTCACGGCCCTTGATTCTTGGCTTCTGATTGGTTCAACTGCCAGGTCACATGACTAGCATTTAACTTTTACCTGACTTGGGCAGTGCGCACTATATCTATCTGATTTATATAGTATCCTTTAGTAAACTTGTTCTTTCTAGCTATCTATAAGAGGAGAAGGGGGTGCTTGTGGAGCAAAAAGGGGCTTGATTGGTCTCTTGCAGTTAGCAAACAGCACTGCTCGAAGATTATCCGTTCTGCATTCTCCAAACCCAATCAAGGTTTCAATAGCAGATCAAGACTCGAGTATTCGAAGTTGCAGCCTCCATTCCATGTGGTTTTAAATCCTACTTTTGTAATAGCGCAGTTCCTTTCACCTCCTCGCCTTCCACAAACGACCGCCACGTATAGAAGATCGCATACTCTTATCATCCCAACGCCCTTAATAAGCCACCGATATCGTGTTCAACTGAGAAGCGAAGTCTTCCTCCCTCCCCTGTCACACACCTTGTTGGATCATCACAATGACCTATAGGAAGCTATCACGGTAGCAAACTTGGGTGCATTCCTGTGCATTGGCTCATCTTCCACATGATATCAGACGCTAAGGCCTGCATTCAACACACCTGCCCCCAGCAAAGCCCTCACCCAAGACCGTCACTCTTGTTTCATGCTTTCGAACTAGCCTCGCCGGCACGAGATACGGGCAGCTGGGAGAGTATCATGAAATGAACGACTTGAGGAGTGTGTTGTTGCTCTATGAAGAGATGACTGGGAAAAGTGTATCATGAAGTTTATCTAGTCACGTGATATAGATAAGAACTTCACGTCATACCCGACTGCGACCAGCAGTGTCAGACTTCAAATAGTGACGGGCAGCTTCCGATAAACCAGCATCACATCACTACATCAGAGCTAAGCTCATCAAATGATTGAAATGCTTCCGCATCAACGCTAAAATATACAATGTCCGTCCTTCGAAACGCCATCAAGGCCGCCCATACGCCTTGAAAGGCAGTAGAATCCTGCTATACCGCCGACGCCAATACTACGCCCAGCAAAATCCGTGACCTAGAGATCCCAACTGATCCACTCCCTCTTCGGCGGAACACTCGGCATGATCCCGTCCTTGTAGTACCCGTGCTCACTGGAGAACTGGTAGGCTTGCGCAACTTTTGCTCCATTCTCTCCCTCATACTCCTCCGGTCTGCCCTCGGCCCATGGGTTAGGAGGCGGGGGTCCGTCTGGGAACCAGATACGCTGGTAGTCCTTGTTGTTGATTTTGTAGGCTGGATACTCGCCGACGACCTTACCACCTTGCAATTTGTCCTTGTAGACTACTTGATGACCCTTCCAGGTAAGCAGCCTCTTTCCATCTGCGCTCCTAGTGCTGTAGGAAGTGACAGGTGCGCCGGGAGGATACTTCGGAACATTGAGGGAGCCAGCGGTGTTTGAAGGACCACCTGTAGTGGCGCTGTGGCGGCTGAAGAGTCCGGTCGATGGGGCGGCGGTGACCGGCTGTCCGAACGAAGTCGATGCAGGCACAGCAGTGGGTTGTGCGAAGGGAGTGGGAGCCGCAGCGCCAGCGGGCTGACCGAAGCTTGTGCGCTGTCCAAATGGATTCGTCGTTGGAGCGGCAGTCGGCTGAGTGAACGGGCTAGAACTAGATGAGGTGGCGGCTTGGCTGAAACCCGTTGTTTGACTCAGACCTGCTGGCTGTCCGAAAGGGTTCGTAGTAGGGCCGGCAGTGGGCTGAGAGAATGGGCTTGAAACAGCGGCGCTGGTGGTGGGCTGACCGAAGCTCGAAGATTGTCCGAAAGGGTTCGCAGCAGGGGCGGTAGGAGGAGCAGTAGTTGGAGCGAACGGGCTAGAAGTATCTCCGCTAGTAGTGGGTTGACCAAAGCCGGCAGGCTGACCGAACGTAGATTGCTGCGATGGTTGGCCGAATGTCGACGTAGGCTGGGTGGCGCCAAAGGCATTGGAGGCTTGCGCCTGCTGATTCTGGGCGAAGGGAGAAGCACCCGCATTGCCGGACTGACCGAACCCTGGCTGGCCGAAAGCTGGGGCGGATTGGCCTGGATTGGACGGTTGGCCGAAGGCAGAGGTCTGGCCTGGATTGGACGGCTGTCCGAAGGCAGAGGTTTGAGCTGGAGCAGCGGCCTGGCTCCAGACAGACTTCTGGCCAGGCATAGAAGTTTGTCCGAAGCCGGAAGTCTGGCCCAGAGCAGCGGGTTGACCGAATGCCGTGCCCTGGCCGAGGCCAGATGGTTGTCCAAAAGCCGAGCTCTGTCCCATGGCGGATGTTTGGCCAAACCCAGAGCCTTGTCCTAGAGCTGATGGCTGGCCGAATCCCAAGGTTTGACCCGGAAGAGACGGTTGACCGAAGGCAGACGTTTGAGCTGGAGCAGCGGCCTGTCCTAAGCCGGATGGTTGGCCGAAACCTATGGCTTGGCCGGCAGGCTGGCCGAAGGTCGATTGCGCTCCACCAAGACCAGAGGGCTGGCCAAACGCAGAGGTTCCAAAGGAATTTGAAGGGGCGGAGGTAGCGGCGGCCTTGCGCCTGGCAACGCGGGCTTGGTTCTCGATGCTGAAGTAGTCTCTATGGGCTGGGTTGGCAGACTCCTTGGATATCTTCGCTCGGTCGCGGGGAGTGTTCGCTCCATCGACGATGTACTTGCAGGCACCCTCGAGGTCGTTGAGAATCTTGTCAATCTGGTTCTGCGCCTCTTTGGCGAGGACAGCCTCTTGCTCGATCTAGGCCACGTATTAGTCGATGTTGATGATTGCAGAGCTGGAGACTTACATATTGATTCTCACGTCCTGCAGCACGGGCCGCATAGAACCTCATGCGCATCTCTTCAGGACTGATGTCGATACCTCCCTCGAGGAGTTGGAGGGGAGCATCGCGTCCCGGACCGTAGGCGGAGAGCGGCCATTCTGGGCGTTCCTTGACGAGATCGTCCTTGATGGTATCTGGACTGAGATGATACCTGAGAGACGTTAATAGCGTGGAGAGCAATAGGATATGATCCGAAACTTACGGCCAGGTGCGCTTGTTCGCCTGAGTCCCTGCATGGCGGGTCAGTACAGATTCGGATACGACAGAGGCGTGACGTCGCGAGCCGCATGGAGGAAGCTCGCAGAAACTCAAAGGCGGCGGGGACGAAGCAGATGCTAGGAGATATGGAATGCTTACCGGCACTGAATCCTCGACTCTGCTGAGCCTGAGCCTGGCCCAAGGGACCGAAGCGGTTGGCGTTGCTCGGCGGCTGGAGGCCGACTGGATGCTCGTTCCTGCACCGGTCTGTGGGAGGATAAATGGGGATCGTCAGCGAGTACATGGTGAATTGAGGTTGGGAGTGGTGGTATTTTGTGTGATGTGAAAAGAGGTCGACGAGAAATGTATGAGGGTGGAGAGAGAAGTGTACCTCCGAACTTGCAGTTGCCCTGCTTGAAGAACTGGCAAACGGGCATTGTGGGGCCGCGTTGGGGCCCGTACGTGTTTCTATTGGACAGACGAGGAACAATACATTAGCACAATAGAAATAATACAACGGCGGGGTCGGATGTTGAAAAATCCAAAGCGCGGCGGCAGAAGTGAGTTTAAGAAAGAGGCTGAGATGCGATTGAGCTAGCGACACGCTCGCGCTAAGCCCGAACGAGCGGCCCAGCCACCTTTTAAAAGAAGCGAAGCGCCAAGAACACGGCACAGTATGGGGAAAGCTTGCACCGTACCTGGAGTAGCTTGAATAGTACGACATGACTGCGAGCGTGCCGGTTTTAAGTGCCGGTGAGAATTTTCGCAGGGTTGGTGGTGTATAAGTAAGGAAGTGCAGTCGACCTCGATGTTTTTCACGTGACCGTGACTACAGCTGCGTTGGCGTGCTCCTCTCTACGCACCCCTTCTCTGGGGACAGCGAATGAGCCTCGTGTATTGGCAACCGCATCCATAAGGACACGGCACCGTGATGCTCTCGTCGCTCCATGCCCTCAATGCACCATGATCTGCTCGAGTACCGCCTTCACTACGCCTGAACCGTCGCCGCACATCCAGAGTCGCCCCTCCGCCACCTTCTAGAGCCCACGCGGCCTCGAATCTCCAGTCCTCCCACGACCTCGCTCCATCTGCTTGCTGCCACCATCTCCCAATTCGAGATTCATGCACCCCTTCTCGATCCTCACTGCCGGAATATTCGTAGCCGGCTACTCCACGGCCAGGTGGGATCTCGTCACCCGGCTATATGAACTAGCAATATTCGCTTGGGACCACGGAGTTGTCGTATGCCAGATCCCCCCTCCCTACCCCCATGTCGCGTCTTGACGTCTGATACAATTCGCAGACACGCGCCGCTAAAGCCTTCGCTATTCTCTCTGTCTTCTTCTTCCTCTTCATCCTGCCCATCGAACGCCTCGCCTCGCGAGAAATCGACCTAGTCAGTGCTGTCACCAAATTACCAATATATGGAGGAATACTGAACTTTTCCCCTAGCATCCGCGCACTGCGGGAAGCGGTATCTCTGCCCGTGAGCAGCTCAAACGCCGGGGCTCGTTCTAGGGGAGCGCTATGTTGATATGGTTACAAATAATGGGCTGATGCGGATATTCTGGCCGTCGGATGCGCCTACTACACCGACTCCCGGCGTTCTCGTGGGCTGGAGGAATTCTGAGTTGGACGTCTTTGTGGTGGCAATTCTGCAAGATGTTGAGGTATGGGTCCGCCCTCGAATGTGATCTCTCTTTACTCACAATCTACAGATCAGGAGTGTCGAGCATGCCTTGCGTATGGGAATCCTCTACCGGAACAGCCCGCATCCAATCAGCCATATCTTCGACAGGTGTGGACAATCGATCTTGCAGGTCCTTGGAACAATCAACTCCGAGTCGCCTCCTGCCAGCTTCAACGCAGCCCTCTTAGCCGCATACAGCGATTCCCCATCCCGCTTCCCTCGAATATTCTGCCCCGGCGACTGCGACATCACCCTTCAATTCATCCTATACCGCCGCCCACACCCGACTCGCATGCAATACCTGTCATTGAAGCAGATATCATTAGCATTGGGAGATAAACCAGAACAGGTGGGAAAATGGGATCCTGCTTTCGAAGGAGTAGAGGCGCGGGAAGAGGAGGAACGACAGCGGAAGAAGAAACTAGTCGAAAAGTTGCGGCTTCATAGCGTCGTTATTCGCCCACCGTCACAGAAGGAATTGTCGCTACCCACCATCATCGATCAAGTCAATTGCTCTTTCGAGCTAAACGCTCTTCTCCAGAAAAATGTAGGCCTCATTGGTACCCGGGTTCGACGAGCCTTGAGCGTCAGCGAAACAGTCGTGAAGTCTGCCAACGATTTATGGGATTATGTTCTCATGGGGCTATGGTACGTCGCCGCCGTTTGGCTATACCCTTTAATAGCCAAACTCTTCATCTTAGGGCTCATCGCACATCGAGTGGCTGGCGAGATGATAATGCGCGTTCTCGAATGGCGAGTGTCTCCAGATTCTGCTGCTTTGAAGGACATATCAGCAACGGCGCAGCAAGTTGACATTCGCCTACAACAATTCTGTTATTGGCCAATCCAATATTTGACGCTGCGAAAGAGAAAGGGCAACTGGGAAAGCATCACCAACAGCCACCCAGAGTACATACGCTTTTACAACAGCTTATGGCTTGTTGCAAACGACGTCATCATCGGGATCGCATTGGGCTCATATATCATCGAGAACCACGTCTATGTGGCGTCGCAAGTAGACACAATCTTCACAACGTGGTCGATCGAAGGACTACGTCGAACAATTTCTTGGCTCATGGAGTGGCCAGGTGGACTGAAGCTCAACAACCAACTGGCGGGATTTCTCGGAGACCTCTTCCTATGGGTCATTGATCATTGGTCTGCCTCCATGTCCTTGCTAAGGCCGTTTCTCCCTGCCGTCATCCACTTCATTGGTTTCTCCAGCTTCGCCGGGGCCACGATGCCAATATCCTTGTTTTCGGACCTTGTCTCCCTGTTGACCCTGCACATATACTCGTTCTACATCGCCTCTGCCCGAATATTTAATTGGCAACTCACCATCATTTTCTCCCTCTTCCACCTCTTTCGAGGCAAAAAGCGTAATGTTCTGCGCAATCGAATCGACTCATGCGACTATGATCTGGATCAGCTTCTCCTCGGGACCATCCTTTTCACACTCTTATTCTTCCTACTACCTACCGTCTTTGTCTTCTACTTTACATTTGCGTCTGCTAGAATGGCTATAATATCCCTGAAAGCTGCGTTGGATACCATGCTTGCATGTTTAAACCACTTTCCGCTATTTGCATTAATGCTTCGCATCAAAGACTCCCGGCGTTTACCAGGTAAGTCCTACTAAACCGACTCTCATGACCGATTACTGATTTCGTGTAAGGCGGCATCCGTTTCGATCTCCAAGATACCCGTTCCGCACCTTTACCGGAACACCACCTCTCCGCGCCCACCTCTTACATTGTCTTAAAGGTTTGCGCCCGTTCGTCACGTTCCCGTAACCTTGACCTAACACAATAGCAGTCAATTCCCCTGCCCCTTACCGCTATGTTCAACGAGTACTTCGAACTCAGCAACCGCCTTCAGAAGCACTATCTCTCCCCCGGCGTCTTCCTCTGCCTCGTCACCGGCCGCTTTGTACCCCCGATTCATCGGAAGAATCTCTACAGTCTCCAATACAGCATGCTTCCAGCAAGGCGTGCTGGTATTGTCGAACTGTGGACAAAACTCACAGACAATGTCAACGCGTCGAAACCAGCGACTCCGGGAATGAACGGGTTCTCGAACAAGAAGTGGCCGAATGGCAATACAAAAAGAGGTGGGCCTGGCGCAAGCACGATTTGGGCTGCCAGGCAAAGAAATGGTGGCATTGGGTGATGCCTGTGTGTAATTTATTGTCTAATATCATGAACTGATCTCTATAATCGATGAAGCTGTCAGCGAAGTGATCGCTCGCTCGAAAGCTCCTGGTGGCGACCTCCTAATGCTCACGCATAGCCAAGGACGCGACTTACATTGTATACTCGCAGTGCTGCGACGGCTCAACACCTCCGCAGGCATTCGTCAACCTTTACTGTGATCATTGCATGGGACAAACTGTATAAAACGTACTTCTCACCCCACCTTATCCTCTACAGGCATCCTTCCAATCCAACACGCCCCTTGTTAACGCAACAGACTACCTTAACATAAGCACCACCAGTACAATTCCGAAACCCATCAACACCGCCGCCATGGTCCAGCAACCCATCGACACCCACACCACCACCCCGCCTCGCCTGCCCACCGACAACTACATCAAAGACGAAGATATGTCCGAGTACCTCATCCACTACGCACCGCACCCGGTCACCGGACAACCTTGGCCCGAGATCTGCACGCCGAAAAAGGCAACCCATCCTGAGCTTGTGGAAGCGTGGGAAGAGGGGAATCACGCGCAGGCGGTCCGTGACGGGGGAAATGCGGCGTACGGCGGGGATGGGGTGGGAGGGGCGGAGAAGGGGAGGAAACGCAAGAAACTGTTTGGGGGGTGGAATTATAGGATACCAAGCAGCTTGGCGGATGAGGTCTGGCAGATGCCGAAGAGTGGGGCTGTGAAAGCTGTCGCACAGGGAAGGACGCGGGAGACGGCTATTGAGGTTGACGAGGGTGATGAGCAGGGAAGTACGCGGCAGACGGCGGTTGAGGTTGATGGGGGTGATGAGTCTGTGCTCGTAGGAGAAAAGCTCCCACAGCCCCAGCGCCGCCCCTTGAATTTCGTCTTCGAAGGCAGTGCGCCGTTGACGGAGGAGGAGGTGGCGGAGAGCGGGCGGAGCGGAAGATGGAGGATGTGTAGCGTCTTGCGTACGCGAGGGATCTGGCGGCGATGCCGGGTTTGAGGAAGCAGTGGGAGAGGGAGGATGGGATAGAGGAGTGGGAGAGGGCGAGGGCGCGTTAGCAGGTGAGTATACTCTGTGATATCGCTGAGCCTTTCTGCTAATTGGTGAGAAGTTTCCTCTGTCGCTCTGGTCTCAATCGGCTGTCTTGGATGCAGTTGTTACGAAGTTTGCATTTCTATTGCGCTTTGGTCCTCAACATCAGCGAGATCCGAGAATTGTAATCCATAAACAGACCATTCTCTTATTTATTCTTCGGATTGACGATATAGCACGATAGTGAGGTGAACAAAAGTGACAACGACAAGCCAGAGGTAAACAACAGAACGCAATAGCAAGCTAAACAGAAGTATCAACGGCGGTCGAATGCAAAACTAAAGCACCGTGCTCAGGACACATCCCGTCCGTTCATATATTTCAATCCTTCAACAACAAGTTCAACCTCCCACCCTCTGTCATACTTCATTTCGTCCATTGCCATAAAGTCAAGCAGTGCGAAACAAAACAGCCCTCCGTAAGAAACCGAACAAAACTAAAGAAATACCCACGTTCATCAATCCTTCCTTATCAGTTCAATCTATAACTTTATTAGTCATCATACACCCCCAGCTTATATCACGTGTCCGACTTACTCCTTAAGTAACTAACAATATCACTAATAACCATAGACATCACGATGCACAGCATCTCTCACCTCCGCCCTCTTCTCAAGCACCTGCTTCGCAGAAAAGAGTTTCTGCCTCCCACTAGCCGCCCACTCGGCCTTGGGCCTCGCGTGCACGGCTTTATCAGACACCCACACGAGTGGCCGCTTCTTGCCTGTCATATTATCACGGAGTCGGTAGATAAGGTACTCAGTGGTAATGCGGCTACGCTTCCTGTCCCTTTTGGAAGGTCTTTCGTCTACGATAATGAGCGTGCTGTTTTTCCGTAAATCCGGGATGTTACTCCTCTCAGCGTCTCGTGCAGGTTCGGGGGGCAGTTCGTAGTCGTCGTGCCCCGGAGCTGTAAGTCTAGTGCGTTCAGGAGTGCGCTCAGGAGCGAGAGTGGTGTTGCTCCTGGAGCCCTGGGGGGTACTAGATCTACGACGAGGTGCCGAGGATTGGCCCGCGACAGAGTCTCGCCTTGCCGCCGCACATTGGGTGGGAGCAGGTGGACGAGTATTTTGCTGCATATTGGTAGTACTATACGTGCTTGCCTTGCGTGCTTTCAGAGGCACGGCAGCAGTATTTCTATTTAAGACCGGTGCGTTAGGTTTAGGCCATGCACGGTCGCTGTTATACACAGCACTTTTATTATTGTAGGCCTTAATATCATTGGCGACAGTAGTGTCCTCGAGCTTCACGGCCCTGGGTGGGTACTGCGTTAAGTATTTAATAGCCATAGCAGGAGCCACTGTGGCGGCAGGCACTAATCCTTCCGTGCCATCGTCGTATTCGACGAGATACTTAGAGTAACTGGGAATCTGCCTCTTAGGGTCAAGCACGGCATCCTTAATAGCTTTGATCTGTGAGTGAGACATGGTGGTCGTGTAGCGTGATGAGGGCTTAAAGTAGGTGGTAGGTGCCAAGCCTGAAGGTTGGATTTTGATTTTCCTGCGGGGCGCTGGTGTAGGAGGGAAGAAGAAAGAACGGCGGCGAACGGGCTTATATATTAAAAATTCCGCCAAGCCGCACTAAGCTATATAGGCAGGTGTTAGAGACCTATACTAATATAGTACTAGTTAAATACTCCCCTTATCTATTAAACTATACCTAATAGTAATACCTATAGATAATAGTATTTCTAAAAGATAGAAACTATACTAAAGTTTCTATAAGCTATATAGCTATATCTAGACTTACTAGTATATTTATTCTTTACTATTTCTAAATACTTCTACTTAGTACTTTATACTAAATAGTAATAGCTTTTAGTCTCTAGTTCTTTTTAATCTATTAGACTTATAATATTTTAGACTACTTTGCTTATAGTACAGTCACTTCTACGGCTCTATCGCCGCCAGCATATTTGTTAATATTGTCTAAAACGCTCGATTAAACGGGCAGCATTTGCTGGAAATCCAGTAGCATCGTTGAGAAAAACCACATTTGCCAAAATCACGATTTTTCTGATTGAATTTGCTGCTTGTATGATGGTTTTGCGTTGAGAACTAATGGCTCTGCTCGCTGTGCGCCCGGTCGCAATATTTTTAAGGAACTCGGCCGACTTTTCCAGAACTCGGCCGCAGTGACTGAAAGTTCGGCCGCAGTGATTGAAAAGTCGGCCGAGGTTTTCCGTAGAACACAGTGAAGGAGGGCGAAGTCATGGTAGTCCCCTCATAAACCAAACTCGCGTTTCAGAATATAGAAGACCGACACATGAGGTCTAAGAATAGTATTATTTCCATCTAAAGTCTCTATGTAATTCAGATCAAAAAAATATCCACCACGCGTCCAAATTCCCTATATCCCTCATATAAAGGAGTCTTCTTCCCCAACAAATCCAATATTTCTCTCATCAAACGCGTCCGCAGCAGCACCAGGCACCTCCTCCTTCGCCCACGGATGCGTCGCTTGAAACCGCGCCTCAAAGTCCCCCGACCTTCTCGGTCCATCCTCCGCTGCAATCTGCACGGTACGCACAATACACGCATCCGCCTTCTCCTTCTCCGCATCCACCTCCACGGCTGCGCCACTATCATTCCGCTCCAGCGTCGCCTCAACCGCACTCTTCTCCTTACCGGTAACAGACGGCGAGTTCAAGAACCTCAAGTTCCGCCAGCGCCCGCTCCCCGACGCCGCATTGCCACTCCCCGAAGACGTATAGAAGTACGAGCGGAACTTCGTGAAGCCGACTCGGGTAAGGATGTCTTCACCGAACATGCTGCGGACGAACTTGGGTAGCACGGGGAGGCAGATGACGAGGAAGCCGGCGGTCATTTCTGGGAAGGAGCCGAGGGCCATGAGGAGGGTGTAATAGGTGTAATCATGGCTTTCGAAGACGCGGACGCAGTAGTAGAGGCGGACGAGGGAGGCGATGCAAGCCCTGTGTGTTGTCAGCTCACCCCCCTATCTCTTCACCGGTATTCCAAGAAATAGGACTCAAACTCACAAGATCCCAAACAGAAATATCGCAGACAGCCCGATCTTCCTCCCTCTCGACATGTTCAGCTTCCAAATCACCCGCTGCGGCAACAACACCATTGCGATATCTGAGATCGTGTTGAACACCCCCGACGACACCGCGATCGCGTTGGTGTTTAGGCATTTGCCACCCTGCAGCAGCGGCGTCCAGATCTTGGCGCGCGGGTTGCAGGACCAGACTTCGATGAAGGTGCAGCTGACGTAGAAGATGATGTTGGCCCAGATGAGGGCGTGGAAGGCCCAGAACATGGGCCCGCGGGAGGCGGGGGTGAGGAAGACGCGGATCCATTGGATGAGGATGGAGAGTTTGATGAAGAGGATTGTGATGCCGTACATTAACGTGCCGATGTGGAGGTACTGGGGGTGTTAGTAAAGTTGGAGGGGATGGGAGGGAAGGGAGTGTACGTAGAGGTATTTGCTGATAGCTTTGACTTGGACGTCCCATTGGTGGACGCCGGGGAGGTAGTCGATGATGAGAAAGGCGCAGACGTAGTAGGCGCCGACGTAGCAGACCTTGTGTGTATTAGAATTGAATGTAGTCTGCGAGTGATGAATTTGATTTACCCAGCCCAACAGAAGCACATCTGGAAGCTGTCAGTAAACATGCATCGACATGGTAAAGTTTTCGACTGACAATCTTCGAGCGTGATGCTCTTCACAATCTTCCCCTTCGTATATAGTCGCATCCACACCGCTATAGTCGGGATGATCAAACACACAATCACGATAACTAAAGACGTCGTATGCAGCGAGGGTGGGTCTATGAAGTTAGGAATGACGCCCGCCGGCGGTGCATGGGCAGGTGCATCCAGCATCTTTTGCAAGACCTCCGGTGGGACTTTTGGGAGGGACATTTTCCCTGCAACTGATGACTTGACTATGTGTGGAATGAACTGGAAAGCGCGTGGACAAGAGACCGAGAAACGTAGCGGTGATGAATGTATACAAAGGTTTTTTTCATGACTGTAGTGCCTTACCATCGCGGAATCTCAAATACTTGTAAGTGACCGAGATCGTTATACGATAGAGTCTAGTGTGGGGGGTTTAAAGTTGAACATGACCGTATCAACGCAGCTGAATCTGCCTTAGGTTGCCTTCAGCTCGTAGGTTCCTTGTGCGCTCTCGGGGTAAAGAAATCGATACTATCTGCGCAGTACGACAGCATGAAGTCGTACTGAATGGCAATCAATATCGATCGGAACGCGAAGCCCTAGCCGGGCGCACAATAGCATAGTTCAAGCTTGCTATTGGTCGCTCCCTCGATTTCCGTTGTTGTACGTTCCTGCATGTTAGATGGAAGGGTTAACGCAAGGTGGCAGGCTAGTGAGACGGTGAAATCTGGGGAGGTGGATCTGGCGCTTAGCCTAGAGTTGCTCAGTCTATGCCTTAGGAACTAGGAGACCTTCTGGCTAGTCGAGTACCTGCTAGCTGGGGTCTTCCGTAAAATGGTGTTGCACTAGCAAAGGTAGGAGCCGAGTGGAGAATACCCATGCCCTGGAACTGAAACGTTGGTAAGTAGTTCTCCAACATGAGATGCGTTTGCAGTGCGTTTACGAGTCCACTAGAATGAGTTATTGGTGTCACTTGAGCAACGGACAACGGAGTAGATTTTGCGCTTTCGACGACCCTGACGATAAAACAAGTTCGCCAATCTGGACTCCCAGGTTGCTGCCCCTAGAGCTGTTTCCTTCACGTCGGATTCGGACCACTCCAGGCCGATACACAGAGGGTCTGCTTTTTCACTGCGCATCATGTTTCGGCCTTATCTCAGGTGCCTCAGACCCTCTACTCTACCGAGGAAAGCCCGATCACGGCACGTGATCGGGCTTTCTCTCGTAGAGAGTCTGAGGACATTTGGGCACGGTTCATAAGGAACGAACAGCCAAAACAGCCAACTTTCAACGCTGTATCTTAACCCTTGATATAACTCCAAACAACCTGCCACAACCACAAGGTGCTAGCCTATCTCCTGCTCTATCTCCTCTATCTAATACTAGGTTCAGCCATGCCATAACGCGGCTGTAATTCCAAGAGAGCAGATGCATGCTGAAAGGTACGCAGGCGTGCTGAAAAATACGCATAGAGGAATGAGGCACAGTGGTCCAGTTTCAAAAAACACACTTTTGACTTTAACGCTGTACATCGACCCTTAATACCGTAGCTAGCTAGGTACAACTCTTGAAAGATGGTAGAGAAAGAACTTGTGATTGAAATGCATCGAACACTGAGACCGTAGCTGATGAATTCACCTTGTGGTTGATATTTGAAAAAGGTATACCTGTTGAAAATGGACCAGTTTGCACCAAACAGGCGCCCATAAGTCCTCAGACGCGAATCCGAGGGTTTTTTGGGGGGGAGGGAGGGCTGGGGGCTGGGGGCGGCAGGTAAGGGGGTGGTGGGGCCGTAGGGGGTCCTTACTGTATTGAGTGTAGTGGTGTTGTGGTGGAACGCCTCAAAAAATGACTCGGAGAAGCGGCTGAGGCACCTGAGATAATTTCGGCCCAAGTCGCGTAGGTTACCCCATGACTAATCCATACGGGCCGATGTTGCTGGCAAATTATGGCATGGCCTAGTTGGACTTGGCACTTTTGGAACCAATCTGGAACCGGGGCAACATATGCAGAAGCATTTGTGATCATGATCGGGATGATCAACTGAGTCTTTGGCCCGCCCACGTAGGCTCCTGGAGGCTCGACCGTTCGATAGATGGCTGCATAGCAAAACTAGTACAAGCGTTAGGTTAAACTGACGTCTGAGATGGTATTGTAAAGACATACGCTTGGTGAGAAAACTCGGGATATCGCCTCTCTTTGAATGCCCAAGATTTCTCGTTGTCCTTCTGCGTAACATTTATGCATTGTGGGTGGGACATAGGTTTCTCTACGAAATTTTGTATCGGCTTGCCGCGCCCACTCTTCTATTACCTCACCACCCTCTATCTGGATTTGTTGCAGATGTGTGAACATTGGAATTAGTAAAGGTGATGCGTTTTGTGATTTCCTTGGAGCCTGATACCGCGCACTCCATACTTCGTATTCTATCTGTCGCATGCCGCGCTTAGGCTCGATTAGGTCTAGTGCACCGCCTACATAGTTCTCACATTCTGTGTGTTATCAATAATTTCCCTAGTGGCTTTACTTACCCAACCGTGTAATCATCGATAGGTTGACCCGATTTTTCAGGACTGGCCCTCAGTCGTTCCTGTGTGCCGTTGGAAGCGCGGGTGGCTTCATATGACAGGTTGGTATGTCAAACCTCAGATTGCGGCCGTGAGACTCCGTACGAATGATGTATCCTTTCGGACTCCGAAGCCATTTTGTCGAGGTCAACTAACTATCCGCTAGAGTAGATATGTATTATCACGAGCGTTAGACATTGAACTGGTTCCACGTGGAACATTTCGAGGCTGGAAATGAAACCCTAGAGGCAAAGTCACGCAAGCGCAAGATCAGCAGAAAGGGAACTTAAATCCAGGTCAGCAATAGGATACCTATTGCCATCAACCTTGGTCTCTGGTAGACCCTTTTCCGAATCCTACCAGTGCATTTCGTAAAGCATGCAAGCCCTTGTCAATAACCCCATCAACGCCTCGCCTATGCGCGAGCAAAACCACTCTTGAACCCGAAAAGACCGCCAGAACACCGTTTTCATGCACGAGCAGAACTAGAAGCCACTAGGTAGAACTGGAAATCCATGCTCAGCATCATGGCTTTCCACTCAGCCCTTGAAAGTCTTGCTCCGTCCCACCGTCTCCCTCTGCGTCCTGCCCATTCCCCTAGGCGCATCATTTGCCTTCGCGAACGGATTGACTACCTTTGCTTTCTTCTTGTCTTTCTTGTTTTTCTTCCTCTCTTCCTTGCTTGGGCCTTGGATCACGCTCGGCTGCGCGGCGTAGTCGAAAGCTTTCACCTCGCCGTCTTCGTCGACGGGTGGATCATCAACATCCATCGTCTCGACACCACCGTTCGCCGCCGCCTTCTGCGCAGCTTTCTTTGTGGCTCTCTCCACTTTCCGCCACGCCTTCTTTTCTGCCTTCTTCCTAGCCCTTTCCTCCAAGATAGTCTGATCATCCAAAACTACTTCATCGTCTTGTCCGTCAAGCTCTTCGCCGGCTTCGTCGTTTGTTGGGGACAGGGTTTCGGCTACAGGCTCCTCAATCTCCCTATTCTTCCTCTTCCTGCCACCTCCGAGCTGCTTGACGACAAAGACGTCATCCACCTCCTCTTGGGCTTCCCTGTCTTTCTTGCTCCTAAATGGATGCTCAGCGCGTGCTCCCGGATCTATCTTTGCTTGTGGACTCTCCACATCCTTTACATCAGCGAAGATCTCAGCTGAGAGTTGCGGGAGTGGCAATGCAAGACGGATTTCTCCATTGGAGAAGGACCGTCGCTGATCCCAAAACGTGCTTCCACATGCCGAACCCCAGAATTGAGAGAAGCTCGTACGGAGCTTTCCGCTAGTAGGTAGCGTTGGTGCGGGTGTAGGCTCAGCCGCCTTAGCAGCGGGAATTAGAATTGACTCAGTGACTGTCTGTGGCTGGCTTTGAACTTCAGCCTGTAGGAATGCCAGTCTCTTTGCTTGGTGCTTTTCTTCCAATTCCGCGAGGACTGTTGTCATTTCGGGGCCATCTTCAGCGTTCATCCTAGCATCGATGATTCTTGCAACCAGCTCCTCAGCTCGCATCCGGAGTATAGGTGAGATGGGCGAAGCGCTCCCCAACAAAGCGGCCTGTTCAGTCGGCATAGCCCGCGCAACGCTCAACAAGGCGTGGTTCGCTAAGATGAAGTGGACACTCTCATCCTCTTGTCGAGCAACTTCATCGCGCCACTTGTGCACTGCCTTGAACACTGCGAACTGCTCTTTCGAGAAAGACGCCGGGGTATTGCGGAGGATCTTGTGCCATCCGCCTGATCCCTGTCCAGTTTGCCCATCGTAGAGAGGGTGCTCATAGCGTTGAAGCGCTGTTTCCCGTGATTTCTCTTGAACTCGAGCGATGAGGTCGAATTCCGGATCCGAAAAGTTCGATTTCTCAACAAGCTCGTTTCGCATGTTGTCGAATATGTAGAGAAGATAATGGGTGTCGGATCGTGCATAGTCGAACAATTCCGTGGGTAGAGGCCTAGTGAATGGTGTCAGCTATCATAAGTAGAAAGTCCGTGCTCAAACGTACCTGACTCGCCAGTCGGCCATTTGATACTGCTTGTTCGCGCTGAAGTTTATGAACTTCAGCAATAAGAAGGCCAGACTGCCTCCAGTATATCCCAAAGCCCTTGCAGCATGATGAGTGTCAAACAGCCCCACAACGTAAAGACCGAGATCTCGTTGTAGCCATATGATGTCCATGAAAGCCCCATGAAGCACCTGCTTTTGTGAGCAAAATGCGAAATTGTAGTCAATACTCAGCATACCTTTAGAATACCCGGATCGGCGAATACCTCATTGAGGCACTCAAACTTCCTCCTCCAAGGCACCAGGGTGTCGACAATCCAGTCTTTGTCTCTCGTACTGATCTGCATCAAAGACACGATACCAATGTAGGACCTGTTGTCATGATGCTCCAAATCGATGGCAATCTCTTTCGCCCGTTTTAGCTCTGCAAGCATAGACGCCAACGCCTCTGGTGTATCCACGAGCGTCGCCGTGGTAGTTTCGAAAGGATGATACATGATCGGCTCTTTCTTTTCGTATAGGGAGCTCGGATAGGTATAATTCTCAATCTCGGATTTATAGGGATGTGGGAATCTACGCGACTTAGCACACAGTTGTTCGATCCACGTGGGAACAACTGAAGATTTTTCTCATACTGCTTGTTCCCTCTCTCATCCGTGAACCCCTTCAAGCTCCCTTTCAAAGAAACAATCGCGTGCGGCTTCTGGGTCATCAGCGGCCTAAAAGCACCCGTCTCGTCATTCCTCGGAACGTGCTCGAACAGCAACTGTGGTTTCGCGAGGTTTTTCGTCTGTGAGAAAAACGCTTTGGCCGACTTCGCGGGTTTCTGCTTCACCGGCAAAACCTATCCATTCATCAGTCCCCAATCCCACTCTCCGCCGCAAGGAAGTAAAACTCACCGTCTCCTCCCCGCCCTTCTTCACAGCCCCCGTAAACTCATCGAGCCGCGAGTCCGCCCTCTCCAGCAAACTATCAATCCTATCAACCACGCCTCTCCACCCCGCACCCTCCCCTTCCTTGACGTCCTCAACTGTATCCGAGAGGAGACTACTCACACCCTCTGCACCCCCCGCACTGCCCTTAAGCAGGCGCCCTGCCAGGCCCAGAAGCCGCGCATTCTGCTTGTCGAGTACTCGGGCGTTTTTCGGGTTCAGGGAGCGCTGGAACTCCAAGTCCTCGCCGGCGATGCGGGTCGAAGCGCGAGTGGTTGCGACGAGGGCGGCGGAGACGGCGTCTTGGGTGGCTTGGAAGTCGGATTGCGGATCCATTATGGTGGTGATACTGGCGTGTGCGATTCCATGGGTGGCCGTGGATTGCAGAATAGGTCTCGCTGTGAAAGAGTTGGAGGCGCGTTGTCCCGTCTGGAAGAAAGAGCAACTTTTACGTTACGCTGTAATCTAAATTTCTTATCGATAAGGGCGTAATTTATACCTTAGCTTCGGGAGGCGAATCAAAGCCTCCAGCTCTTTTCCATCAACTTGAGCAAACTCCATCATCTGAAATCCTCATTCCTTGAATCTTAACTATGTCGGCTTCACTAGCGCCGGAGTGTAACGAGGTCAAAGAGTATGTTCTCAGTTTCAGAGTTCACTCCTTCCTACGTACAGTCTCTAAGCATGAATACAGACGCTACGACAGCTGCTTCCTGAAATGGTACAGCGAGAGTGAGTCCTCTTTTCCTGTCCTTTATCTCTGCTTTGCTCTATCTGTCTTTCCAAAATCATCAAATCAAAGCCATGATCTAAGACTACACAAGAATTTCTTCGAGGCAACGCGACAACAGACGAATGCGAACCTCTTTTCAAGCAGTACAAGCAGTGCTTAGGTGTACGTATAACGTCCCCAATTTTCCCATCATTCTAATATGTAGCCGCGTGGCTGGTGCTAAACTTTCCCCTAGAAAGCACTCAAGTCCCGAGGCATAGATAGCATGCTCGAGGAGGCGCGGGAGGACAACCGTGAAAACGACGCGCAGCACTTAAGGGACGGATGTGAGTCACTTGTCCACCTAGACACCTCATCATGAAACCAGCGTGAGATTCTGACCACTATCTAGGACAAGGAAAGTAAATATGGCATTCGGGTGTTCAGGCGTTTACCATTTGCATCTCCGCTTTTGCATCCATGGCGTTTGCATTTCAGCGACTCTTCTCATCAAGTAACAATTGAAGGCTTCTTCGCTTAATTATTCAGGGCTCATAGTGCTATTTCATATCTCATACTAATCCTTCGACTCTTCATTCTCGCTCATCTTCACCTCATCAAGTTACGGAACTCGGTATTCCTCAGATCTGTACATCGCTAAGTCGCAAACCTGAACCGCGGATGGTCATCCCCTAAATTATCCGCATCCTCTGTCCGTTCTAGCCTATGATCGCGCTCACCACGATCCCTCTTCCCATTCTCTCTCTTGACCACAAAAAGAAAGACCGTACACGCCGCACCACAGACCCACAGGAGTCCCAGACTGACCCCATATCCCGTTGGATATCTCGGCATCTCCCGATCGAGAAAGACGCTGGAAGCCACAATCCCACCTACTCTCCTATTAGCACACACCCCCTTCCAACCCCAAATGTCTCCCAAACTCACCAGCATTCCCCAACCCCACCATCACCGCCGTCGAAACCGCCCTCTTATAATGCCCACTCATCGTATTCGCCACCCACACCAGCGTAATCGGCTGCGTCACAAAACCCCCCGGAACCACCAAAAACAGCGCAAAATACCTAACACCCACCGACAGCCACCTCTGACACAGCAACAACACATACCCCACCGACGCGACCCCCAACCCGCCCATACAAAACCAGTACCGCCGCCTAACGCGATCCGACACCACCGCCGCGCCCAACGACACCACCGTCGCCACCACAAACACAGGAATCGACCGCACCTGCGCCGCCGCCGCCGTATACCCCAGCTCCCGAATGATCGTCGGCACGAAGAACGCGCCCGCATACCCCGTGTTCACGACCCCGAAATACATCACCACGCCGATATACATCTTCACGTCTCCCGCGATCCGCCGCACCGCGCGCCGGTCCAGCCGGTCCATCGCCGCAGCATCGGTATCCCGCGCCAGCCTTTCGATGAGCAGCTCGCGCTCCGCAGGCGTCAGGAAGCGCGCGGTTTCGGGCCAGTCGACGACCCACCAGCGCGCCGCGACGCCCACGACGACGGTCAGCAGCCCTTCGACGATGAAGATCCAGCGCCAGCCGGCGTAGCCGCCGACGCCGTGCAGATGGGCGAGGGCGTAGGCGAAGAGGCCGCCGAAGGCGCCGGCGAGGATGGAGGCGGCGAAGAAGAGGGAGAGGCGGCGTTGTAGCTCGTAGCGGCGGTAGTACATGCTGATGAGGTAGAGGCAGCCGGGGAAGAGGCCGGCTTCGAAGAGGCCGAGCAGGACGCGTGGGCGATGAGGCCGGGGAGGGTGGTTATGAGGCCTTGGCCGATGGTGGCGATGCCCCATAGGATCATGGTGAGGGAGAGCCAGGTGGAGGGGGCGAGGGCGCGGAGGACGAGGTTGGAGGGGATTTCGAAGAGGATGTAGGGGATGAAGAAGGTGAGGAGGGCGGTGTTGTAGGCGGAGCCGTGCAGGTGGAGGTCTTCGGTTAGGCCTTGGATGCGGGCGTTGCCGATGTTGGTGCGATCGAGGAAGGCGAGGAGGAAGAGGGTGAAGAGCGGTGGGAGGATGTGGAGGTCGAGTTTACGGAGGAGGCATTTTTCGGCCATGGGGTCGTGGAGGGAAGGGGTGGAGAGGTTGCCTTGCGGGATCTCTGCTTCTGAGGGGGCTTTCTCGGAGAAAGTGGTTGGTGCCATGGTGGTGGAAAGGGAGGAGTTCGTAAAGGCTTTGCAGACTCAGGGAGTATGGAGAATGAAAATGTCTGACTGAAAGGTACTGTACGTCTTCAAATTATAAGTCGACGATCCGTGTTTCATATGCAATTCAAGCCTCTGTCAACGAACCGTGAAGTCGTTCTAGTGATCGACAAGTTCTGCGAGGCGTATATCAGCCGCCTATTCGAGAGGGCGAACGAAAGGTCCCCGCATAGTAGGTGCGCCCACTCGCATGAACACGCATCCACCTCAATTAAATCGTATCTCTTCTGTAGCTAATGACGAATGTGTTTGAAGCTTGCAGAAGTTCAGGTGACCACAATTGGCATATCAACAATTCTCGACCACGTGGGCTCCAACAAAAAATGGCCCAAGAAAGGTAAGAAGAAGCTCAACGAACACCGCGCAGTAAAGTATTACTTAGAAGACCAAGCATTGATGCTTTCCGATCAATAGTTGGTACTCAAATCCAGGTCCGCAATACCCACCCCTTGCGTCTTTTAAAGGGTTGGTGGGTTCAACCTCGTCGAGATCCAGCCACGGCCTTGGCCGCTTCTTTGTGCTCTTGTTTAACCCACCACACTGTTGCGCCCCATTGCGGGGTCGTGGAGGGCGATTGGGCGGTATCATTTTTGTGGAGTGGCGTGCTTGTGGGGTGAAGGCTAATTGGGTTTGGAAGCGCTGGAGATAGTGTGGTAATGTCTCTTTGGTTTCATATTGAGATGTCAGACATGCTACAAATAAAGAATTGAAGGTTGTGTGCGTCTTCTCTTCTTTGAAGTGATACAGTACTAGAAGACAGTTTTGGACACGTCGGCTTTTGCGCTCTTCCAAGGGTATGATGGTGTGCTGGAGTACCTCAATGGGCGAGTAGGCTGGTTGGAAGCGCGTGAAACCTCTCTGATTTAGGTTCTCAGGGCCTTGGGTATATCGGAAACGTTTCAATGTGCTGAGCCACCTCAAACGGCGCTAAGTGAGTGTGCCCAGACGTGTGGCAAAGTACTGTATCGTAGGACACCATTCCCCAAACTCACAAAACCCACCCATAAGTATATTGCATGTTATCATTCCTATCAGTACCCCATGATAAAGTAGACCAGACCAGCTAGACCCAATAAGCACAATAGCATCCATAAATACTCAGCAACCCCAAAGCCGTAATTCTATCCAGCTGAGGCATAGGTTGCAAGGTTTAGGTAGCCACTTCCCGTTCTCGGGTTTGGAGTACCACCATATCGAACGCCTGGGACAAACATAGTAAACATAAAGTTGAACAGTAGAAGTGACGCAACAGTGACTACTTCTTTCCCTCGAAAGGGAACTTTCCAAGGCCTTTGTCGTCTACGCTCAGCGCCTCCTGGCTCCGACCTCCAGTGTTGCCAATGTGCTCGCTGAAGAGACGCTGTGCAGTCTCAGCGCCTGTCGGGCTGCGACCAGAAGCCGTGTTCTCAGGGTAATTCCCTGTCTGTGGTGGAGTGCGGCCGGTCGTGTCGACAAAGTCGTTGTCGTACGTCATCCCATCAATCATCCTCGCGTCCTGCCTCTGCGCCTCAGTGCTCGGTGTCGTGTGCGAGGTCCCCGCGCTGCTGATACTGATGCCGGTCATCGGGCTCGGGGGAGCCTGGTCGCGCAGATGTGCAGGAACCGCAGTAGCCTTGCCAATGACCGGGCTGCCAAAGTTGCTCTGCTGTCTGGCCGGCGTCCTGGCACCCTCTCCAAAGCCAACCAGGCTGGCCTCGTCGCTCATACCACCTACGCTGCCCGTCTCATTGTCCTGGTCCTCGCTCATGCTCATCTTGTCCTGGTCGTAGACGTCGCTGCCGGACGCCCATGTGGTGCGGCCTCCAACACTGCCAGTCGCGCTTGCGCTACCCACTGTGCTCCGCTCGCGGAAGATTTGGGGCTGGTTGTTCTGGTCGAAGTAGCCGGGAGGCTGGTTGCTGGTGTTCTGCATGCCCCCGAGGTTGGGTCCAGGTTGGCGGCCTGCGGTCACACGCTCGAGGCCGGCGAGGCGTGAGATGCGGTCGGCGCGCTCAGCGTCCTGGGGGTGATGGTGGTGAGCGAAGTGGCCGCGGTGGCCGTCTTTGATTGCGACGGTCGAGAGCTCAGACATGGAGGTTGTGGTGGAGTTGGGAGTGCCCCTAAGCAGTGTGAGCAGTCATGTAGATTCCCGTCGCAGCCATGTCTCGCGGATGCGTGCGTGTAGTGCAACTTACGGCATGTCCGAGGGAGTAACAGGGTCCGAGGGAGGCGGGGGGAGATTGATCAAAGTCGGGGCGTTCGACATGATGGGCAGCTTGGAATGGTGTTGATTGTTCGTCTTTGAGGAAGAAGAGCGGTGGAGGAGGAGCTCGCGGACACTCGTATTGAGTATTGAGAGGGAGTGACGTCGAGTGGGGTGTTTTCCGTGTCAAGAATGTAGGCAGTGTGACAGGAAGGATTGACGACGCAAACGAAGAAGCAATCCGAGACTGGCTTTGTAGTACCGGCGCAGTTGCTAGTGCAGGAGGAGGAGGATGAGGCTGTCTGTTGCTGCTTGGTGGTGGTTGGTGGTTGGCTCCCAGAAGACCGACTTTGTTCCCGGCCGCCTACGTCATAATATGCAGGGAAAGCGTCGGGTCTTTGACGACCTAGCTGAGCAACTGCTTGCTGGCTGCTGTCAGAGCAGTGTTATTCAGTGCGAAAATCTGATCGTGGTTCGGACTACTGCGAGTCGTAGTGAATGAGTGCAGACAGCAGTTCCTCGGCACAAACACATGCACCCAGGCACCCAGAGCGATTGAATGGCAGCCAGGTCTCAGTACATTATTAGTTTACTATGTGCTATACACGTTTTATACATGGAATAGCTAACGTTAGAAAAGCGTACATCCGACATTCCAAATCCTTTCTAGTAGACCCCACGCAACTGATCGGCAGGGCTCTGCAGAACATACTCACGAACTTCCTCATCCGTTGGCCAGCCGCCAACATCTGGCGATGCCTCCAAACTGCGTCTCGCACGCTCAATTAGCTCTGTAGACGCTTGTACCCGCAGTCTATCATCCTCCGCTGCCACCCAGCTACGTTCCAGAAAGACCCGCAACGCGACGACCGCCTCGCGCAGTCTTCTTCGACCCTTGACTTGCGTATCAGCCCTTGCGAGAAGTATAGGGTGCCAGTGGCCCGTCCATGATGCGCAAGAGCATAGTCCCTCGAAGTCGCTTACAATACCTAGCGTGCGGATGTATAAATGTAGAGTAGTCGGGCCCGGGACTGTTGCCATCATCCGGTGCTTTCTATCAGGTTGGCTCGGCCTGGTCATTTTGGGTTGAAATCTGGTCATCGCTTGAAATAGTGCTCGGATGCGCTGGGAGAACTCGGCGAACAGCTCTGGCCTAGACTTCGCCGGCGTGGCGGAGGCGCAGTGAGCCATTGCCGTTCGCCCAGCGCGTTCGCAAACTAGTTTGAAGCTCTGCTCGTCAGGCTCTCGGACGAGGGCGGGGTGGAGCTCTATCATTCGACTCATCACCCGCCATCTGTGGTTCTGAGATTCAACGGTCCGATGCTTGGGCCATCTGCTATCGACGTTGATCCAGCGCAGCAAATTGGACCAGAATGGTCTGTAACCCGGCTGACAGCTAGCGACGATCTGGTAGACATAGTTTAGAGACCGATTGTTGCCGAAGGCGCCAATCGCAAGTCGCTGTGGGTAACGAGGGACGAATCTAACCCGGCAGAAAAATTCCAGAATCTCCACAAGCAAGTACTCTGGGATGTCCTCAATGTCTGCTTCTCTCTCAACAGACCCATCGAGAAGTCGCTGAATCGCACCTCTATATGCAAATTCGAACGTCTTTAGTATTAGCAATCCCAAATGCTGGGATGGGGCTCCTTCAACGAGAGAGGCTAAGAACCTATTGGATACTTTGACTTTTCTAGACGTCATGCGGTTCAGGAGTGCTTCAAATGATGGAACAGGCTCCGAAATATACGCGATTTCGTGAGTCGAGGTAGGTTCTGGGAAGACTCCTTTCCCATCGCCTGGAAATATTTCGTTTTCTAATGATGACAATTGCGTTTGACCCGATGTATGTCTTGCTTTGAGAGGTTCTCGATACTGTAATTTCGTGAACATAGCGAGATAGACGTTTTGATGCGGCGGTAAGGTTGTGTGCTCGTAGGCGAGAAAGCATGCCCAAGCTTCGCGTATGGTCCTTGTGGCGCGCACTCTTGCAGCCCATTGGGCAATCTCGTATCTGCGCACTATGTGCGTTGGCTCTTCCCCATCTCGAATGCGGAGGGGAACGTTCGCCACATTATCTCGGTCCTGAATAGTAGGGCTCCCGTCTGTATCCCACCCAGCAGATATAGTAGCGTTTTCTTCCCAGGGGAGTGGCGGATAACCAGCAGCGTACATCTGCTGCATGATAAGGCCTGCTCTCGATATGCCAGCCTCTATTCCTGTGTCTTCATCCATTGCGGTCCGATTTTCCTTCCAGGGTGGCCACGCCTTTGATTTAAGTAGTGCCCATTCCCGCTCCTTTTCGGTCTTTGCGTGAGCAAGCTGGACTCTGGCAAGCGCTCTGTATCCTTCTTGGGTGACTGGGATTGGAGGTTCGTGGACCGACATGGCTTGAAGGACTAGAAATTGGGCAGTCTCTTGGAATCTGCTGGATATATACGGTTCATTCGATGCTGGGGCAGAAAGCAGCGTTAAGAAACGATTGCAGAAGAATACGAAATTAGACATTTCCTCTCCTGGTTTGGGGAAGTCTCCCGTGACCTTCTTCATTTGTACAGTCAAAAGACTTGCTATTGCGGGCAGATCGACAGGTGACTTTTTTCGTGCGTGCCTGACCAGTCGAATAAGAACAATGCTAAAAGAAAGTGGATCTACCAGTCGGTCTACCGACTTGGGGTCCATAGATTTGCTTCTCAGATCGTGACTTCGTAAACGGGTCATTGTCATAGCAAGGGCGTCCACGGATACGTTACGCCGTCTGAGGAAAAAGAGTATCAGGAAAAGTGGCAGAGTGGCTTCTGACACGAAATATTCAGCTGCTGCATCTGGGTTCCTGTTCAGGACAACGGATGCCCATGCAGGCACATGCTCAACATCGTAACCCTTGGAACGCAGAAACAAGGTCTCAGCCACCGAGAATGTATGCGACGCCTGGCCTTGGACGACGTCTCGTCCCACTTTATAGATGAACTCAGTCAAGATAGACTGAAGCGACATCTCGGCCGGACTGTTCCATTGCAGTCTGAGTTCGTCAAGATCAACTGATGTTTTTTCTTGTCGCACGTCCACCACTTTATGATCTTTGTAAGAGTAATCCCTCGGAGCAGGCAGTGAAGAGGAGCTAGACCGCTCCGTGGACCCTGGATGAGTGAAGTTCCAGTCGTCCACTAGTGTCCGAACATTGTTGTATGAGAGGTCTACTTTGTGACTCGGAGTAGTAAAATAAAGCTTGGGTTCGTAATGATTCACGACTTTCAAGAGGTACCCATTTGGACTTGGCCGAGAGCGCTTCAGCGCGTTTAAGGACGGGTAAAACGCCTCGGGCTGCAAAGAATAGGAAGAGTCAGGAGTCCAATTGGTTGAGGATTCTTCCTGAATGCTGGACTGGTATGGCCTGTCTAAGCTTGGGGCTGCTTCAGAGTCTGGTTGGTCCCTGTGCGAATGTGGATTAGGCTTCGGGTGATGCGCATGCGGTTGAAAGGTATAGCTCAGGAATCGCTTTCCAGCGCCACTTGCTATACGTGCGCCAGCCGGCCATTTTGCAGCCTTATTGACTGCTTGGTCTAGTAGCTGAGGAAGAGGGGCATCAGTGTGATTCACTCTTTAGGCGCAAGAAATACTCACCAATCGCGAAAAACATCTATGCCGGGCAGTGAGAAGGCGCGTGGCGTGCGCACACCCAGCTTTTCCTGAAGCTGCCAGGAGCGCCGCCAATGGCATTCATTGATGATGCGAAGAGGATATACAAGAAGTGAAGGGGACAGGACAGGGCTGCGAAAAGTTGAAGTTGCGCGGGACACGCGCAGGAGATGCTGGGAGTTGAGCACGCTAGATCCAGGCGGGCATAGCGTCGCGGCAGATGCCAGGCTCGCGATGTCTCTCGCCCAATCTCGCCCTGCACTGACTGGAATGCTGCACCCACTCTCTCTCTCTCTCTTCTCTATTGCAGCATCGCCTGCCCAGTGCTATCAACTGCCAATTCACCCATCTCGCCCGGTCGCGACAACGCTGTTGTTGTGCGCGGCGCCACCCCCCAGCCCTCGTTCGTGCTATCGCGTCGCTCAGGGCTTTCTCGCGATCCCATCAACCCCCCCAATACCACCGAAGACGGCCAACCATCATCGCCTTCACCCGTCCACAGCACGCCTCTCCGGCCTCTATTCACCGTCTGCCACCGCCGCCACGCGCCGCCGCTCGCCTCGACTGGCTGACGCCCTGCCAGCGTTTGCGCCGGGAGTGGAGTGGCTTTTGGTGAAGGACCAGAGCGGGTGGTGTTCCGACTAGACGACCAGAAGCGCGTTGCCCGATCGCGAAAGAGCTTCGACCCCCCTCAATAGTATCCATCATGGCCACCGGTAACGGCATTTTGACACCGCCGTCGCTCGACTCGTCTTCCTCGGCCACGTCAGCGACAAAGCGAAAACGGTCCACCAGCGCAGCTACGAATCAATCCGGCGTCGCATCTGCTGAACACCAAGAAGGCTCCCCGAATAGCTTGGACAAGGGACTGCAAGAGACGCTGGAAGATGTTTTTGCCATTCTCAAGAGGTTCGTGACGCGCCCTGTGCATCCCCCTTCTCACCTGCGGGCCTTTCGTGCGCCATGTTAACACCCTGACAGCTACGATACCCAGCCGTCTATTCTTAACCTTCCTCTCAGGACGACGTCGAATAGATCCTCCTCCGGCGAGCCGTCCGTAAAACGCACCAAGTTAACGCCATCGGACAATGCCACCTCTATCGCAAGTCGCCTGCAAGATGGGTCCTACAGCTCCCTAGCGGATTTGGCCAGCGATGTCGAGATTGCGGCCTCGGATGTCATTTCCACTGTCAAGCCTGCAGAACCCGCTACGAATGGCGCTGTTCAGCGACACGCACCTTCACCCGAAGAGGCCAGGCTATGTGCTGGAGTCTTGGCTTTCCAGAAAGTCTTGAAGAATATAACTGTCCGGGAGAATCAACGGAAGACCCGTGCTCTGAAAGATTCGAAAGCGCCGACTGAGAACGGAGCCGAAGAACAGGATTCGAGCACAAATGGAGCTTCCATCGCTAAAGATGCTGCTTCCATCGAAGATCTACAGGACAGTCGAGCTGTTCTGACTCTGTATGGAACCGCCCAAGGCCCTAAGCAGCTCTTCTCCAGTCTTCAGCAACCACTACGAGTCCAGTCCGCCGATAGTCCTGTTCCTTACAAGGCATTAGACACCTCCATCAAAGTTACGCTACCCCTCGCTGAATCAGGGCTTCCCAATATCATATCCACCACCAAAATCTTTCCCGTGGACGTAGTGGAGCAGCTCAGTTCAAAGAAGTCTGGTCCTACTTTTGGTGAGCTCTTTGCTCCTCCAGCGCACGTACCGCAATTGAGTCCACCGAAGACCGCCAAGCAACTGACCACTCGTGGTAATACCATCCGATTCGTGTCTCAGGATCAGCTGCCCAAAGTCAACCGCAAAATACCCATGTACTCCACACAACCACTGTCAACGGGCCAATCTCTCGGTTATAGCGGCGTGGAGCCGCTCAAGGAACCTGCATCGCCCAATGCAAAGGCAAAGAGTCGACAGCGTGCCCTCAGTACAGGGGAAGCCCAACAGCCTCCATCTGAGAATATCATTGCAGCCATGGAGCGAGCGAAAGACGATGCCCTGTTTCGGAGTGCGTATTCCAGCTTTGCACCATGCCGCGACGACGCAGCTGCTATCATTCCGGAAGAGACTAGGAACCGAATCTGGTGGCAAAAGGTTGGCGAGAAGAGATTCGAGGATACTTTTGCCATTGATCCTAGTCTGATAGACCCGAGTCTTTTGGCCTCTTCGGGAGCTACTGAATCTGCAAGCATCGGGGCCGACGAGGACGAGACCTTCAAAGACGCCGTCGAGAACTTTACGCCTGACGAAACCGATTTCTTAGCTGAAGCTCATGCTAAAGCTCAGCTCGATAAAGATACCGATGAAATCTTAGCGGAGATCTCGGAACTTCTAGAGACTTTGGCATCACACCAACAAATCAGAAATTCGTCGCTCGCCACAAGACCGCAAACACCAGTCATACCGAACTCCTCGCTTGCGTCTTTGGTTGGAAGTCCAACCAGTCCGGGAAGTGACGAGATTGATGTGTATAACATGTTGAAGTCCCAGCTCACGCTCATGATATCGAGTCTGCCTCCATACGCAGTTGCTAAGCTGAATGGCGACCAGCTGTCAGAGCTGAGCATCAGTCGGAACATCCTGATTGAAAGCAAAGACTACCGCGGTGTAATGGAAGAAGACCAGGTCTCGCGGGTAGCGAAAACAACTGCGTTGAGTGCCGCTGCAGGGCCGCCTCCTATTGTTCGAATGGGATCAGGGCCGATGGGGACGCATTCTCATTACGCTCCCACCAGCACTCAGTATGTGCGTCCACCACCGCCACAATCGCCTGCGCCCAGGTCTGCTCATGGACCACAATCCTATTATCCCCAGCAACAAGCCCCGCACCGTTCTCCATCCGTTCACTACCCGCGATCGTCAAATGGGCCTGCTCAGTCGTATCAAACGCCAAACGCCTACGCCAATAGCACGCCACGGCCCAGTTACCCTGCTACCCAAGCATATGGTCAGCAGACTCCACGACCTGCGTACCAAGCGAACGGTTCGAGCCAATACTACCAACAACGATCTGCGCAGCCCAGCAATTATGGCATGGGCGGTTCACAGTACTATCAACCCCCCCAACCGCAGCCTCAAACTCGATATCCGGCCCAAATGCAGAACTCCTATCAACAGCGACCACCGGCCGTCGCTCCCATGTACAACAATTACGCTTCATCGCAGAGCCCTCACGTGCGAACTGCTTCCCCTCTGAAGGCTGGGCAGCAGCCGGCGCGGCCTGCGCCAGGTCCATACAATGGCTCTCGCCCGGGCTATGGAACTCCGACAAGTAACGGACAAATGGGTGGGCCTAGCTACTTCAGTCAACCAGCATCCCAGCCCCCTGCCCAATACTCCACACCTCAGCCAGCAACACCTCAGCCAGTAACACCTGCTAACTTGGGGCCCAGCGGATTCCACTCCACCATGACCGCCGAGCAGCAACAACTGATTATGGACCGGAATCGCGCGCAGCTGGTGGCGCAGCCCGCGGCGCGTGTCGCGGCGCAGGAGGTGGTGAATCGGCAGGGCTCGGGGACGCCGCAGCCGGCCAATGGACAGTATCCGGGGCAGCAGCAGGTTAATGGGATATCCATGGCGACATAAAACCGTATCCCATTCCTATTGATTGCAGTCCAGGAACAGGCTTTTACGTCTATCACTCGGGTAGCATGGAGGAGGTTAGACGTACCCCTGCAGCTGAACCTTGCCTCACCTCGAGGGTTGAGTCTAATCCATTGAGATCCGGTCGCTATACAAGCCTATCGACACTGCACAACCACCTCAACGCCCTTACCGGACGAAGACTCCCGGGACATTAAACGGCGTTGGGTCTCGACATTAGTCTGTTTCTTATCTGAGAGTTACGCCTCACATGCATATGTTTTGGCGTTTCCATAGTTCAGTGCTTGTGGGGGTTGCGGGGTACCGGCATGCCTGCGTGCAGTTCCTCCCCCTTTTTTTCATTTTGGTGGCAGGCAGGGAGTTGCGCAGGAAAAGAGAACTGGGTTGTGGGAGGGTTCTGGATAGGGGAGGCGACATAGCTTGTGTATCAACAATGCATAGTTTACTCGATCAGTAGGGAATGTGGTGTATGTTCTGAAAGACCTGTGTCTGCGGCCGTCTACTGTGGTTCGGGCCTCCAGGAAACGTGGGCGTGGTATCAGCACCCTTCTCGTAGGGTGAAGAAGTTGAAGCGCAATTGAAGGGATAAAGCTGGGGAAGAGAGTGTGATGGGGAACTTATGCGTTATGCAGTGAGCCAAGATCTCGGCATAACCTGTGATAACTTAAATTGTGAGAGTAAACCAGTTTTAAGACCTTATATACTAGAATATTCTGGCAGTATTCCATCTTCCAAGCGAGGTCCGCACCAAACACTCAATCTCTGAAAAGCTCTTATGGTCGTGTGGTAATCCGACAAGTCTCGTTACCACTAGCGGTGGCCGTTTAAGCCTAGTAAGCCTGCGAGTGGCTCGCCTTCTTCGAAGTTTTTGTTTTTGAGTTCGACCCCCGCTGCGAACCTTTTCCTTTTTGATTTTCTTATAAGACTGGGGGTCTGATGCACATTCGCGAAGAATTCAACAAGGTCCGGGAGAACGGCCCTGTGCGTCTTACTTCCACCGTGGTCCCATTTTCTCCCTTCCACACTGCGTTGGGGCAAAATGAGTTAGATGTGCTCAATAGGATACTAGCTATGGAACAGTCGGAGCTTCCCACTCTTCGTCCAGAACAAGGCAACGCGGCGATCACTGTCAAGCATGTCGGCGGCCCCGCCACGGGCACGGAGTACGGGCGCATCAAGTTGTTAAAGACAAAATTGTATTAGATCTATCCTCTATGCTCCACGCTCTGCTCTTTCTAGCCAGGCGTTGCGATTCCAGGGACCAGACAAGTTCGGTTTTATACTGTTAGGTGTCTTAGTGCAGATATTCGGGAACCATGGGATTAGTGCTCTCGAAACTATTCAAGACGTGGCCTCTATGCTCGACGGATTTTTTTTACTTAGCCAAGAGTTACTGCTTTTAGACGAAATGATATAGACCACTCAAAACATCATGATCTCCCCTCATCCCTCACCTTGTAACAAACCTTCGCCCTGCACCACCCCAGGATCTCCGCAACCCCGCTCTCGACTAAGTCTTCCCCAACCTCCCAAACATCCTTATATGCCTCCGGCGCCTCTTCCCAAACCAATTCCCGGTCTTCGCATACCACCCACGTGCCGCCGTGGACGTCCTTGCCGGCTGCCCACTGCCCTTCGCCGCTGGGTTTATTTGAACGCGCCTCTGATGTTGCAGATGGCTGTAGCAGCAACTCTGGGTTCTTGTACTTTTGGGACATGGAGACTAGGGCTTTGTGACGTGACATAGCCCGACCAGCGCCGTGGGCGAGCGAGAGAGCGTTCTTGGCGCCCCAGGAATTATCAGGTGTGAAGAGTGGGCGGAGGATGAGGGTTGGTGTAGCACGAGAGCCCGGGAGAGGGAGAACTGACAGAGGGCTGTGGGTTGCGATATTGTAAGTCGGTGCAGCACCTTTACGGTGTGTATATGCGTAGTCAGCGGTCGAAGGTGGCCCTGGAGAGGAGAGTGATAGTGATGAGGTTTGCGATTCGAGAGTTGCCTCTGCTTCTGATCTGGGTGGGCTAGGTGGCCATTGGATTCTCTCGACGTTGTTGTGCCAGATATCTACCACCTTACGCTCCTGGATATTCGCTCTGGCAGCTGTGACGTCGTCTGCCTCAACGGTGTCGCTCTCATTCCGCCCGAGTACCCACGATTCCTCGCCGGGCTCCAGGCACGCGAGGAAACGGAGCGCGATAAGATCCCTATTCGCCTTCGCCCACCGGCACGCCCGATCATGCATCTGCATATACTCCTCCATCTTCTCCGTGCCCTCCTCCAAACTGTCGCCGTCGCCGGTGAAAGTCTTGAGGACGTGGCCGCCGTAACCTCGAGATCCGGAATGCACCAGCAGTATAACCTCTCCTTCTTCTAGACTTTCTGATGCTGCGCACTCCTCCACGACCTGTATTTCTGCAAAGTGGTTCCCGGCTCCGATGGTGCCTAGTGCTTTATCCCACTCTTCTCCGGCCGTGCTCTCTTTCTCCCAGTTCAGCCATGCCTCCCGTTGTTCTTTCTTACGCCACGCTCCCTCTAATCCTCTCAGCCGCTCCGCAACCTTTCTCCCGCGATCGCCTTCGACCTGGTGCCGTTGTAGCCGCGTCCGGTACCATGCCATGCCACAACCGATATCCCCACCTATGAGCGGTGGGTGTACCCAGCCCCGCGACACGAAGACAGCGCCAATAGGGAACTTGGTCCCCGGGTGGAGGTCCGGCTGCCCGACAGCATGAACAAGACCCGGAAGCGAGCGAGCGGTAGTATTAAGCTGATCGAGGGAGATGGAGTCAACGAAAGCAGCCTTCGCTAATATCTCAACAGAACAATCGGGGTTGCCTTTCGGAGCTGAAGCTACATTAAAATCAGCATCACCCCTCAAATCTCATCGCGAATAGCAACTGGAGACGCGTGATAAAAGCGTACATGACGACGAAGCCGTTTTGCCAACATAATCCTCGCCCGCGCTAATGAGCAGCACGATCTCTTTAGTTTCTGCTTCAGCTAAGGCGCTCTCCCACCCCTCTTTTCCGAGCACTTCGAGCCCGTTTCTGGCGACGAAGATGCGCCATTTTGAACTCTTGCCTTTTAGGCGGAGCTTGTCTTTCGCGGCTTTGAAGAGGAGCTCCTGGCAGGAGTTTGGGAGGGCTGGGTCGCGCGGGGCGCTGGAGGATAGGATCAAGGGGGTGCGTTTGGTTTGGGAGGCGTTGAGGGCGAGGGTGAGACGGATCGGTGGCATTGTGGGGACTGGACCCTCGAGGTGTCGTTGTGGTTAAGGTGGGGGGGTTTGATCTGTGGCGTTGCGGGAGATCGGCGCTAGTTGTGGGGTTGGGGTGTGGTTCTAGATCTTTGGAGGCAGTCTATTTGGACGGTAACTTATGGATTTCCACAAGAAAAGGAAATGGAGTGTGTGTGTGTGTGTTTTAGAAGAACGTTAAGTGAAGGAAATATATGAAAGGATGGGCGGACGTAGCTGCTGAATGCGTGGCATGTGAGTCACCTATTGCTCAACGACACGATGTCGTAAAGTATTGCTGATTGTATGTCTAAATTTGACAATACACCAAGGCATTTTGCACCAAATCCGTGAAACAGTGCGCAACAACTGGTATGGGCCATGGAAGATGATCGTATTTCGCAATGAAGAGCAATTGTTAAATACGTGTTGACTTCCTTCAAAGTCCGGAGTCAACTGTACCTCCACATCTTCAACTGCTGTAGCAAACTCCCGATCAATTCGTTTAGCGATCACCCAACCCAGTTTCCGATCTCATCACGTCTTCCTAACTTTCTTTCTCATCGCGCCCCTGTCCTGCCTAACCAACGGCCCATTATTTTCGTCCAATCGACATGCTCTCGGATCTAGTGTCCCATACCATACTTCATGAAGTCAGTACAACGAAGCAAACGCAGCAGAGGCCATAGTTAACTGTCTCGTAGCTTGCTCACGCAGTACGCGACGACATCGCGGATGTCCAACCACAGCCTTACGGGTACACCAACGTAATTGTAAAAGAAGCACAGGATGCCATCAAAAATGCCGATAATTTGGTAAGCCGAACCAGAACTAATTGGATCTACTCATCATGGTCATGTTTCTAAGTCATCCACAGCTTTCCTCGCTATCTTTGCCCAGATCATGGAGTTGGACTATTCGACACCACGTGTGACGTTCCCCGATGGGACCAGCGATGCGGACAAGGCGGAGGCTGAGAACGATTGTCAGAAAGGATTCCTAACCTATCTCCCGGATATAACAAAGCGGATAGTCGCAGCGGCTAAAATGTTGGCGAGAATGTTTTGGGCGTAGACGAAGTTGGGGTGTTCATGTGAAATTACGTTCACTTGTACATACATACTTAGACAGAAGGTACATAGGGATTTGCTACTTTATCAGTAGTTGTAGTACACTATCGCCGAAGCTGTTTAAGCTGCATGTGCTCAGGATTCAAGCGCCGGCGGTGTCGCGTGACGCCGATATGCCCAAGTCATACCAAACATTCCTCCACGTGTCTCGAACCTAAGCATCGAGCTTCCACGGAGCCTGCGACAGACACTGTGAAAACGAAATTCCATGAGCTCTCATGAATCCTGCTTATCAAATGCAACATGGAATCCGTATGTTTGGAGGGTTCTTCCTGAAAACCATAAGCGCAGCCCCAAGGCTCAGTAATCGGTGCAAAGAAGTCTGTAGGCTTCGCTAACGCAAAACTCCGGCGCCATCCTGACAGCCTCTCCAGGTCCTCAAGGCTGAAAAATGAGAAATTCGTCTAAAGTCGTGTCGTGGTACAGCTAGCTAGTGATAATGGGCACCTATCCCATCGATCAGCACCGAGCATTGAAGCAACGTTCATTTAGTCGTCTACGCACCTGCTATTGATACGTAAAGTACAGAAAGTGCGACATTGATCGCACGCACCCAGGTTTTCGCCCTCTTCAAGATGCCAACGAGGAAGAAGATGGCCATCCATGAGAAGATGACGTATTGGATGTGCGAGACGTCCCCAGCGAGGGTGATGGTCGTATCTTGGAAGGCCGAGGGTATAGTAGCGTTGTGCATGTTGCTGATGGCCTCCATGACTGGTGGAGTTTGATATTGGTACCTGTACGGCTAGATTTGCGCTAGGCTAGAATAGAATAAAGAAAGTAGAGAGAATTTTGAGAGCGTTGTGTACTGCAGATGTCGTATATTCCATAACATCCGTCATTCTAGCTTTAAATATGCATGTGAGTGTCCTCGTGCGTCGTAGGATCCTACGATCGACATGACTCTCACGGAGTCCGGAGGTGGTCATAAGCTGCGAACCAGGGGGGATGATTGGTCAAGACTTTGCGGTGCTTAGTCGGGCGGCTGTGCTGGCTTTAAGCCGGGGGTTTTAACGTGTGGGGTGATTCTAGAGAGATAGCTTGCAATTATCACATGGACATAGGGAAAGAAGTATGTATAGTGATAGGGTTGAGGGATGGATGGATTCGAGCTGGTTACATTTGGGCGCTCGGACTTCCCCTCGTCATCTCTCATGAGTGAACATCACGATCTTTCAGCACCACTCAGGACGGAACACCATCAATTGAACGCAGCCAGGTATGTAAGTCTTGCGGGCTTGAGGTGGAGCAGCTTACTGATTTCTCTTGGTATGCCGCAGTGTGGTATCCCGACTATACATGGACACTCTACCTATCTTACCCATCACGACCCTCATCCCGACGAATTGCACTATATCCACCCAACAACCCATCAGGAGCACTCGCAGGACCATGAAGAATGATACAACAGTCGGAAGGGCTTAGATGCCCGTTCTAGCAGATTCGCCAATGCCTCTTGGATGCTCCCCGGTCATGGGTGTTTCGGCCCCCTCACTCGGCGTATATTTTTCGGACTCGCACTAGACATGAGCATTGGGGCTTATAGGCCATGACTCTGATCTGAAGTAGGCTTCTTAAAACAACATACACTCTTCCACTAAATAAACGGCCCTCCTCAACTGATTCTTCAACGCCAAGTAATGGCACCAACTACAGACGTCCTAATCATTGGCGGCGGTCCAGCCGGCCTCTCTGCCGCGCTTTCGCTAGCGCGGCAAGCACATACTGTCAAGATATTTGACAGCGGGGTCTATCGAAATCAGGATGCCGACTATATGCACATGCTTCCAGGCTTCGACCATGTCGACCCCGTCAAATTCCGTGGCACCGCAGTGGAGAACATCATCTCCCGCTACGACTCGGTATCGCTACACAGCGTCACGATAGCAGGTGTCAAGAAGACTGAAGAGGGGCATTTTGAGGCTACGGATAGTGATGGCAAAATTTGGACGGGATTGAAGCTGATTTTGGCTACTGGTGTTGAAGATATCTTCCCAGATATCGAGGGCTATGCCGACTGCTGGGGTACTGGAATGTCAGTCTTCAAGCCACATACATCAGCTGCTAGCTTTGACTGACGATTGGACAGATTTCATTGCTTGTTTTGCAAAGGCTATGAAGAGCGTAATTGCGCTTCTTCTGGTGTCCTCGCAATCGGAGGTCTCGCCAACGTCCCGTTTGGCCTCCATGTCGCCCGACAAGCGACTTCGCTCAGTAAATCTGTGACGATATATACTAACGGTGCGGAAGAGCTTGCTACTAGCATGCAATCGGCTTTTGGAAACACGGGCAAGATGAAATCGGACTCCCGGCGCATCAAGTCATTCAAGAAAGGGCCTAAGAACGCTGAAGTCACGATCGAGTTCGAGGACGGCTCCGAGGTCACAGAGGGATTTTTAGCCCATGCGCCTCCTACAAAACTGAAAGGCCCATTCGCAGAGCAACTGGGAGTTGCTATGCAAGGCAGCGACATCAAAGCGGGACCACCTTTCTACCAGACGAGCGTTCAGGGCGTATTCGCTGCGGGCGACAATTGTTTGCCTATGAAGAACATTCCGCTTGCAATCTCAGTTGGATCTTTGGCGGGAATGGGGGCTTCTACACAAGTCATCGCAGAGCGGCTCGGTCAAAAATCCATGTTTGGCTAAACGCCCTCAAAAAATGCGCCCGCACAGCGTTCGACATTATTGTAAAATATACCCAGCTTTTTCAAATGTATGGTTTGCATGTTTCTTGGCCCACGTGCAGCGTATACATTCATTCATAAGGAACGTATTGAATGCAATTTTATTTGCAGCTCTGTCCATCCGACCCTCCACCTTCGTATTACCAAACCTAGATAAGGACGGTCTGCCCAAGCTGCCGCGCAAGGTTGATCCAGTCAGCCGAGGACGTCGCATTGAAAATCTTCCGTGTCTTGAGATCCACATGGAGGATGTCAATGCCCTTAAGCTCGACCTTCGTCCCAACGGGCACAGTCCTTGAATCACCCGTTAGCAAATCGGTCCTCCAAAATAAACAACGCAGAGACAGCTCACGACTCAAAACCGGTAGTGACAGCAGTATATCCCCATCGAACACCTATCTGATCACACGAATGGAACGTGAATAGCGGGAATTGCTTTATGTCGCCCGTGGTGTAGGGACCGGGCGCCGTAATGACGTCCCAGAGTTCGTCAAGGCTGAGTGTCGGGCCCCCGAAGGCTTCGTCGTAGCTCGCAATGTTGGGCGTGAGAATCTTCTGGAGATCCGACTTCTTAGGGCTGGGGTCGGTCGACCAGACGAGGAGCCACTTGACAGCGAGCTCGCTGACTTCAAAGTCTTTGAGGCAGTGGTCGTCGTCGCCGTGCTTCTCATCTTTGCCCTTTTCGGGCAGCGCGACTGCTACTGTGGTTGAGGCGATGAGCGCGAGGAGGGCTGTGGTGAGGAAACGCATATTGAAGATCGTAAGAATGATTGAATGGCAGTGTTCAGGTCGATATCTTAATCAGCAAAGGGAACTTCAGTGCTTTTATAACCACAAGCAAGCAGCCGTACAGTACCTACATAGCTAGACGATTTGATCGCGACATGACGCGCACCGGATCACCTCGATTAGTCTGCAAATCATGGTATCCCAACGCAGCTCAGGCACGCCCTCGTGGCTTTCGCCAGGCTGGCTGGGAGCTGGAAATGGTTCAGGTTCCAAAGAAACTCGCCCATACAGCCGCAGCCGCAGCCGTCTCATAACCCGCAAATTCTACTTGGATCGAGGTGCGCTGGCGAGTCTGATAACCACGGGTGCATCTCTTCGAGGGTTCGAGACTCGGCTGTTCCTGATCATGGCGTTGTGGTGGTAGCTGATGCTTGCATTAGCCTTTCTTGGGAAGGCAGCTGGGCAACTCCGTAGCCAGTCCTCTGCAAAAAGCATCTGAAAGCTCTCGAAATGGCTGTTTGTAGCTTTGAATGGCTTTTGATATGGCTTCCGAGGGTCAATTGTGTCCCCATGCGGAGGGCAGAGGAGGGGGATTCTTGCCCTAGTCTCTATCTGATCTAGGGCTGGGTAGTCAGCAAGACCCTATTTCTGGTAGGGCGGCCTGCGAAGGCGACCGGGAACTCATCACTCATGCATCACGACTGTCAGTCAGTCACTTTTGAGTACAGACGGGCCTCATCATTTTCGCACTCTAGACCCAAAGAACTAACAATCCTAGCGTCATTACTCTGCTCCTATTCTTCCTGGATTCAGTCAATACCGCCTGTCGGCCAGCTCATCATTGAGAACGAAGATTTTCGCGCTGCGAGGGTATCACGTCCTCAGATTCTTACTCATTTACTAATTCCTTACTTCCGACCACCTTTGGCGTGATATGTTTCAAATATTCTGGGGTCGGCAGCCCGGTGTAAGACGCAGAAGCCGGAATAAAATATTGACCGAAGGATTGAAGATTCCGACTTATATTCCCCGAACGCAACTAACGAATCCCAGCCAAGGGTGCGCAATGCAGGAACCAACAGGGTACCAACCCCAGATGGGTGCTCTCGTGGTCCCGGTCACGTTGAACCTAATCATCGGTCCGTGAACTGCATAACGTGCGGAAAGGATAATCCCGTCGAATGGGTACACCACGTGAATGTGTCCACAGCGTTGCTACTGATCAGAAAGACCTCAACTTAATCCACTAGCTGTGCAATCGATCGTAATATGGTGAGGTTGGTCTTATACCCTGCTTTGGGTTTAGCTTACAGTGGTCAGATTTGATGGCACCAGCGTGCCACTTGTCAGCAGAAACGCACAAGCTTACCAGTACCCTCTTTCTTCACGCCTCATTTTCTTTCCTATTCATCCTCGTACTCATAGAAGCTACGGTTTGTGCGCTTGATTTTTCGCTTTCGGAAACGGTGATACTCGCGGCCTCAAGATGGGATCAATCGCTCCACAGAACTCGCCAGATGTCATTTCTAAGGGTCTACCGGAATCGGTCTGCGATCTTTTCCAAATACATGCGCAAGCTTTCCCTGATCGTATCGCGGTCTCTCACGGCGATTCCAAACTCACGTATGGCGACTTGGAATCGGCAGCTGCAAGGATTGCGATGATCTTGAAAGAGCGCGGAGTGCAGCCACGAGACTGTGTTCCGATTTTAACGTCAAGATGCCCAGAGATGGTCGCTTGTCTACTTGCCATTATAAGTATTGGAGCTTGCTACGTTCCCGTTGATGTCGAAAGCTGGAGCTCGGAACGGACCAATACAGTTCTCTCTATCATTGATGCGAGGGTGATCATTGTTACAGACGTAGAATCATCGCCTTATCACGAAGGTACAATCACCGGCCTGGAGATTTGGGATGCTGTATACTCCAAAAGGACCCCTGCCTCAGCAAGAACAAGCCTTTCCCCTGTTGCTCGCAGAGAAGATCCAGCGTACACAATATTCACATCTGGGACGACAGGAATACCGAAGGGTGTTTTAATCTCTAACGAAAATCTCATTCATTTCGTACATCATTATGACTTTGGCGTTACCTCTGCCGACACGGTACTTGTTCTCTTCTCAATCGCTTTCGACGGTATGTCAACTACCAATCAAGATTGATGACAGTACTGATATATGCTTAGCGTACACTGGAGCTGTCTTTAGTACACTGGGACATGGAGGCCATTTGATGCTTTCTGATTCTGACACATTCATGAGGGATGCGGAGCTCTGTACTGTTCTGCCATGCGCCCCATCTCTTCTTGACGCTCTTCAGGAGCCCCATCTTTACAACCATATCCATACTATATGTATGGGCGGAGAATCACCTAGTCCTCACCTCATCCGAAAGTGGTGGTCACCTAGCCGTCGAATACTCAACGCGTATGGCCCTACGGAAACCACCATTGCAGCCAGTCAAGCCGAGTTGAGACCAGATTTGCCAATATCTCTTGGAAGACCCATGAAAGGATGTCAAATGATTCTCTTGGATTCCAATCTCCAAGAGGCGTTGGAAGGAGAAATTTGTATTGGCGGTCCTATCGTTGGGCTCGGCTATTACCAGAACGAAGCCCTCACGGAAGAGAAATTCATCCACTGGAACGGAACGCGACTTTACCGTACATCAGACTATGGGAGACGCACATCTGACGGCATATCTTTTCTCGGTAGAAAAGATAGTTTGGTCAAGAATCGAGGCTTTCTCATCAACCTAGAGGCTGATGTCGTTCCGCCGCTTTTGGGAAATACTGAAGTTCACGCTGCGACAGCATTTATGCACCATCGAAGGCTCGTGGCGTATGTGATGCCTGAATCTGTGGATGTTCACGATCTGCGGCTCAAAATCTCGAGCATTCATGACACCTTCCATGTTCCGGATCTCATCAAGGCCGTGCCGGCGTTTCCGTTAACTTCAAGTGGAAAAGTCGATGTCAAGGCTCTTCGGAGGAATCTCGACCTCGAACTTGTTCACTCGGCCGAGCTATCAAACGCCACAGATACACCGCTTGGCTTCCTGAGATCTGCTATTTCCTTGGCCTTAAATCTACCTTTAGGAGATATTGTAGATGATGCGTCATTCTGGGACCTTGGAGGAAATTCTCTGGCGGCGATCAAACTTCTTTCGCTCCTCCACGAGCGGCAGCTTTCGATCAGCTTGGAACGCCTATACCTACTTCCTAGCATAATAGCTATATCTGAGGCATTGAAAGCCACTGGAATCCCCGCCACTGCGCCTCCAAGTCACTGCCGGAAGGGTACCCTAATATGCGACGCCCATCAGGAGTCAAGAGTACCTATCACGGATGTGCAAATGGGAATGATTCGATCCTCTCTACAAGAGAGTCTCACATCATACATGTTAGTGTCTATCAATTTTGAGACGGGCGAAGAAAACTTCAGCTCAAGTGAATTGAAAGATGCTTGGGAGTCAGTGCTCGCTAGACATTCGATCTTTCGAACTTCTTTCGACACTTCTCACGGTACTCAAATAGTTGAAAATAACTGCAATGTCGACTGGCAAGAGACCATTGTTGCTACGGATCAGCTGGAAAGCGTCATAGACCGAGAGTCTGAAGCTCTACTGGCTCTACCGAAATATCATGGGTCCGAAAAATTGTTCTCCCCGGTCAACGCTTTCCGATTCATTAGAGCACCAGGTTCAAAATCTACCCTCCTCTGGTTGGTACACCACAGTCGGGTTGATGGGTGGTCTTTTGGAATACTGATTAGAGAGTTGCGGTCGATTATCTCGGGACAGACACTACCGCAGCCTCCTCAATTCTGCAGTTTCGCGAAGAATCTTGAGTTTCATATCAAAGAAAAGCATCATGAGTCAATTGAATTCTGGTCCAACGCCATGGAAGGCTTCTTGGAAGGTACTCCCTTGCATTTACCCAAACCGGAATCAAAAGTTATTACCGTTGAACTTTCTAGCACTTCGCTAGACTTGAACCTTTCAATTCTAGATTTTGAAGAAAAGGCTCGTAGTCTAGGCGTCTCTCCGGCTGCGGTCATATATGGGGCGTGGGCAATGGTACTTGCGACGTACTCCGCAAAAGACCGCGTCGCCTTTGGATCGGTTTTCTCGGGCCGGAATTTCCCCATCGCAGGCGCAGAGAATATGGTAGGGCCAATGATCAACACGTGTCCCTTTCCCGTTGACCTCGAAGGAATAGACTCGAAAAGCGACCTTTTGAGTCGAGTACAGAGGCAACTGCTTCAGATCAGTGACCACCAATGGTCTGCTGCGGAGGCACTTAAAGAGATTGCATCAGGGAGTCATGCGCGCATATACGACACGATTTTGTTTCTCGAATATAACCTACCGGATGTATTCTCCGAGTTACAGGACGAAAAGCTGGGCCATTTCAATCTTACGCGTAAAGACATGCCCGAATTTGGCTTGACGATTTTAGTGGAGGCTTCCAAAGGCCATTTCGCTCTTCGCGCGCTTACACAAAAGTCGTCGTACGACGATTCAGTAATCAACAGGATGCTAAGGCATTTTCAGAACCTCATTCAAGCCCTCCTGGATACCCGCTGTCAAGATCTTCCAAGTATTCGTCAAAGAATGCTCGACCAGCGGGAGCTCCTTTCTTTGACACGCAATTCACCCTCACGTTCTGACGAATATCGTGGACCAGAAAATCTCAAACAAAGCCTCGAGCGTGCTGCAGACGCATGGCCTGATCACGTCGCTGTGGAGTCAATCTCACGATCCATGACCTACTCCGAACTAGATAGGACCGCCAACTCTCTTGCTCATTATATCGCACAGATCGTGCAACCTGGAGAAGCTGTTGCTCTGGTCAGTGATGGATCTTTGAATTGGCTTATTGGGGTTATCTCTATCATTAAGTGCGGAGCTATATATGTTCCTCTCGACACCAAGCTGCCTCCTCAACGGATGGAAATTATCACCAAAACTTCAGACGCAAAGCTGTGCATAGTCCCAAGCCAAGAGTACGAAAGCCTTTTTACGTTGAACTCTATCCCAACGTTGTCGATACACCAGATTCTGCGGGGCGCGCCACCTCAACAGTCCGAGCGACTTCAGGTCAACATCAGGCCGGCTGATTGGGCATACGTAATCTTTACATCTGGATCGACCGGCATACCCAAGGGAGTTCGCGTCAATCATCATGCTGTACTCTCATACCTCTCATATGAGCCCGCGAGAATGCACGCTGCTCCAAGCAGGCGACATGCGCAAATGTTCTCTGCTGGCTTTGATGTTAACATCGCTGAGATATTCGGAACACTATGCTATGGCGCAACCTTGGTCCTCAAAGACCCTTCTGATCCTTACGCTCATCTCAAACGCGTTGATGCTACCATGATCACCCCTTCATTCCTTTCGGTCTGCTCTCCGGATGACTTAAGCAACTTAGATACCATACTTTTTGCGGGGGAAGCAGTTCCGCAAGCTCTTTCTGATCGCTGGAGTGGAAACCGGCGGCTGTACAACTCTTATGGGCCTTGCGAGTGTACTATTGGTGCGCTCTTTAAGCTTCTGCAGCCTAGTGAGCGGGTGACACTGGGTCGCACCATCCCGCGTGTGGGAGTTTATCTTCTTGATACTCATAGTAACCCGGTGCCAATTGGAGTTACCGGCGAGATATGCCTTTCCGGTCTGCAAGTAATGAATGGATATATCGGGGCTGAATTGAAGTCGCAGACGGATGCGCGCTTTGGGCCCGACCCATTCCTCCAGGGCCAGAAAATGTATCGAACCGGGGATCTTGCAGTTTGGACTGAGGATATGGAGCTTCGGTTTCTGGGACGTATAGACAACCAGGTCAAAGTCCGCGGATATCGTGTGGAGTTGGAAGAGATTGAGAACGCCATTTTGTCAGCATGCCCTACGGCTACTCACGCCGCTGCTCTAACCGACGACGGGAACGTTGCCGCCTTTGTTGCACCCGAAAACATAGATACTGCTTTGCTGCATCAACGACTCCGCGACCAACTACCCAGCTATGCTTGCCCAGCGTCGATTATCCCACTACCATGTTTCCCGACGACACCAAACCAGAAGCTAGACCGAAAGGCCCTCAAAGCCATGGCCACAACTACTCCCCGGTTACTTCCAAACGCTGGGCGGAAACAAGTTCTCACAACAACCCAGGCTCTGCTCGAGAAGGTTTGGCGAGAAACCATTGGACTTTCAGATGGCGACGAAATTGAGCTAGATGATGACTTCATGGTACTCGGTGGCAACTCCCTTCGCCAGATCAAAGCTGCACAACAGACCTCGGCGGATTTTGGGTTCCCAATACCACTGTCCATCTTCATCAGAAACACCAAGATGTCGGCATTAGCTGCAGCGCTTGATGAGTTTGTGATCAAAGAGTCTCTGAAGGGAGAACAATCCCAATCATTTTTAGCAAGCTGGAAATCCATACCAACCTCATCAAACCGAGTCTCGCGCCTCGAAGAAGAGATCTTCGAATTGAGTTCTTCGTCGACGACCCCTCAAAGTTTCAATGTGCCGTACATGCTTCAATTGCACGGAAATGTGGACTTGGAGAGGCTAGAGCGGTCAATCGACGCGGTCGTCAACCAGAATGCTATTTTCAGGACCCTTTACCAACGCAGGGGCGGTTTTTTGCAACGCGCTATATCGAAGGATCCGGTGTCGATTGAACGGGTCTCGATGCCTTGCTGGTCCAGGGAAGCTTTGCGGCCAATTTTCATGGAATTGGTGGATAAGCCATTTGACCTCTCAACGGATCACCCGATAAGGATCGCTCTTCTAGAACACGCCTCTCATATAACAATGATTGTCGTAATGCATCACGTTATCACTGACAAGACATCTTGCAACATTCTGTTTAAGAGAATTAAGGAACACTATACAGAAGGACCTGCAGCAGCCAATCGAGCTCAAAGCACCGTCCGAGAGCCATCCTACGCCGAATGGGCAGAATGGGATCGCTCTAAAGACAGCAAAATACCAGAAAGCCATACTCTTTATTGGAGACAATGTCTGGATTCTCCCACGCGCAGGCTGTTCACTCAGACATCAGGGTTAAATAAGGCCAACGCTTCCAACCATACCTTTCATGTGTCGATGGATTCAGCCTCTAGAAGCTCTTTCGAGTACTGTCTTTCCATACTCGCACTTACGCTTAAAGCTGTCTTGGGAATCAACGACCTCCTTCTCGCGATTCCGTATATCGACCGCTCCGAGCACGGCACAGAAGACATGTTTGGCATCTTCCTAGACAGACTCCCAATTCGCATCCAGCTTGATCGCTTCAAAGATGCGCCTTCGTTAATCTCCGCCACGAAAGAAGGAATCGAGGGTGCTCTGTCGCACTCTATTCCCTACCGCGAAATACGAAAAATCGCAGGGGACAACGCGCTTTTTGATGTACTGGTGACCTACAATAGGTTCGAGGACTCTGCTTCTGAAGCATTCCAACTGCCAGAAGTTCAAGTTACAGAAGCGCATTATAAACCTAGTGGGTCCAAGTTTCCACTTCTGGTGGAGTTCACGGAGACTGGGGAGGGTGTTTCCTGCGAGCTTGAGTACGATACGGCGCTCGTGAGTGGAGTAGTTGTAGATCAGATCAAAGAGGTACTGCCGGCTATTGTTGTCTTGTTGCAGGATGGGACACCGCTGGACGCGTTGGATGCAGCGAGGTCTAATTTGTTGTGTTAGATGGGCGGGCCTCTCGTCTGACGAACATCAGTATTATTTCCTTGTTAAAATCTTCGTCGTATTTGGGCTTTAGTTGATATGGAGTTTTGGGTTGATGAAACCGCATTGGGCACAGTTTTCAAGCTCTGCGCGTCCTTTTGAAGGATGAATATTATGGAATGGGTATATGTACTATTCTAAACTTTGATCCTTTTCTCGCGAGTACTGTCAAGAGCGGTATCATCTATGCTCTTTCTTTTTTGATTCTTCTCCGTCTCAGCCTGAGTAAAATTGATCAACACTCTATCTATTCGCTTCAGTCCCTCGGTAAGTTTCGATGGTGGCACACCATAGCAAATTCGATACCAGCCCGGCCGGTTGAAGTGATAGCTTGTTCCAGACGACAATACAAGGCCGTGTCGATTCAACTGTACCCCGAACTTCTTCTCGCCATCGAGATCGTTCGCCGGACACAATTTCGCAAATAAGAACATTCCGGAGTCTGCCTCGACGAATTCCACGTTTCTTTCCACCATGAATCTCCTGATCGTCTCATAAGCTGACTTGAGCTTAGCTCCGCTCTTACTCTTGACCAAATTAACGGCATTTTCGGTGAGTAAATATCGAACCGCGAACAGGGTAGCTACCGACGACGTCTGTTGGTGAGCACTTAGTGCGGCGCTTATGCGGACTTTATCGTTGCTTTGGGAGATTAAGGCCCCCTACAAGCATTAATGCTAGCTAATGTTGCAGATACAGGGAGCACTTACCAGCCGAATGCCGCTGCACCCAAAGTCCTTGCTGAGGCTGTAGATGATATGGACTAACTTGTCACTGTTCTCCAGCGATAAGGCGGATATGAACTCTGGTGACTGCGCCTGGTTCTCGGAACTTGTATGCAGGGACAAGGCGTATACCTCATCGGAAATATAGTGAAGGTTTTTTCGGCGGCAAAAGTCCAAGGTCGCTTGGAGGGTTTCTCTCGGATAGCACTTCCCCAGTGGATTGTTTGGGTTGCAGATCAGCACTGCCTTGACAGGGACTGTGGCGTCTTCTAGTGCGGCTTCGTAGTACTTCACACTGTCCATGGTAAAGAATTCTTCGAGAGGAACATGTACCGGGATGACCTTCGCATCGTTGTGGATACTGAGTGAGAGGTCTAGGCCCGCCCAGTAGGGAGCAGCGATGAGGACGGCGTCACCGGGATCGCATATTTGCTCCACCAAAGCCTCTAGCGCATAGCTTCCGCCAGCGGCAAGCACAACATGGGATGGATGGACCGCAGTCTTGGGGCCAAAATCATCGTTGACCAAAGCTGCAATGCGCTCTCTGGCTGTCGGACTTCCACCGATGCCCTCGGAGTAGCAGAGGTCCTTCACAATTGTCAGTTGATCGGCGAAGTTCTGAAACACAGGGTCTACCTACCGACGCGGCGATGCCGCTGAAGGGCGCCTCGGACTTTCCCTGGATTTCGTGCACTATTTCGTCTTGCAGAAGACAGTTCTCAGCGGTCGATAGGTCGATCACCGCGTCGCCGGACAAGCCGAGGACTGCTCCGTGTTGGTTCAAAAGCTGAGGGATAATAGTCTTATTCCGCGAGTCGCACCGTCGAGAAAGCATCTTGGAAATGATCCGTTGTACCCTTTGTGTTAGATGTTGAAGCTCACGTACATATACGCCTCGCTTCCCGATCGTCGGTCCGCTTAGCTTGGTCCGCCACTATTCGGACTGCATCGCTTATTGGCCACGCTTAGACGACCTGGTACGTCAGACCCTATGTCCTGGTCACCAGAATATGGCCGTCATGCAGGTACTTTGTTAAAGACCAGATATGCTGACCCTGACCTTGAGGTTCTAGACTTTCGGGATCATTGCTTTCAACCTACTTTGCACCAGACAACGATAGGCAGTCTTCAACCCTAAGCCATAATGTTGTTCAGCTACGCAGATCTGTAAGTGCTACCAATCCTGTCCTATTGGCCATCCACTAATTTGCTTTCCACCTCCAGGTGCCAAACCCTTACCAGGAATCAGTGGGAGCTAGCAAAACCTACAGTACGATTTTCTCTCTACCTCGTCAACTTCCAACTAAATATCCCTAGCACAGTGCCCTCTCAAAGCCATCATTATCTCCTGTTTCTCGCCCAAAACTCCGCCGCGAGCGCACCAAGACTGGCGAAAGCCTCAACAGCCTCTACTGGCGCTCAGACGCTGGTATCATGCTGTGGGACATGATGTCTATGGGTGGCTACACCAATCAATCGCAAGAGTTCCACTCCACCTTCTTCGCACGACACATTGCTAGTTCCTTGGGACCACATCCTGGGGTCACCAGCGCCTCGGATTCCTGGCAGAGCTTCATGACAGACGACCACACGCCCATCGAGCTTAGCTGGAACTGGGCTCCCTCGCGCGGTGGGCCGTCCGTTCGGTACTCCACTGACCCGATCGGGATATCCGCGGGTTCGATCATGGATCCGTTCAACACGCAGGCTAGCATCGAGCTGCTGCAGAAGACGATGCCGTATGCTACTCAGTTCAATTTACAGTGGTACGAGCACTTCACGAAAGCGCTTACCATCTCCGGGAACGGATTGAGGAGTCAAGACGTCAACTCATCGAGCATCCCACGGTCGCAGCAATTTCTAGCATTCGAGCTTCTGGACGAGGAGATCATGACGAAGGTGTATTTTCTGCCTCAATGGAAAGCGAAGAGAACGGGGACTACGACGTTGGAGGCTGTCGAGGATGCGATTCACACTCTAGGAGCGTCCGATCCCTCACTATCTGCCGCCATGGAAGTAATTACTGAGTATATCTGCGCGTTTCCCTTGGAACAACGCCCAGAAGTCGAGATCGTGGCCATCGACTGCATTGACCCCTCAAAATCTCGCATCAAAATCTACCTCCGGTCCCGCCAAACGACGTTAGACAGCGTGATCGATATGATGACTCTGGGTGGCCGGTTACCAGCTATGACAAACAAGGGTCAATCTTCTTTAGAGGAGCTATGGTGCTCTGTATTGAGTCTTGATCATGCGGCTATGGACTTACCGGAAACATCCCACCGGACAGCTGGAATATTATACTACCTAGAGCTAAAAGCTGGCTCGCCACTCCCAAAGTCGAAGGTCTACATCCCAGCGAAGCACTACGGGAAGGATGACCTTTCGGTAGCTCGTGGGCTGTCCAAGTTCCTAGGGAAAAGAGATCAGTACATGGCCGACGGGAGTGACTATCTAGATGGCGTCAGCCGAATATGGTAAGTGAATCATTGCTCCTCGCACATACTGTTGCTGACTAGATTCTAGCAAGCACCGTAAATTAGAAGATGGCCTAGGTTTCCATACCTACGTCTCGTGCGCCGTGTCCGGCAACGATTTGAACGTCACGTCGTATTACAACCCAGAAGTCTACCATGCATCAAGAGGTCATTCGCGATCATAAGACGTGGTCGCTTAACGCCTTTTTAATTTGGTCCCCTTTCGTACAACACTTGTATTGAGAAGTGTAAAAGCATCTTCTTTTCTTAAGTTTTCCGTTATGATTTCATTTGTTAGTAGCACCCTAAGCATTTGAAACTCGGCGACTTTCATTATGATACCAACCACATGGCGCAATTCGGTCTCCTTACACCTTAGCGACATCGTTCTTTTGCTTATCTATCTGTTATAGCAATACTACCTAGGTAGTTTTGGAAGCGAAGTGGATCTTTATGAACCATTGCACGTGATTTGAGGTAAACCCAATCCGAATGGTAGATCAAGCACCTTCAATCTCTTCTCTAATGCAATCCTTGCTAAATTGGCTTCTCAAACCCAACACCAATTTTGCTCGCCATCAGCGATTTCATTCCTCCCATATCGAGAGCCCCTTACCCTCGGCAGTCCCTTCTCCTCCCCTCCCTCACCCCTCATAACCAAAATCAAGTTTCTATACTTCCTGCTAACCCGGAAATATGCAGCCCCCAACATTATCCCCGTCAATCAACAACCCCTGCTACGATGACCTGCAGATAATCGGACCGTCGATCCCCCACCAGGCACGCCGCACCCGCCCTGCATTAGCGTTCGGACTTCTGTGCCAATCAACGACGAGAATAAGAGCAAGCATGCGCAGAGTGGTCGAGGGGTGCTTTTACCCGGAATAGCCGTGGGGGCTATGATGGAGGTGAGTAGAGGTGGGTTACATAGAACGCCGATCGGGGAGTATTGATAACCTCGGCGTGTAAAGTTGGTGCGGCGACGCCGAGGTGGGAGGCGTAGCTGTACGATTAGAAGCCGGCGAGTTTGGGAGGGAACGCCGAGATGGACGGTTTGCGGAGATTTGGACGGTGGTGGCCGAAGGCTTCAAGGGTGAAAAGGGTTCTGGGATGATTTGAGCACGGGTGCGTAGATTTCGTACCGCTGACCTCGAAGCTACCTTCTTAACTTCAACACCACGGAGGCAGCATATTGGCCTGCTTTATTAAGAAAAGACTCCATCATTACTCTAAACTTTACCATGGACTCATTCTCTTGGAACTTCTTTTTCGCTCTCTTACTAGTCACTCTCCTAAGCGTATTCGCAGTCCAGAAACGATCAGTTTTAGTATCTGTGAGTCGCAAGACTTCCTAAATGTCCCTCAATTAACAATAATTAGCATCTTTTGCATTTTGTTTATCCCATCCGCGATCGTCAGGGCCACCAGATTTCGGGCCCACCGTGGATCTGGGCAAATGGCCACATGATCGACAAGTTCCTGGACGGGCGCGTGAAAAGTAAGGAGTGGCGAGTTCACGGAGCGGTGTATCGGATCTGGTCTTGCGGCATACCAGAGATGTATGCTTATTACGCAGCATGTCTACGTAGACGGATGCGCTACTAATAGGGAATCAGGGTGATTACGACCCCGGAAGACGTCCGCGCGTTCCACTCCGACTCCGATCAGCACGAAAAGTCGCCTTCCAGTAACGGCGGCTGGTTCTTCCATCAATTGCTCGGAGACTGTATGGGCTTGATCAATGGGAGTAGATGGAAGAGTGTAAGAGGAGAGTTTCAGCATGCTTTCACCCATCGCGCCGTGATGAACATGAGCTCCTCGATCAGTCAGTACGCATGTGACTACGTGAACGACATATGTTCTAAAAGTTCTGATCCAATGACGGTTCATGCGGCCAGCGCGTTGGCAGAGTTTCCGTTCTTTTGCACCGCAGAAGCTGTGTATGGCCCCTTGAGCGGAGGAGAGAAAGATGAGCTTTGGGCACTCGGCCAGCGGAATTTAGCATTAATGCGGTATGTGCTTGCAGGAGGCATCTATCGGTTTGCAATATGTCGGTTGTTTTGCACCAGTGCTGCGAAGGAGCTGGATGCGTTTCGCAGGGATTGGTCTGCTTTCAATGAAAGGATATACCAGACGCGGAGAACGTCTTCTTCGACAGTCCTGATAGTGTCGATCTGGAGACTAGTGAAAGATGGAACCATGAAGGAATGCGAGGTAAGATGTAGCACTTTTCGACCTTCACATATCTATCCGATCTAAATGCTTCAGGGCCTCCAAACCATCAGTGAGATGCTTTTTGCGAACCTTGATGTTTCGTCTCACGCACTTACGTGGTTCGTCACACTGCTCGCGGAGAACACGGAGGTGCAGCAGAGACTCCAAGAGGAGATCAAGAGCTCTAAAGTACGTGGTGCGATATCAGAAGAGTTTTGCAATAGCAAGCACGGTCTCCTCCGACTTTGCTGGCTAGAGTCTTTGCGCCTCAGACCTTTTACAAGTATGCTTCTTATAATCCAACCACCGAAAGAATATAGAGAGCCTACTAACGTAAGGGCAGGTTTCGCAATCCCAGAAAGCTCGCCTTCACCAAAGATCCTAGGTGGATATCAGATTCCAGCAAACGTCAGCCCCCCATCGATTTTCAATTTTTGATACGCAAAGCTGACATCGGGTATAGACCTCAATCGTAGTTGACACGCACTCTGTCAACATCGAAAACTCCCTTTGGGGCGCCGACACTCACCATTTCCGCCCAGACAGATTTGCAGGCATCAAGCCTGCGGAGGTAAGCTCTCTAGACGCATGATTCATCTCGCTCCAAATACTAAGTATATCGAACAGCTTCGATACAATTTTTTCGCTTTCGGAGTAAGTGTTCTTCTCAATCTAAACCATCGTCACTCTAAACATAGCTAGTTCGGAACGCGCAAATGCCTCGGTCAGCACTTCGCCGAAAGCATGCTCAAAACCTTCGTCGCGCACCTACTAGATAAGTACACCGTCTCCATGTCTTCATCCTCAAAACCCTCAAACGCAGGAGACTACGATCTCACGCGGGATTCATGGGTACCCACATCAAATGTTCACTTGATACTATCAAAACTATAATCAACCAAGCAATTCAGTCAACCCCATCTTGAGTCTTCATCTACGATCCCCCATGCCCAAATGCACCCACCCTATCCACCGCTTTCCTCACATACCCCAACTCCGCAATCCTCTCACTCCACCCCTTCAGCCTAGGCCACTCGCCGAACTCGATCTTGGCCATAGCTGCTACCTTCGCATTCGCATGCGGCCAAATCGCAAAGTCCGCTATCGTTGGTCGATCGCCCAGCGCAATCCACTCCTGGTCTGCTTCACTGAGCCGAGCTTCAAGAACATCGTAGTCCTTCCGAATCCACCCGACCAAGATAGCGAGGGCGTCGGAGTCGGCGGGGAGCTTTGGGAGGAGCATGAGCCATGTCTTCCCAGTCGCACTAACAACCACCAAAACGCCCCGTTAGCATCACTCTTTTCTTTATACTGGAAGATGGGGTCAAATGGAGGTCGACAGATTACATACCCTAGCCCAGCAGTATAACCCATCAACCAGCTCATCACTGCTCCCCTTTCTTTATCACCCTTACCGCTGAACACGCCCTCTTTATCCCATTTCTCGGCTAGGTAGAGTAGACACGCCGAGCTATCGAATAGATTCACGGACTGTGCAGAGGGCAGGGGATCTTCCATTGCCGGAACCATCTTGTACGGGTTTATCTTGTGAAACCAGGTTTCGTTGGACGTGGAGATGATGATGTGGATGTGGTGGGGGATTTGCAGGGCTTCGAGGAGGATGAGCGGTTTCAGGGTGTTGGCGGTGTTTGTGGGGTTCGCTGAGATGTTAGGATATTGGCGGATTTTATTGTAAGGTGTCGGGATGTGAAGATACGGTGCGTAAATATGGGGATTTTGGTAGATTTGGAGGGTATGACGCGAAAGGAGGGATGAAATGAAGATTATCTTGTGATGCGGAAATTGGTATTACCTGTCTTCACATAGAGCGTGATCTTATCATTTGCGATTGGAGGGTGTATCGAATAGTCGAAATCGCCGTTCGTGGTGCCATTGGTCGTCATCTTGAGAAGTTTTGACGCGTTGTCGGAAGCAATCTTAGTAGTTTGGAGGTGTAACTTATGTAATCTTTTATTGGGAGTGATGGTAGGTAGGGGGATGAAGTATGGTCGCTATCTAAGATCGGAATGTAGGGAGAAGCGGCACTATATATGCTGTTCATTTCGGCCATTATTTGCACTCCACCTTCCCCTAATTCATCGCAATGGTTTCATGATGGGGCTGATATCACGGAATTCGAGCATGTGCGCAAATTGGTTGAATTTAATTGATTGAATCTCATTTATCCGCTATATTGCGACTTTGAGGCTCATATTTTTTCGCCTCTCTTCTCACCCTGGTCCCAGGGGGATGTTCTTCAATGCCTACGGTGGACACAAAACCAGTGCGCATGAAAGCACACCACCAAGAAAGAAAAAGGGTATCACAATCTAACTCTGTACGCTACTCAAACTGCATTGTCACCGAGTGTATCATGCTTCGATAAAGGCGCGTTCCAGCCGTGCGAAATATAAGCCTGCTCCGGCTCCACGATACGGTCTTCACTACCCCTCTCAATTGAGAACCTGCTCTTTTGAGATGATTTCTCACTCTCCTGGTAGTCTTCTGTGCCAATGAATGCAGGTGCCGTAATAAATGAGGTGTTGTTCGGTAGCTGCGGCGAGCCATTCGAGCCGGACCGCTCAGAACTGCTTCCATACGACTTCCCGTACGGCTGCTTCTCCGAGCCACGGGAGTCTCGCTTCGACGATGAGAAGCGGGAGGAGAGACGTGAGCGAGAGCCGAGCAGGCCCTTGGTGTAGGAGCTGATGCGGGAGCGAACGCCAGCAAAGCGCGCCATGACGGGTGGAAAAGCGGGGATGGACACGGCGATGATGCCGCAGCATACTTCGAGGATCTCGAGGAAGAAGGCGAGCCACATGGAGTAGGTGGCGTCGGTCTCATCGATTTTAACAAGGTCGACGAGACATGTTATACGGAGGATTGAGCAGATCGTTGCGCTGAGGGGGATTAACAGATGTCGAGTGTAGACCGAAGTAGGGGTCGCTTACATGAGACCGAGGAGGAAGATCGTAGACACGTAGAGCTTGCGGCGGACGCTAGTGTGAAGCTTCCAGACGGGGTACAGAGGGAGTAGGAGAATAAAGAAGTCGAGGATGACATGAGCAATTCCCCCGCCGCCGCACATCTTGTTCTGGTCGATGCAAGAGCCCGATTCCATTGGGTTCCAGAGTTTGTCCAAAGGGATGCACTCGCCCATAATACTCCCAAAAAGCGCAAACCACCAGCCAGATACCAGGGCCATGAGTACATAAGAGCAGTATTTGACCCATGGTTGGGCGATTCCAAAGATTCGGATGTAGAAGGCTAGAATTGATAGCTGCGTGACGACGACTGCCGAACCCCATAGTATCCCCGAAGCAACTGCGCCGGACTATGTTACACATGATTAGTTAAAGTAATTCGATGAGGTATGAGTCTTGTTACCTTTGCGAATATGACGAAGTTCCCTGGTCCAATTTCAGTAATATGAGATGCTAGACCACCCAATACTACGCATACGACTATATCTGCGTATAGTGCATAGCCTAGAGCGAGGGCTATGGTGACTAGCCAGTCATCAGGCGCGAACTTCTGCTTGGTGATATGTCTCGAATATAATCTTGTGAAGACAGCCACTGTGGCGAGAGGCAGTAGAATGGCGGGGACCACCGTGATGGTGAGCTGAGGCCCATTTGAAGGAGTAAAAACTCGAGTGCCCGGGTATAGGAAACTCATTTCGGCAATGGGTGGGTACTCGTTCAGTAAAGAGGAGCAATATAATTGAAAGTGGAGGAGTCACAGGATCGAAGGAGCAAGAGATTTCTATGCAGAGAGATGCAAGACGGAGGAGGTGAGATTATACATAGGCAGCGAGAATATTTACCGACCAGTGACGGGGTGGGTCGGCAGTCACTCCAACGAACCCCGAAGATAGCAGACACCGGACTGGCTAGGGTAATTCCATCAGGGTTCTCGAGATATGCTTGAGGCACCCCACAATACCTCCCTCCCTGGCTTAACGACTGCGTAAACCACCTCCACGTCGAGCACTGATAGACGCTGGATCATTTAGGTGAGGTCACAGCGGTTGCAGAAGCCGATCCAAGCAGTTGGCCAGCCAAGATTATAGTTGGAGACATCGTGCATGCCGGGCTGCAAGGGCTCGTACTCCAACAGGCCTCGTATCAACTCCGTGGCGTCCACCCTTGCGTCCAACCGAGGAGTTGACGGACGGGTGATGGCCGGGTGGCGACGTCATGGACTAGAAATGCCGGATAATTATCAGTAGCAGCCGTGTCACGACCAGCTGAATTGGGGTTGATTCTTTGGCTACGTTAGGAGGGCCACAGGGCTGTGGTGAATGGGCAGATGGGGTGTTGTCTCTGATCGACACGGACATTCCCAAATATACTTTAGCGGCCGCTGAGATCGACCCCAAACCTTCTTTTCCGGGTGGCGCAGCGATCGGCAACGGACTTTTCCTGTTTCGTCTGGACCCCAGATTCAACCACGGTACCACCACGGGGACATCGCGAAGGGTCCACGTTCCAAGATCCAGGGTTCTGCTGTAAATCAACCTCAGCTGTTACCTCTGTCGAAATGATACGTAACGAAAGTAATGTCTTTTGCTGTATAAGAAGGCCAATATGATACACCGGATTCCATACAGACGAATGATATATCTCCACTGTCGCATCGAAGGATGTAGCGTTTGTTTGAAACTTCTTTCGAGGCTGGTGAGTTGTTACCCACTGTAGCTCAATGCATCTCCTAGCTTAAACCCCTGGCGCCAATATGGCTTGTCTCACCAGGGGAGCTGGGGTCCTTCGCTACGTCACCTCTTACCCTACCCCGCACCCAATCAAAGAGGATTCAGAACCCTGAGCCTTTTCTAACAGTCCATCTCGGTGCCTCTTATCGGCAAGAAAAGCACTGCCTCCAAAACACGGACAGTGCTGCAGCGTAGAGATTTGAGAATACTGGCCGAGTTGACTATTCCCCATCAGTACTCATCCCAGATACTTCGCGTCCACTCCTATATAGACGTGTCTTGACAATACCTAATTCCATATCAATCAAGTTCGATATTCACCATCCACCACTTAACTCATCCAGCTCTGCTCAGTGAGCCTTCATAACTTCTCACCTCTAACCCTTAACTTCCACGATCTACATCACTTGCAATCATGGCACCCCACGCAGATGAAGCCTCAACAACCCACTCCGCCTTCGATGCGGCCATGGAAAAGAAAGGTGAAGATGAATACACCCGTCTGCGCAAACAACACGACCTCTTCAAGATCGCGGTAGATGGCAACTTTATCCAAGTGCCGCTGCCCACCGACAAGCCCATCAAGATCATCGACTCGGCTACCAACGACGGTACCTGGCTTGTCGAAGTCGGCAAGCAGTACCCAAAGGCGACTCTAGTTGGTGCCGACAACAACCCCGCCCACTTCACACAGATCAAGAACCCGCCCTCCAGCTTGAGCTTCAAGACGCAGTCGATATTTGATGCGTGGCCTGCCGAGGATAAAGAGGCGTATGATCTTGTGCATCAGCGATGTATCCTTGCACTGTTCAGTCCCGCACAGGGACAGCAAGCGATTGAGGGCTTATACTCCCTGGTAAAACCGGGAGGATACATCCAGATCATTGAGGGTGACCTACTATCCTTCGACGGAGGTGCGGACAAGCCAGGCATGGCCGCCCTGATGGACTTCTGCGAGAAGGCCTTCCCAAAGGCAGGGATGAACAATACCGCAGGCAGGTATCTAAAAGATTGGTTGGAGACAGCGGGCGCCACGGATGTGCAGAGCAAGATCATCTCATACGAGATGGGCGCTGCGGCGAAGACAAAGGACATGAAGGAGGCGACGACGGATCATATTATGGACATGATTGGAAACATTGAGAAGGTTGCTGCTAGTAGGTCTTGCCCGGAATTGCGGTCCTGCAAGCGTTTGAGAAGCGGAGGCTGACATTAGAGCAGTGATACCAAACTACTGGTTTACCCCGGAAGACTTCGGCAAGTTGAAGGAGGCTGTTTACGAGGACATGCAGAAGGTAGGCAACACGTGGCGATACCACTTGGCGACAGGAAAGAAGCCGGCATGAGTGCTCTGAAGTTTATTCCCGAGGGATTTCTGAAGGCGTTTGGTGATTGGAAGTTCTGTCTTCGTGGCGTCCAACTGAATGAAGCTCGATATTGATGAGCGCCTCGCTTAGGACGCCACTGCGGCTACGGCGTAGTCGGCTATTGAGGCCAGCCTCGTATATGCAGATAGCAAAAGGCCCCGTCTTGGATGCATATGCTCGATTTCTCCATATTAATTTGACGTCATTCTGTGAGACCATATCAAGCGCATTACTGTGCCAGAGCATAATTAGCAAGAAAGATAGTAAACTATTACCTGCCACCCTGCTTACCCATAAGCAGCACACTTTGCCAATCTTTCCCACTTCCTCCGTAGATGCCAAATCATCATGTCCAAATACGTGTCGTCTTTAATGACGAAGGATGCAAGATACAAAGCGCCCAATCTGACCCGACCCTGCCTGCCTGCTACCTCGATCAACAGAACTAAGAGAATGTAACACAATCGGAATAAGCAATGACCTGGACCCAAGCCTTCTCCCCTCACTAAGCCTCCACTCAAGCGTCTCCGGTACTTGGTAGTGGCCTCTAAGCACTGCCCGGCCCTTGGCATACTCTCTCCAAGCAACCAAATTAGCACTTCTGTCCGGACGTGTGGGATAAATTGAAGGCCCAAGGAAACACCCCGCCGATCTGAGACGCTTAAGAGTGATTGGCTTCCGCCGAACATGCGCCATAGCGGTAGGCGTAGGCTAGCCGCCAAGCCACTCCCGCGGGCATGGACCTGGAAGCGGCCTGAGGTCCTGAGGTCTATGACGTCCGCACCAGCAATCCATGCATCCAACGTGCAGGACGCTGAACGTGGTGAGTTTAGCTTACGGACTCCGGCACTTTCCTTTGGGGGCCAAGATAGAGGTCTCCCAGGGCGTGGGTCTGTGATTGGTCGAGGGGTGTTTCGCATAGCTCAGCTTGCTCACATATCCTTCACCAGGCGGAGCAAATTAGTCGGCTTTACCTCGTATTGGGTATTAACCTGCAGAGGGGGTGACGCTGAACTCTGCTGCCACGCGCATTTTGCTCTTTTGGGGGCCTGGTACCGGGCAGCACTCGAGCGAGGAGAACCCCTGGAGGCGATCGCCGCGGCGCGATCATCGATGCTCTCGACCTCATAATGCATGCCCCAATTAAACCTCGACCCTCTCCACTGTGCTCTGAAACCTAGATATTCGGACTTCGGTCCAGCTACCTCACAACTGCTTCAGCCCCGCGAGATTGCAGGGGAGCTTCAGCCTTGAAGTGTGAGAGTGCTAACGTCACTTATACCGAAGCTGGACCCTACTGTCTAGAGTGCGCCTCATAATCTGTTGCAGTGTTCTTTTCTGACTCACGAATATCCATCATATTGGTACAATGCCTGACTCAACACCTTTGTCGACATCCAGGAACATGAATGAGCGAAGGCCTTCCCGTGCTGGGGAGCAAAGTGGTGCGAACCAGGAACGAAAACTTCGATCGGCATGTGATGCGTGCCACAGTGCGAAAATACGCTGTTCAGGTGGCGGTGTACCATGTACAAGATGTGGAAGAGAGTGAGTTGCCATTTAACAGTCAATAAAAAGCGAGCTGGAGAACTGACGTGTTTAAGCGGCGTGCAATGCCACTACAGCTTTCGCGCGAATCTCGGAAAGCCAAAAGGAAGCTTAAATAAGAAGACCTTGGAGCGGTTACGAAGGAATGCCGAGCAGCAGGCTGCTTTAGATCCCACACCAGAACATATGAGATCGCAGTCCATTTCGGACTCACCATGCCATACCAACCACGAACGGAACCAGCAGTTTCCGGAAAGCAATGGCAGTATGGATATGCAGCGGACCATGTCTGTGTGCGATCCAATGACCACATTGCCGATGCCTCCACAACAGCAACCTACTCCCCTCTCTCCTGCGAGCTTAGACGATATCATGGGACTCGGAAGTAACTCATTGAGCGACAATTCTGGCTTTTCAAACTTGTCGATGTTTGACGATAGTATGCCAGACTTCCACGATTCGATTGACGTGATGCACCCCTTCTCGCCGAAGTTTCCCTCAGGAGCGGTATATTTTCTCCGAATCCGTCTTTCAAAGCTTCGTAGCTGACCCAGTCACAGCCCACTCCACCAAGGTCGCAGTCATACGCATCTATCCAGTCTGTTCAGCCTGCTAGTTGCGAGTCTTCCTCCGACGACTCCTCAGACTCCGACTCGGACGAGAGCAAAAAGCTTGAAGCCTTTACACTCTTCACATCCGCGTGCACACGGAGATCCCAACCCTCCGTCCCACCACCTTACACATCCCGCCACGATAGCTTCGCCTCAAACTGGGGGCCACAGGAGTCTTACAACCCCATTCCGTCACCCGCAACCACCGATTCGCACTCATCTCGCTCCCACACGCGTGTCGGCTCGCTCTCCTGCGCTTGCTTTCAGACACTTACGGAGCAGCTATGCCAAATACGTGCCGCCGAAACGCAGCAGACAAGCCCTTACAGAGCCGCGTCTGGCATCGACACCACGCTTCATCGCACTACCTCGACTCTTACTTCCGTCTCCGCATTTCTTACTTGCCCTGTCTGCTCCACCGATTTGCACGTTTTCTCAATCGCGTCTATGCTGCTCTCCACCACGCTCACACTCAGTGAGGCGCTAGTGACCCCGGGGCCGCAGCTTGACATCCGTATAGGGAGCTATGCGGCGTCAGGGGCGCTCGGCGAGGTGGTCAAGACAGTTCTCGTGAGTACGGAGCTCGGGAAGCTGAAAGAGTTGCTGACGGTGTACGGGCGTAAGGTGGATTGTCTACAGGGCGAGGCGGCGCATGTTGATTTCCTGCGGTTTCAAGCGCGGAATTTGGATCGCGAGTTGAGGCGCATGACGAAGAGGGTTGCGGTGCCTGACTTGAGGGCGATGGCAAGGTGATGAGAGTGCATTGAAGCTGTCCTGAACCTAATGCTTATTCGTGTTTGGTGTTTGGTGTTTATTACTTGACCTGGCACTTGGCGCTGCATGCATGTCGATATTTTTCGTCTGCGATTTTGGGATTGGCTAGGATGGTAGCGTTGCAAGGTCATAAATACCCTTTTCATCTACTATGTTAATTAGCATAAGAAACAACCCTTTGATAGTGATGATATAACGTTGCCTGTAATCAAGCCTTACCTAAATCTGCCGAGCTTAATCAAGCATATCCTGCAAGTTGGGAGCTTGGAAGTCTTGACCATCCCGGCTCTTGGAAAGAATGTGTGAAACCCAGGATTTAGACCCTGTAGTTCAAACCGGACGACAAGGTAGCGGGTCTCTATGCTCAGCAGGGATGTCCCCAAATTAGCTTCCAATCTCCGCATGCTTCGCACGTGATTTCAAAATACTCACCGAGGCCGCGCACGCCTCCGATTGGCACGAATGCTCAAAAGTCCGTAAACGGCTGTACAAAACAGCGTGAGTTCAACACTCAAAGCTCCAACGACATCAATATCCACCACCATCCTCTCAAACCACAAGAGCCCTCTTCCTCAAAAACTCACAAACTCGACACCCGCAATGGCACCCCACGCTGAAGATGCCGTACTCTCCCCAACCACCTCCCTTCCAGTAAAAGACACCTACCGCGGCCCCCGCCACGGCCTCGAGTACCACCGCCTTCGCACCCAGCACGACCTAGTCCTGCACCAAGAAAACGGCAAACTCATCCAATCACCCCTCGACCTTTCCCGCAGCACCCCACCCCTCCGCATCCTCGACTCGGCGACCGGCGACGGCCAATGGATCGTCGAAGTCGCCGAAAAAGTCCCCGCGACCGCCGAACTCGTCGGCGCAGACATCGCACCCCAACACTTCCTCCCCGCCGCCAGCTTGCCCAAGAACCTGAGCCTGATCACGCAGAGCATCTTCTCCTCGTGGCCGGCCGAGTTCAAGGGGTCTTTCGACCTGAGCCACCAGCGCTTCGTACTGGCAGTTGCGTCGGATGCGGGCGCGCAGGAGGCGGTGGGGCATCTGTACGAGACGGTGAAGCCGGGCGGGTGGATTGAGCTGCATGAGGGGGACATGGAGACGATTCTTGAGGGGCCGGAGTACCCCGCCATGATGAAGTTCCGGGACGTGATGGTGAAGGCGTGGAAGGGGCTGGGCCATCAGCCGTCGCCGGGGCCGACATTGGAGGCGAAGTTGAAAGCGGTGGGCGCGGTGGATATCGCGTCGAAAGTGCAGAATCTTAAGGCCGGGCCGATGGCGGAGGATAAAGTGCAGGGTGAGCGGGCGGTGTTGACGTTGCTGGGGCTGCTGGATAGTATTCGTATGTTTGTGGGGAGTCAGCCCGGGTTTTGGTTTTCGGGGGCTCAGTTCGATGAGTTGAGGGCGGATTTGGAGAATGAGTTGCGGACGGTGGGGAATTCGTGGAATTTTCATATTGCGTGGGGCAGGAAGGCGGAGTAGGCGTATTGTCGAGATCTACCTTTAGGGTCTTGCTGGAAATAGTTGTATCTTACAGCGTATTGAATGTTAATTCCAAACGATTTTATACATCAGAAGCTCATGGTACGACGATTTTGCTTGTATGCCCGATTCGGACTTAAATGGGTTATTCCCCGGCGTGGAGCAGGACAAAATGTACAAATAGGTGCCAACCCCTAACGTTAGTATGAAAATCTTGGATCCACTTTCGGCAAATTCGCGAAAAGAAAAAAGCATTCATCATTTGATGCCCAAACTAAAATCACAATACTTACGGATACAATGGAGGAAGCTCTGGACATCATGGCCAATGTGCCTTTGATAGGTAAAGTAAGAGCTAGGTTCAGGAGGGTCTTGTGCTAACAGCTTTAGACGGTCACAACGACTTTCCGCATCTCATCCGCGCATATTATGATAGCCGCCTCGACGATCGATTCAAACCCGAAAAGGAACTAGCTGGGCATGTAGACATGAAGAGATTGACAGAAGGTAGAGGCGGTGGTGTATTCTGGAGTGCCTATATCGACTGGTGATTGGAGGCCCTAAGTCTTGACGATTTTCGAAATTGTGTCTCATCCGTGTCCAGTCCTAAAGAAGCCGATTTCTCCGATACTACGCATTTCGAGCCACTCCGCGATACCCTGCAGCAGATTGATCTCATCCACCGGCTGGTTGACTTGTATTCTGATAAACTGGCTTTAGCATATCGTGCCGATGATATTATGCAGCTCTTCAAGGAGGGAAAGGTTGCTAGTTTGATTGGAGTGGAAGGATTGCACCAAATAGGTAATAGTGCAAGTGTGATGCGAATGTATCATAAGCTCGGAGTGAGGTATGTAACTCTAGCGCATAACAAGAACAACATGTATGCGGATAGTGCAGTGAGTATCCCCAATCTGTATAGTGTGTGATAGCTGCGGCTAATGTGAAACTTCAGACTGCGACGGAACTAGCACATGGCGGGCTTTCGGAGGAGGGGAGAGCTATAGTCAAAGAAATGAACAGGATTGGAATGTGAGAGTTGGTTGCTTCTGAGAGGGACATATTGCTAACGAGGCTAGGATGATCGACTTGTCCCATGTCAGCGACGCAACTATGATGGCTGCCCTGGACTGCTCAAAGGCGCCCGTAGCATTCACACACTCATCTTGCTACTCGATTGTTAAGGTTGGTCGCATAACAATCCAAGCAGGATTCCCACTAATATTGTTCAGCATGCTCGGAACGTGCCGGACGCCGTTCTTGATCGGCTGAAAGTGAATAAAGGAATCATCATGATCAGCCTGATACCACCATTCACCCATAGAGATAGTGCCGCCGCAAACGTCGACCATGTCGTTGACCATATCCTACACGTCGCAGAAAGAATAGGGTTCGACCATATTGGTTTAGGATCTGATTATGACGGAATGACAAAGGCGGTAAATGGTGTCGAAGATGTATCGAAGTGGCCCAACCTCGTTGCTAAGATGCTCTCGCGAGGGATTGCAAGAGACAACGTCGAGAAGATCTTGGGTCTCAACGTGATAAGAGTCATGAAGGACATTGAGAGTGTATCGAGAAGCTCGAAGGACTGGCCGGTGCTAGAAGACAAAGTTGCGCAGCTGTGGGATGAGAAATTCCGAGCGTTCGTGAGGAACGAGTATCCAAATGCCGAACGAGATCAAAGATAGCATCAAACAAACAGTAATTATAGGGTATCAACACATGAGAGATTGTCAGAACGCTTTTCCTCATCGTCCATCGCCTCGCCCCCATATTTTACTATGCACGTAGTCGTGATGAAGCCACATGGTCCACATGAGGAAGTCAAATCCTTTGAGAAACCAGCCAGGAACATGTCCATCATCAGACTTGAATGTACGTACGCCCCGTATTATGCAGTATTGTACTCGCTTCCACAATGCGTCAAAGGACCACTTCCCGATAGAGTATCGGAGGGTGTTGGGAGGGTCAAATGTCGGCTGCGCGACGAGCTTGTCTTGGTAAGACTGGGGAAGAGAGAGCTCATGAGCACCGCGGATCAGGAGGCCCTACATATCAGAGCCTATCAGTAAAAGGGACATGTTCGAAGAAAGGATGCGCATACCATGTATCGATCTGAAGGTAGTCGGTCATAAGAAGCGTCAAGGTCATGACGTCCGGTCAGCGTGTAAACGGTAGCCGTAGCATTGTCCTCCTCAAAGGTCGCTACAGCCTTGGTCACTTTGTAGGCGATGCCACCACTGTATGAAGAATCAGTACTCATGGCTGCGAGGAGACGCGATCGCGTCAGTGCACGGACCCACCCTTCGCTTGCAATCACTCGTCCAAACTCATCGTCGCTCAGCAAGTACGCAACTCCATACACCGGACCAAAGCCTGCATCCTTTTCATCCGCTTTGACCACTCGAATGCCTCCCATACCTGGCTCTGTGTAGGGGACCCCTGGGATATTGAAGCAAAGAGTGTGGCTCTTGATGCACGCGACCTTCGTTTCTAACGGTTGAATCTTGCGGGTCGTCTTGAAGACAGTCGCCGACATGTTCGAGCCATAGGCAAAGTACCATCGTGCAGACTCACGTGTTCCGTCCATTTTCCTTCGTCAAGCAGTCTGAGATTAGACAAAATATCACCTGAAAGTAAAAGATCTGCAAACCTTCTCGTGTTCCTCTTGCGGACTTCGTCGTTCTTTTTCGGCGATTTTGTATGCAAATACTGGCCGAACCCGGTCATGACTCCTAGAATATATGCAGCGAGTGCCGTACACGAAAATAGCAGAGTCCGCGTAGATCATCCATGCTACCCAGTCATGACGGCACGTGTAAGTAGCGGCTGAATGCATTATAGTGCTTGTCTGTGTTCAATTTGATATTGCTATCTTGTCAAACGATTTCATGCAGAGACGAAGCACTGCCCACCAGCAGTCATGACTCTCTTCCCGCAAGCCAAACTCGAGGACTCGAGAAAAGACTCCGAATCCCTACGAGATTCGGCAACTTTGAGGGGCTCTGAGGTTTCTAGCGAAAAAGCGAAAAGTTTTGATGCCTCGAGGGAGAGTGTAACAGCACTACCTTCAACTACAGACGCTCCGCCAGCTGAAGAGAAGATCTATCCGAGTGGCTTGAAGTTTGGCTTGATTGTTTTCTCTTTGTGCTTGGCTCTATTCCTGGCAGGTCTTGTAAGTGTCTCCGTGGCTGCTTATTTATGCGATTAGTCACTTACACTCCCAGGACCAAACAGTCATCACCACCGCCGTGCCTAAAATAACTGATGACTTCCACGCCTTGGAAGACATTGGATGGTACACTGCCGCGTATCTTCTCACTACGGCGGTCTTCCAGCTCGCCTATGGAAAATTCTTCACATTCTTCTCTATCAAGATCGTATTCCTGGTAGCACTAGCAATCTTCGAGCTCGGATCCCTCGTATGTGCAACGGCACCAACTTCGACCGCCCTCATAGTCGGCCGATCTCTAGCTGGTCTTGGAGCTGCTGGCCTCTTCCCTGGTTCAGTGCTCATCCTGATGCACTCGTGCCCCCTTGAGAAACGCCCTACTTTTCTCGGGATCATCAATGCCATGTTTGGAGTTGCCTCTATTGCGGGCCCGTTCATTGGAGGAGTCTTCACCGACCGAGCGACGTGGAGATGGTGTTTCTGGATCAATTTACCCCTCGGGGCCATTACTTTGGCCGTAGTGGCCTTCTGTGTGAAGACGCCTCTAAATCCGGCATACGAAAACTGGACGGTCGTGCAAAAGCTCAAAGATTTTGACCTTTTCGGTCTCGTGATCAGCATTTCATCTCTCATCTGCCTCATTTTAGCCCTTGAATGGGGTGGCTCGATATACCCATGGAGTGATGGCCGAGTAGTCGCCCTGCTCGTTGTTTTCGGTGTGCTGTTCTTAGTCTTCCTCGCAAGCCAAGTCTTCTTCAGCAGCTCTCGAACTGTTCCGGCTCATATCATTAGAAACAGGAGCGTGTGGTTTGCAGCACTGTTTGCCGCGTGCAGCTCAGGGTCCATGTTCATCGCCATCACGTACCTGCCTATCTACTTCCAGGCTATCAAGGATGCATCAGCGCTGAAGTCGGGCTCAATGGTTACCCCGTTGATATTGGGCTTCCTCGTCATGTGCATGGTCTCTGGGGCGATCACGACCGTCCTTGGATATTACAATCCATCCATGATTGCCGGCCCAATCCTCTCGTCTATAGGCGCTGGTCTCATCACCACGTTCAACGTGGACTCTCCTAGCCCGGTATGGATCGGATACCAAGTCCTCCTTGGCTTCGGTATTGGGTTTGGCCTCCAGCAGCCCCTCCTCGTAGTTCAGACAATTCTTCCAGAGTCCGAGGTTCCCATCGGCGTCGCATTGATGAACCTTTTCCAAATGCTCGGGGGCGCCATATTCGTGGCAGTCTCTCAGAACGTTTTCCAAAACAATCTGAAAGCCGATATCCATCGGCTCTTTCCTACTTTCGACACGAAAACGCTGTTCGATGTCGGTGCCACTGGTCTGTCATCACTATTCAATGAGCAGCAGCTCGAAGAAGTTCTCCCGGTGTATTGCAAAGATATTACGAAGACATTCTACATTGTAGCAGCTCTGTGTGCTGTGTCGATGATTGGGGCATTGGGCACAGAGTGGAGGACGACGAAGAAGAAAGAACCCGACTTTCCAAAAGTATAAGACCTGTTATTCAATTCCATCAAATATAAATACCTCAATTGGAACTCTGATCGTCCATCATTACCGAAACACCTATTGAAAGACGCTCCGGAGTCATGTCAATACCGTGTCCCTCTTGCCGATGTGCCACCTTCCTTGATGACTCTTAACCAGACTGTGCATTATCTTAAATCCGATCAACCTATTCCATTGGTTGTATTCACCTTACCAGTCCACAAGGCAGCTGAATTGGGATAGTCACTCGCCCTAGAAGGTGATTGTATACGTATGTAGAGTCACTGCGACAAGTGACTCTGCGATATACTCGTCGTGAAGTTCTTAGACCTGAGCCAGCATAGCCTCTTCCTCACCCCTCGCGCTCGAGGGTCGAACCTCTTCAACAGCTTCTACAGACAGTTTTGCCTGGGGATCCTCAGTCGCATCGCCCGTCACGGTATCCATCGAGTCGCGATACGGCTCTTCATCCGGGTTCAAAAGAGGACTGTACTGCGCACCATCATGCGTGCGCTGTTCAGTATCCCGTCCAGCCTTCCGCCTACACTCCTCGCACTCGCGGCACGCCAAGAAACCCGCGGACGACACAGCTGCGTACATCTGAGTGAAGGCGATGTAGAAATGGATGGCCCTATCTCTTCGTCAGCTACCCGTCTGACCCCGACGCCTGGGGTTCTTGAATTGGGATCAACTTACGCGTTTACCATGAGAAGAGCGGACGCATATGTCTCCACTATTATGAAATCGACTTGCTTGATCATCCATGCGAGCCGCCTCCGCTCAACGATCCAGAATGGGATGAGGACACCGAGGAACATGCATCCAATGACCACGTCGATGAAAACGGAGCGGTCGGGTCGGCGAAGCGCGAGGGTTCTGCCTTTGTGGGTCATGTGGACGAGGCCGCTCAAAGAGGAGCAGAATAGAGGGAGGATGCCCATGCCGATGATGATTCCATTGCAAGCGATGGCACCGCCGAGGGACAGGCCTAAGCATGGAATGAAAGTGAGGACGGTGATGAGGCGAAGAGTATGGGTGCGTTCGACGTTGGTGGGGGCCATGTTGCCTGGCTGTATATCGGATAGTATGAGTTGTTTAGAGTATGAGTTTCAATGAAATGAATGAAGGCAGCAAAGCAGAGATACAGTCAAGGTCTTTTCTAGAAGTATTTCTAAGGAAACTGATGCTGTTAGCCCCGCCGTCTTGTCGCTCAGCCAACGCGGGGCGCAGCAGCCAAGACGTGTATCAGAAACAGCAGCCTAGGAGGATTGCTGACGCGCGTTCTGAGAATGAGCGCGCAGAATCATTCGTGCGGTGATCAACGGGAGGATTTAAACCTTGCGGGATGCCAAGTTCAGGAACACTAAAGTGGTTGTTATGGAGGAATGATTGGATGTCGAAGGCTAAGACTTCTGCATTTGATACATTTATGCCCAAAGAAGTGATCGTTTCAGCCTTGTTATATCCACTTTGTATGGTAAGGCAGACTCTCACGAAGCGGGTCCGTGATAGTTCTGGAGCGCGATTCTGGAATAAACTCTCTCTTCTGACTTCTGGCTTCCGGCTTTTTCAGTCAGTCGGGGAGAGTATCTATGTGCAAGTTTAGGTATTAAGGGATAGTCTACTATGAAACTGTCTTGAATGTAGGATTGGTGCTGTTGTTGCTCTGAAGAGAGTCAGCTTGGTCACGTGTAAGTGCCTTAGCCACAATCTGTATCGAGGGGCCACAGCAAGAGGAACGAATACGGTAGTCTGGTATATGCAATTTGACCATCCAGTATTTTCATACCTCCATAAAGTCAAGTTTCATCGATGCTGGAAATATCACGTGTATGCCTCACCTTAGTAAGCAAGCATCCTCGTCAGTTTTCTGCCACGGTGCGTGCCTTGGTGCCTAGCGTCCACCCTGCTAGCTGCCTACGAAGAAGCCATCCCCAGGAGAAAAGAAGGAGGCTGGTATGTCAAGATGGGGTATGGTAGTAATGAGGCTTGAGAGCTGCCTGTTGGAGCCTCATCGCTATATAACGTAGGGCCACCCTCAGCATCGAGCTAGGTTCTTTCCCTTGGATTCAGCTTGCTATCTCAATTTCTTCATTGTCAAGATGACCAGCGCTGAAGACCCATTGCCATCCAAGCCTCGTGAGCTCCTCTCACTCCCTCGAGAGATTCGGGATGAGGTCTACTCTTGGCTTGCCCCTCAATCACCAGATCATCATCGACGAATCTGGCTGCACCTGCCTCTATCGCGGGACGATGAAGCACCCTATCCAAGGCCCACGGAATGTAACTCTATGGATGCATCTACTCCCGGACTCACTAAGAAAGTGGCATCAGCAATCATAGATGTTAATGATAGAATACCTAAGCTGTACATCACAAGATATGCAGAAAGCGATATTGGGTCCGACTGGACATACGGTAGACCGGCCATCTGTTTCTATACTTTAGTCAGCACCTAATTGCATTTAGATTCTTCTGCTTATAACGATAATGCTCCAGAATCTGATGTGGAGGAGCCTAGCTCTGACCATGACGATTCCGGCTCTGATGACGAGAATGTAGATGAGGAATTCAAGTTATCTAGAAAGAACACAGAAGCTAGAGTTGGGCCTACAGAAGCGAAAACCTGCATTCTGGATATCCTCCTGATCAACCACCAAATCCACCAAGAATTCATGGAGAGCTTCTCCCGCCAAGCCAATATCTGGCTCTACGTCCGAATGGAGAATACTGCCGAGGACCCATGCACCTTCACTTTCGATCAGAGATTCTGGACGCTCCCGTATCTCCGAAGTGTACGGCGGCTCTTCATCATTGCTGAATGGCACTCCCGCCTTGGGCGTAACATGTGGGACTATGTTTACGGGCCAGAGGACCACCCGTCTTACGAGATCCATTATCCTGAAGGTCGCAACAGGGTCGAGCCGCTACCGCAAAAGCTCATTCTGCAGCCAAAAATATCAAAGTACGATTTTCCATTCACCCAAAATAACTTCGACATGGGTGTATTTCCGAATCAACCACCACCCCTGTATCGAACTGTGGAGATTGAAGACCTTCCACAACCCGTCTCGGCCCACTACATCGACCGCGACTGCACCGGGAAAGAGCCCAGCCCACCGCCTCGCGATATGGAAGCTCTCAACGCCTTTTGCCTCGATTCGGTAGCCGCGTACAAAGAGCTTGGCAATATCGTCGATAGCCTTCTTGAACGAACAACGAACGCGATGGGGCTCGATATTACCATCAAAACCAACTGTTATGAGTACGGTCAGTGGAACTATCGTGACGGCACTCATGATAACAGTATTTTACATTTTAGACCGTTGCATTCCAGTGTCAAGTACCTCGCGAAGACAATCATTCAAGATGATGTGGTGGCGAGACGGATAGAGGAAACGCTCGTTGAAGGGGATTGGCAGGACTGCCTGGGCTGGACTGACTGGGAAATTGACTGACCGTACAATGTGGAATTTTGGTATTACCTCTGGGGCTGCTTTGGAGTATCTGGTTGGGTATTTCTGTACTTAGATTTGCCTAGATCAGCCCTTCTTAACTAGCTGCTCTAGTCTTCAGCCATTTACCGCGCTGATACAGTCTACAACGACACTGTGTCGATGCCACATGGAACGCTCAAAAGGACTTTTGGTGCGTTGATGGACGCATCAATCAATATTCCATGGTCCCTGGCCGCGTCACATCTACACTAAATGTAGCTCGTCAAACTTACTGTCCCCCTCATGCCCCCACAACTCCTCATCGTCATCCTCCCCAAGACCCGGCGAGTCGTCCTCTTCATTACAGCACGGTCCACAAAAAGGCACATGAAACGCCGCCGACTCCGCCGCAATATCACCATACAACTTCGCTGCCGTCGGCCGCAGCTCCGCCGTCTCCTGCAGCATCTGCTCTACCCAAACCAGCGGCCTGTCATCTTTCGGGGCGCCGGCGTTCCGCAGCTTCTCCATCCAGGCGGGGAGGTTCGCAATGTTGGCATAGAAGCGGTAGTTTTCGCTGCGCTCTTTGAAGAAGTGCCGCATATCCTCCACCGTCTCGCCTTTCATCACAGTCACCATTTCGAGGAAGACGCAGCCAAGTGACCACACGTCTGAAGACGTATTACGCTTCTCGTACCGTGCGACTTCGGGCGCGGCGTACGGCCACGTCTTGCCCGAGTCCGCGGTGGTGGTGCTGCGGGAAAGGTGTTCCCAGTCGAGAGCGATGCCAAAGTCTGTCAGGAAGACGCGGTCGCCTTTAACCAGGACGTTCTGTGGCTTGATGTCGCGGTGGCGGATCTTGATGTTGTGGATATAGGCGAGGGCGTTGGCGAGACAGCCGAAAAAACTGCGGAGGAGCGAGAGCTTGTCGGTGTTGTTGGCGGCGATGGTGTAGTAGTCGAAGAGGTTGTGGTCAGCTACGGGGGCCATGATGAGGGCGAAGTACTTAGGGTCGGTGTAGCTTTGGACCTGGGGCGTCACATCTATTAGTACTCAGTTCGAATGCTGGGTCTTGAAGCGGAATATGGTTCTTACCAGCTCTACGCAGTGTATGTGACTGATGCGTTTAAGAACTTTGAGCTCTAATAAGAAACTTCTGATTTCATTTCTACTTGCACCTCTTGTCCGGCGGAAAAGCTTCCTCGCGTATTCGCGATGGCTGACAGTACTGACCACTTTATCGACAGATCCATGGGCTCCAGCACCGAGTCTACCAATCACCTCAAATGGAAGTGGCTCATCCTGTCCGAACAACGCATGACGTCGTTCCGAGCTCTTCTCGAATTTCAAAGACTTCGATAGGACTGCCGACTGTATCTGTAGGAAGTTCGCTCGAGAGGACGGAGTCATCACGGCTGGTAGCGAGGCAGTGGTGAACGGGAACCAGATATCAGTAATACCTTGCCCGACGAAATGATCTATGAAAGGTAGTTGTCCGACTAACCGCAACACTGTATATAACCTGGGCACTGTACTCCATGTAGGCCGGCCGCTGTTCCGAAGATATGTCGATATCTGATCGAATTCAGCATCGGTAAACTGAGTTTGAGTAGGCCCGCTGGAACTAGCGAAAATGTTCCCTAGCCCCACTTCGCTCATCTGGGGTGTGCCTGAGCGAGACGTAGTACGCTCGGAATCTGCAGCTATAGTAGGCCGAGTCGGTGTCTCGGGGCTTATAGGGCCCTTACGATCTGCCGCCCTTACTGTGATATTCTGGGTCGAGACCTTGGGCACTAGGCCGGAGTATTTTCCTTTTCCTTGTGAACTGTCACGTTCGAAATATGTTGGCCGGGGTAGAGGGATGGCTTTCGTTAGCGGGGGATGCTGTGCATTGTGTTGGGCAATCGGCATAGCTGGTTCCGAAGTGGACTGCTGAGGTCTCTGGGCATTTGTAGCAGCACCTGAAGAAGGGGAATCGATTGGCTCTAACTTCGGATTATTGCTCATGGCAGGATTCGATGCGAAATCTGGAACTTGGATCTCTCTCCATGGGAAGATATTCAGATAGCCTGTGGGTATATTCTCATCCCCGTCTACCTGAGTCTCTTCGGCGAGTACCTGAAAGAATCCTTCGCGGTCGGCGCTAATAAGTCGGCCTAGTGGTGGATTGACATGATTAATCTTTGCAATCATAGTTTCTTGCAAATGTGGTTGCTTTTTGAGATAATTTTGAAGCTGGTAAACGTAGGGGTTGCCTCTAAGGAAATCGAATGACACTGTGCCGGCCATATCATCTGCGGGCAGCTGGTAGACCTTGTCGACTTTTGTTGTATCTGTATTCGTCGATTCGTCATCAATATTCTCTATCGTTGTCGGAGCTCCAACAAAGCCTGCAAAATCCCGCTTGAGGTCGGAGTTCTTGTTTTCATACTCGGAACTATCAGCATACTCGGTTTTCTCTAACCATTCTAGAACGCCATCAATCGTCTTTCGCATTTCCACAGCTGTTGCAGCCGATGGATGGGAAAGAAGTTTATGGTTTCTCATCTCTAGCGCCTCTACTTCTAATGCATTTTTAGCCCTAATGCGTTTCTTTTCAGCATGCTCATTCGCCGTATAGATTGCAGCTTCAGCCTCCATTTTCTCGATTTCGTAATCGCTCAATCGTCTATAGTCATCAAGAGAAACATATTTGGATTTGCCAGTGGATTGGTCCCGTGCTGTCACGCCCACACGGCCCTGGGCGTCGACATCAAATGTGACTTCGACGTGAGATACACCTCTTGAAGCTAGCGGCACAGGTATGGAGATTTTTCCAAGTATCAAAGCCTCGTAGGTTTTTCCAAGTATCAACGCCTCGGAGTCGTAGGAACCCAACGCTGTCACATTTTTGTGTCTGGCTTGTGCTACAGATCCTTCTAGGGCAGTCAGATGAAGTTCTGACTGGTTATCTTGCCAAGTGGACACAAGTACACTCTTCTTTTTAGGTATCATCGTGTGGGGTTTGATGGCTACCTCCATTACGCCATTCCCTGTATCGAAACCAATTGGAAACGGAATACTATTCAGAACGAGGCATTCATCGAGCTTGCGTGAGAGTCCGCCTCCGGGCAATTCGTCTTGTGGATTGAATTTACTGGCCTGGATTGCGGCCCCTCGTGCTGCGGATTCATCGGGATTGAGTATCTTTGAGATATGTTTGCCTTCGAAGTACACCGCCAGCAGCTCTTGGATCGTGGGAAGGCGAGACGACCCTCCAAGGAGGACGACCTCATTGACGCTCTCCTTACTTTTCCGAAAGTCTTTTATCTCGCCCTCCTTCAGCACTTGCTCAATGGGATCAAGTATAGCACGAAATAAATCTGTGCACTCTTCCACAAACTCCTTGCGCGTGATTGACCAGTAAAAGTCGATGCCAGAGTATAAAGAGTCGAGCTCCAGCCGTGTCGACTTTTGGTAAGAGAGCTGGCATTTTGCTTTTTCGCATTCTTTTCTTAGGCGGAGCATACCTCGAGCACTGATAGTGAGATCATGGCCCGTATTTCTTTTGAACGTCTGAATCATCTTTTCCATGATCCGTATGTCAAAATCCTCGCCGCCGAGGTGGAGGTCACCGGCTGTAGCTTGGACCGCTATGATTCCTTCTTCAATAGTACTGAGCTTTACGTTGACCGTGCCCGCTCCAACGTCAACGAAGAGAACATTCCGCTTGCCAGTCCGTAGGGTATTTAGTGCGTAATCCAAAGAGGCGGCAGTAGGAGCACTGAAGAAGTTGTAAACCCCGACTCCTGCGATATGGGCTGCATCGCGGATAGATTGACGCTGAGACTGATTGAAATATGCCGGAACGGTGAAGATGGCACCTTTCAATTTACTTCCTAGGTAGGCCTCGGCATTCTCTTTGACTCTAGCTATTATCATTGCTATGATCTCCTCGGGCTTTACATCTTTCGTTTTGCCCTGGTATTCAACTTTGAAAGCTGGCTTCTCATTGATGCTTACAATCCGCATGGAAGAGTGTCTCACTTCGTATTGTACCTCGGGATCAGCGAATTTGCGGCCGATAAAGCGCATGGCATTGAAGATGGTGTTCGAAGGATTGCTTGCCGCTTGGTTTTTGGCAGTCGAGCCTACAAGGCGACTTTTATTCGTAAATGCCACGCATGAGGGCATAGTGAGGCAGCCATCGTCTAGGTCGGGAATGATTTCAACTTGGTCGAAGCGCCCTATGGCAGCGCAGGTGTACGCAGTCCCGAGATCTATTCCTATTGCTCTTTCCATTTTGACAAACAGAACACTTCACTGAATTTGAGAAAGGAATGAACGAAATGAGAGTAGGCGGAGACACGAGGCTGAAGTAGTCGAAAAGCTAGGCACAGATGCGGCGATTTGGATACGAGCGCATGGCATGATGGCTGGATAGATGTCTTTATCTGCGAGAGGAATGACACCCATAAGTTTGACCAAGCTAAAGATGAAATATAAGTAGAGGATAGGTCAATCGAGATGTCAGGGTCGAGAGATGTGTGAAAGGCTGAGCAGCTGGGATCGACCGAAGGGTGCCGCAGATTGTACAGGGGTACAATTTCACGTGGGTAAATGATATACATACAGACCTTAATACCGTAGACGCAATCTAGTCTACACATGTCCTAGATCTTGAGGGTATTCTTGACGTGTTTGAGAATCTTAAATGTTGTTCAATGATCAACATATAGGGGGTATCACGTGACGAGTCCTACCTAGGTAACCCGATTCTTTCCTCTGGAGCATGAATGATGATAAAGTATTCTGCGAGGTATTAGCAAGCAACACATTATGCTTACTATGAGGTATATCAATTAGAGCAAAGATCCGTAGCTTTTATGACATCCCTCATTAATCGTTTAATAGAACTAACCTTCAACAAAATTCTTCGATCGTGACACAACATGTATGAGCGCGTCAACACTTCTGATTGGACGCAGCAAGCGGCGGTGAACATCTGGCTTCAAAGCTTGCAGCGTGCAGAAGGACGCAGCCCCTCTTCCACGCGGAAGTCTTGTATTGGATGCCTCCCTGCGACAGATCTCGTATTCATAGCGCCAATTAATTGAATACGCGAATGCACCCGAACAGGGGCTAGCGAGTACACATGCCACCACGGCCACTTTCCCCGCAAGCAGAGCCACAAGGCTCGTACTTAAAAGGCCACTACCGTGGGCAACTACCCTGCCATTCCCGTTGCTGTTATGGATCCTGTGGGGGCCATCGGCTCAGCTCTAGAGTTCACTCAACGTACTCAACGAGGAAATGTCGAATCCAGCACCCGAGGAAACCATGGAGTTGTCGATGTTAATGCCAGAGGAAGCGACGGAAGGACTGCTCTACACGCGGCAGTATGGGGCCGAAACAACGCAGCGGTAGAATCACTCCTTCGCAACGGCGCCGATGTGAACGCAAAGGATGAAGATGGACAAACAGCACTGATGTTCGCGGCAATAAGAGGAAACGAACACACGTTGGACCTACTCCTGGAATCGAAAGCCGACATTGACAGCCAAAACAACAGCGGTGACACAGCGTTGATCATCGCGACACATCGAGGTAACTTCCATTACGTCCGGACTTTGCTTCAGTATGGCGCGCTTCGCTCTCCGAAGACATCGGGCGGCGAAACTGCTCAGGACATCGCATACAGAAACATCGGACGGCACCCCAAAGTACTCAAGCTATTCTCAGAAGTTCCGAATGCTACTGCGACCAAAGAGACATTGTACGACACGCGACAGTTCCCTCCACCGTATGCTACTGCGGAAAAGGGGGCAATTGAGCAGGGTCAGCTACCGGTCTTGACTACGTTTTGGTGGGCGATTAAAAGCACGAATGACTACTACTCGCATAGGATATGGCGTAAGAAGCGCCCTGATATATGCAGTGTTTTCGACTTCTCTGCACCGCCTAAAACTTTAGACCCAAAGGCGGAAGCAGTGATCCAGCAGGTGTCGCAAGCTTTGGAGGGGGTCAATCTGGCCGAGTCTTCATCTTCAGATTCTTCAACTTCACCTACACTTTCACCTACACTGTCACCAACACCTTCACCCAACCCGGGGCATTCATATCCAGATCCAGATCCGGACCCAGGCCCAAGCCGAGACCTAGACCCAGATCCAACTCCAGATCCAGATCCAAATCCGGATTCAGATACCGAGAATAGAAGGAGGGGAGTATGGATCCATGTCCGAAGTAACAATGTATGTGTCCCCTGGAGCTTCGCTAGCCATAGTACTCACTTATAGGTATGAATACTACAGATCTTGTGGGTAAAGGTAAGGTACTCCTGTGATACTTTCCCAGGATCGTGCATTATGCTAAAGCAGCAATTTCAGTGGATTATAATGCACTTACCGGCATCATATGAGATGTCCAGAAGCACCAACCTGATCTGCATCATTGATGAAGCTCTTGAAGAAGTGAGACAGTCGTCGAATCGCCGACAAGCTCATCACACCGTGAAGGATGATGTGGTCTCTGCTGTAGTAAGAGACCAAAACATTCTAGGTCTCGACCTCTAGCTTACATCGTAATGCAGCTGCCATATTTCACAGCTGAATCTGGGGCTTTCCTCGAGTCCCGAGGTCGTCACATTAGAGGGGAACACGAACCGGACCCGAACTTTCGCGCTTTATGGAAGCTTGTAGACGATTATGGACCCGAGAGCGAAATCGCGGAGCAGAAATGCACCCTACAGATTCCTCAAACTTTAGATCAGTCATACTCTATGGCAAATCAATCTACCGAGAAGCAGGACCATGATCAGGTCATATATCGATGGACGAAAGGGCAGACACCTGATCATAACGGGGAACAAGCCAAACTACTGATGGTGAATCAAGTATGGCTATGGAAAGTGAAAAGTAAGTTGAACCTTTCTCCCGTCACAGATATCCGGAGAACTCTCTACCGCTGCTTGATACGCCTCATGGAACTTTCAAGAGTCCGATGCAGATGGAAGTGTCACTTCTTGTTGAACGACTAGTAAAGTGGTAAGATAAGGCTTTCCCCAGCAGCGGCAGAGGAATTTGCACATATGAGACGTGTGATCCGTCGCTCTGTATTACTGAAACTATCCTGAGGCACCACAAGCGGTGGCAGAGAGTTTTGCGATATATTTGGCCACGCGCTGTATGGTCAGTAGCTGTTTTGAACACTCTGACGCTTCCATCTTGTGCAGACCTAGTTGTCACGGCGTCGTCGGAGCCCTGGACCGAGGCAGAGGGCGCTCCATTGTTCGACAAATTAGCCTCGCTTTGGTGTGATAACAGGGAAGGAGATCTCGACAGTTTCGTGTGGCAAGTACTTCGCCAGTGCATTAATACATCGGATGAGCCAGTGTATAGAGGACTGAGAGAACTGGAAACATGGGCATCCATGTTTGCAAAAAGCATTGCTGATCGCGTACGTTATCGCCCATCCCATCACGTTTCACGTAATCGTTGCTGATAGCTAGTAGCACCAGATAGAAACAGCACGGTACACAGATTTTAGTGGGTACATCCGCCATACCAGCAGGAGGTGGAGCCTAAAGACAGCAAAGAGCAAGGCTGAACGTAAGAGGGAATTCATGGCGCTGTATGACATTTCTCTTGAAACGGAAGAACTGCGACAAGCGAAAGACATTCGAGATGAGCTGAAGATGATCGGACGAGTCTTCGGCAACCAGGAACCCGTTTTCCAGGATTGGAGAAGAATGAATGAGGACCCTCGGGATTATTCTGGTAGGACCAAGAAAGGATATCCGGATTTTATCGAAAAGCGAGAATGCCTGAAGAAGCTTGATGAAGAAGCAGAGCGGGTCGAGAAACGAGTATCCCACCCATCCGCCCCAAACGCTCAAACTAGTGCTAACACGACTTAGATCGTCCGGCTCCTCGATCTCAAGCAAAAGCAAGGCAGTCTAATATTTGCTGCCGACGCCGACAAGCGAGACAGGGAGAACGAGAAGCAGTCTCAACTGCTTTTCGTCTTCACGGCCATTACCGTCGTCTTCGTAAGTAGCAAAGTAGCTTCGAATTCGATCTTACGCTTATGGTTTACCAGACACCACTCAACTTCATCGCTGCTCTGTTTGCCGTCCCGACTGATAAATACCCTCATCCTGGCAAAGGAGACGCCGTCAGCTGGAAGTTATGGCAATCATCCGTCGCCATGGGTACGATAGAATCCTATCGTTGCCTAGCTTCGTACCTTCACTAATAGGACGTCAGTCGTGGCGGAAGCCTTGTGCTTTTTTTCAATATACGCATATATTCTCAACACATCCATGAAAGAGCACAATTTCTCCAGGAACCCTCTGAAGTTTCTTCCACAAGTGCGGACCGCTTTGAAGAAATATAGGGAGTCGCAAGCCAGGAATAACGTAGGCCCAATGGTAGGAAGCCATGGGGACGGTGTCGTATAGGGGATGGTATAATTGCGATAGTTATCGTAATTGCTCTTAGATCGCTGTTAATCAGGTGGTCGCTGCACTAAGATAGGATATTTCGACTGAAAGGTCTGAGATGGAGGATTGAGATTCCATTTGTGACTCCTAGGGGGGCTTTCTTTATTTGAACTGAAAACAGGAGCTTCAAAGTTGTTCAATCGTGATGGCAGGATGCCACCCTGGATGTGTTGGAGTATATTAATGTCGCTTATTTTCTGGTCCCCCTAATCTTAGGCGGGGCGTGCTTTTTCATCTAGCAGGATGAATGCTAGGAACATGTGTTGAGACGAAAGAAAGGCCTTGGACTAGAAAGTTGAAGCATTGACTTTTGTGTGTCGTCTAGGAAGTGGCTATATTATGCCTGATTTGTGGAGAATACTGGAGGCATGGTTTTGGCTTAGTTCGAATAACCGGGATTGATAACGATTGTCCGAGCTTTGCATATCGCGCTAACGCCGGTCCAAATAACGCGCTCGCGTCTCCCCAGCTTCCACTCTCCACCTCACCTTTCCAATTCGCCCATTCTCACAGCAATCATGGTCCGGGGCGTCGAAGGCAACGAGATGTCGACTCCAAAGCCCCCCAAGCTCAAGAAAGCCACCTCTGGCTCGCAGTCTGTCAAAAACCAGAAGTCCATCTTGGGGTTCTTCCAGAAGAAGACGGATACTGGTTCCAGCCCTGCCCCGGCCTCTTCACCACCGGATCCGACTCCTATAAAGAAGGAGACGCCATCGTTTAGCAGCAAGAAGAATCTCTCGGTTCGCCGGACAGCCGCAGCGGCCTTGACACCGGCCCCGAGCAGCGACCCCCCCGAACCATCCAGTCCCGTCTACATTGAGGCCGAAGCTGGAAAAGGCAAGAATAAGGAGAATGGTCTGCCATCTCCAGTCACACCTGCTAGTATTGAAACTGACCGCGTCTCGTCAGAGCTTGCAGGTGTTGCGTCGAGTAGTCCGATTAGAAAGGTACCGTATTCACCCTTCCTCATTCAGTTCAACTCCATGCCAGCACTCGTTCTGATCTTCCATAGGGCAAGAAGCCCGTCAGCTACGCGGAATCCGATGATGACGATGACGACGTCTTTCAACCAATCTCTGCGAATGCCAGAAAAGGCCGGGCTACAAAGCGGAGGCGTGTCAGTCTGGAGGATTCGGACGACGAGTTTGGCGTTGATGCTGCTACAGAAGAGGCTATGCTTGACGAAGGTATGTGTTACCAAACGGGTCAAGGACTGGCACCTAGACCGTATAGACAACTGGTGGAGTCTTGCTGACTTTGAGGCAGACATGGAGGATTTCGTCGTGCCTGACGACTCAGATGAAGATGCTGTTGTCCCGCAGAAGCGTAAACGCCAGCCTGCTAAGCAATCGCGAAGCAAGACATCACCTCTGCCGCCACCACCTCCCCCAGCGGACGATGACAATGATGACATCGAAATGCCTACGTTTTCCACGGCCCAGCAATGGACATACGATCCGGAGAATCTCGAGCCCTTGCAGCCTCGCTCAACAAACATCCCAGCTAAGAAGCCAAAGGACAAAAACGTGAAACAAAAAGCACATATCACGGAACCGGAGGCAAGATACCCTTGGTTGGCCAATCTGCTGGATGCTGATAGAAATCCCCCTGGTCATCCTGAATACGATCCTCGAAGCATTTACATCCCGCCACTGGCTTGGACTAAGTTCTCCGCGTTCGAGAAGCAATACTGGGAAATCAAGCAGAAGTTCTGGGACACTATCGTTTTCTTCAAGAAGGGCAAGTTCTACGAGCTTTACGAGAATGATGCCACTATTGGTCATCAGCTTTTCGACCTCAAGCTCACGGACAGAGTCAACATGAGAATGGTCGGCGTCCCCGAGGCCTCTTTAGACACTTGGGCCAACCAGTTCGTTGCAAAAGGGTTCAAGATTGCAAGAGTAGATCAGATGGAGTCCGCTCTAGCAAAAGAGATGCGTGAGAGAGGTGGGGAAAAGGCTGTAAAAGCAGACAAGGTTATTAGAAGAGAGCTTGCTGCCGTGCTCACAGCTGGAACTCTGGTAGACGGCGGCATGCTTCAAGACGACATGGCAACATTCTGCGTCGCTGTGAAGGAGAGCGAAAAAGACGGCCTGCCTGTCTTTGGCATTGCGTTTGTCGACACCGCCACGGCGCAGTTCCAACTGTGCGAATTCGTTGACGATGCCGACATGACAAAATTCGAGACCTTTGTCGCCCAAACCCGCCCTGGAGAGCTCTTGTTGGAGAAGTCGTGCATCTCTGCCCGGGCTTTGAGAATTCTCAAGAATAACACCACTCCAACCACGCTCTGGAACTATCTGAAGCCAGAAAAAGAATTCTGGTCTGCTGATATCACATCCCGAGAGATTGATGCTAGTGACTATTTTGTTTCACCCGACCAAGAAAACATCGAAGCATGGCCGCAAGTTCTTCGCGAGGCCAGAGAGAAAGAATACGTTATGTCTGCATTTGGCGCGCTACTGCAGTACCTTAGACTGGTAAGAAAGCCCGTACCCCCTCCAGTCGAATATTTGCTAACGTCTTGCAGCTTAAAATAGAAAGAGACCTGGTCACCCTAGGTAATTTTGCTTGGTATGATCCTATTAGAAAGGCGACAAGCCTCGTTCTTGACGGCCAAAGTCTCATCAACCTCGAGGTACGAACTTACCCAGTACATCACCAGCGGAGCATCACTGACTTTGTTTAAGATTTTCGCCAATACTTTCGACGGCTCCACGAACGGGACTCTGTTCTCAATGTTGAACCGTTGCATCACTCCCTTTGGCAAGCGAATGCTTAAAAACTGGGTATGCCACCCTCTAGCAGACTCGGTCAAGATCAATGCCCGCCTGGATGCTGTTGACGCCTTAAACGCGGATTCCACGGTCATGGAACGTTTCACTTCTTCCCTCACCAAGTTGCCCGATCTGGAGCGACTAATTTCACGTGTGCATGCTGGGCGATGCAAAGCTCAAGATTTTCTCAAAGTCGTAGAAGGCTTTGAACAGATCGAGTACACCATGACTCTTTTGAGTTCCTTTGGGGAAGGAGATGGTGTCATTGGCCAGCTCATATCTTCAATGCCCAATCTGGCTGGAACACTCAAAAAGTGGAAGTCTGCCTTTGATCGAGAGAAGGCAAAGTCCGACGGCGTTCTTGTTCCGGAACCAGGCGTTGAAGAAGACTTTGACGACAGCCAAGAGGCAATTGACCAATGCCAAGCCGACCTTGAGAAGCTTCTTAAAAAAGCTAGACGGGATCTGAATTCTAATGCTATTATCTTCAAAGATAATGGAAAAGAGATCTATCAGTTGGAGGTTCCGAACAAAGTCAAAGGGATCCCGAAGGACTGGGATCAAATGTCGGCCACTGCGAAAGTCAAGCGCTATTACAGTCCCGAACTCCGCAAGTTAGTTCGCGCTCTTCAGGAAGCCCAAGAAACCCACGGCCAGATCGTAAGGGATGTCGCTTCGCGTTTCTTTGCTCGATTCGACGAGGACTATGCTACTTGGCTTGCTGCTATCAAGATCATCGCTCAATTGGACTGTTTGATCAGTCTCGCGAGAGCTTCTGCGTCGCTGGGAGAGCCATCATGCAGGCCCGTCTTCTCAAACGACAAGAGAACTGTGGTCGAGTTCGAAGAGCTGCGCCATCCATGCATGTTGACGAGCGTGACGGACTTCATCCCTAACGATATCAAGCTGGGAGGGGATACCGCGAATATCGACTTGCTCACTGGTGCCAACGCCGCCGGCAAGTCGACGATCCTAAGAATGGTACGAATCCACATCCTCATAAGCCTCTCACTTTCACCTCATCAATCACTAACCCTCCCCTAGACCTGCATCGCCGTCATCCTTGCCCAAATCGGCTGCTACCTCCCCGCGACGTCGGCCCGCCTAACCCCCATAGACCGCATCATGTCTCGCCTCGGCGCCAACGACAACATTTTCGCCGCCCAGTCAACCTTCTTCGTCGAGCTCGCAGAGACACAAAAGATCCTTTCCGAAGCGACCCCGCGCTCTCTTGTCATTCTCGACGAGCTCGGCCGCGGCACCTCGTCCTACGATGGTGTCGCCGTCGCCCAGGCCGTTCTCCATGACGTCGCTACCCGCGTCGGCTGCGTTGGCTTCTTCGCTACCCATTATCGCAGCCTTGCGAGGGAGTTTGAGATGCATCCCGAGATCCGCGCGAAGCGTATGCGCATCCGCGTTGATGAGGAAGACCGCAACATCACGTTCTTGTATAAGCTGGAAGATGGGGTTGCCGAAGGGAGCTTCGGGATGCATTGTGCGGCTATGTGTGGGATCCCGAGTAAAGTTGTGGAGGCGGCTGAGAAGGCGGCCAAGGCGTGGGAGCACACGAGTCGCCTTGGGGAGCGCATGGAGGTACAGAGAGGAGAGGGGAGGGTGTTTTTGCCCCTGGGTGTGCAAAGTGATGTTGCTTGGACGCTGAGGGAGGGACTAGAGGGGATCGGCGAAGGCACGCTGGAGGTGCTTAGGAGGGCGATTGAGGGGTTGTAGGATTGTGGGGTTGACGGAGGATGTTGAGGAGATTGTGAGCGAGGCGTGTGGGGATAATGTTGAGAAGTATGCTTTTCGGTGTCGGCTGGCTGGGTGAACGGCGTCTGGGAGAGAGTATGATGTGTTATAAAACACAGGTCTTCCGCAAGGTATCTTGATAGTTTTCGAGCGGTTAGCGGGATAAGTAGCGACTGGAATCTCCTTCTATTATCGAGCTATTTTGGTGATGAGGTTGCGTGAAGTGAACTCTTGCTATTGGAAGTCGCAAATAGCAAGTCATTTGGAAGCACAAGTGTTTAATACCGCGGCTAGAGGGTATCCAGACATTTCTCTGCTCGTGCACGTGAAGTACTTAAAGGCACTGATGACACCGGAGGGAATATACTTCGGGAATGGCACTTAGAATATACTATGAGGCACCACAAGCAGTAATAGACATAAATAGGCACTGTAGTTGCACGCAAGCACGAATGAGTTTGAGCGTTTTAGATTCACCAGTAGCTACTGATTCTCAGCTACAATCGACGCAAAGCCCGCTCCTCCCAAACGCCGAATAAGAAACCCCATTCCGCTCAGCTCAAACAATGCAAGCCTAAGTGACGTGGCGGTACACATAGCTTTCTGCAGGGTGGTGCTGATTGGGGAATGTACCAAGATCGGGTAGTGTGCATGACGATGAACTGGGGAATATGGCAAAGAAGTGAAAGGAGCAAAACTTGGTATCCAGCCAGAGAACCCCCCCATAGATCAGCTGGCCCGCAGTGGCATGTGCCTAGAACAGAAGAGAGTCAAGATCTCGAAGTCGGTGTCGTGGTGGCGCTCAATCGTCGTCCTCAGCCTTGACTTGGCCGAGGAACTCGTTCGTGGCAGCGATCAGCTTGTCGGCCTCGCCTTTCAGAGCGTGCTTCGAGGTGAACGCTTCGTCGTCCTCAGAATTACTCTCGGTGGTTGCAGCAACCTTCTTCTTCGGGGTGCCACGGGCCTTCTTCGGGGTGCCATTGGCTTCACCGTTGGTAGTCTTGCGCTTCCGAGGGGTGCTCGGAGCGGTGGCATCGGCAGCCTTGGCCATTGGGGTACCGTTGGCCTCCGCAGCAGCGCGGAGCTTGCGCTTGATCTTCCCAAGTGTGACTTGGGCGGATTGGAGAGTGTACCCAGTCAACTCAGCCAGCTTTTTGTAGTCGACCTACTAGGTGTTAGAAAGCAGGAAGATCTGGGGACATGTGATGGTAACTTACGGTCGGTTCAGTGGCGAAGCACTGCCAGGCAAGAGCGAGAGTGCTCATCTCTTTCTCGGAGAGGGCCAGAGAGTTAGAAGAAGTCATGTTGATGGGTGTCGGAGGGTTTTAGAGCAAATGTAGGGTTTGTTGGATGTGGAGCAGGTCGAAGAGGTTGGAAACTTGTCTTGTAGATCGTGAAGAGTGATTGAAGAAGTGTGTTGTAGAAGAGTTGAAGAAGAGGAAGGCTGCTTGAATTAAATAGTTCGCCGAAAGTCGCCAAGACGAGCTAATCTAGGCCCAGAGGCAGTGAAGTTGAAAGGCAAGAGAAGAGCCGCGTTGTGAGACGGTTCTGCATATAAAACTTATGGCGAAAGAGTTCACTTTGTGATATGTGACGAAAATAGTGAAGGCGTGGCGGGAACGTAGTTTGATTGGCCGAGACTAGCCACCATTGCCCGAGGAACGGTGAACTTTGTGACAACTCGGAGATGACAAGCTCGACGGACGCCGCGAAGATATGGATGCCTTCAGCTATGATTCGAATTCAGCGTTCCGGCATTGGCCTACGAGGGAATCCAGGCGAAGCGTACGGGCTGAATAAATGGAGGTTCGCTACATACCGCACTGCTGATCGCAACCTTCATGTACCAGGCTCTCGCACGGAGCAATGGACCCATTCACTCATGCTGGTAGCATCAAAACGATTGCAAAAACGGGCCTCGTAATGCATGTTCTCGGCCCAATCTTGAATTATATGCGTCTAACCTCTTTGCCCCGCATTTCTGGTCTCTCAACCTCCCATTCATCCCTGAGCACGGCGTACAATGAATCTCCGACCACCACAGAAAGTCCAAGACTCCAGACCAACGTAATGGCATAGAAAAAGTTGGCGTTTCCAGACCCCGCGTAGATCCAAAGATAGTAAAACGCCGGTCCGAGGAAGGAAGCGTAGAGAAGGGTGGAAGAAGCTAAGAAGCTGTATCTCATCACTAGTTACATGTCAGTAAGAGGACGTTGTGTAGACTGATATTGCCATCTTCAACATGGGAGTGGCGAGGGTGAGACTCACATGGGAATACGTGTCTGTAAAGTGGCACCAGTGCTAGGTACAACGAACTATCCGCGATGCTAGGGTAAGGCTGGAATATTGCAAAAATACCAAGCAATGATGTTACAACGAACAAGGGCTGCTGCCGTAATCGAATCGTGAGACCTCCAACGTATGAGAGTATGTGTAGCCAGAACACGCCAAGGAAGAACTCGCGGAACGAATCGAACATCTCAGTGAAGAAGTACCACCATAATCCAACGTTAGGTGTGAGGTCGGGAAGCAGCAGTCGCACTCCATATGTCGCAGCAAGAAATTCCCATGATCCGGTCAGAATGGCCGAGAGGTAAAGTAGCATGCCTAAAGCCGCGGCGAGGCCACCGATGTGTACCAGGGAGAAGGCCAACGGATTTGACGGGCCCTTCGACGAGCCCGCATACGCGTCATATAGGATTAGGAGTAGCGGCGGAAAGAGTAGGATCGGATGGAAGGACAGGTATGACGCGAAGGCCAGTGCAAGAATAGAGGTTATACTCGCTCCCTGAGTCGCTTTCGCAATCGAACTAAGGACGAAAAAGTTGGCCAACGCTGACGTTGGTCTAGCAATGCAAGTCGCAATCGTAAACGGGCTAAACAAGAAACTGCTCTCCATTAGCCATATCCCAAACGTATGCATCACTCGTCCATACCTCGCTCCTATTGCTATGTTACTCCATCTCAAAGCTTTCCTCGGGGATGTAAAAAGCCTCGAAGACACAGACTGCCCGCTCTCGGCAATCTGCATGAGCGCACTGGCGCCAAGCAGGTCTACAATTGTGTATAGCAGATTCGTCGCAAATGGTTGCGTGGATGGGTTTGGTAGGAGGGAGAAGAGAGGTAGGAGTAAGGGAGCCTGGGAAGGTGAGCACAAATTCTTCATACATGGCACTGAGTTACGGACCTGGTGGAAGACTCCTCCATCGTATGGAGAGACATTGTGGGTATATAAGAAGAGTCCTTCTTGTACTAATGACAGCGTTAGAGTCAGAAAACCCTAAATCGACCAGAAGAGCAATTTCTAGAGCGCATACATCTCTTGAAGCTCGTGACAGGCGTGGAGATCTCAACGCGACCCGTGAGGAGGTTCGGTAAGGACGGAAAGGCAGTGAACAGGAGCAGCCTCACTGCAGCTGCAGCGCCGAAAAGAATCGCCTTCTGCTTGTCAATAGCCATAGTAGCAGGCTACCTCGTCAGCGTATCCATGGGGACTCAGAAAATCGCGCAGGCCCAATTGGGTTCTGAAATGTATCTAGACCTGGACCTTTGGTGTTTCGAGGTCTGCCAAGCTGCCTGCCGGATCGCGGAGAATAGTCACGCCTAAATACGCCACTTTGCATCGTTTGCACCGCCCGCCGCATTTTTTTCGGCTTCGTCCCGCAACTTTTCGAGCTGCTCTTCCCCCAGCCATCTGCAACAATCTGGACTCAACTCTTCACAATGGGCCGAATAAAGAAGAAAGGTATGATTGGAGCCCAACAGCACAGTATTATATGCTAATTCAAGTCCCAGGAACCGCCGGCGCGGCCAAAAACTTCATCACCAGAACCCGCGCAGTCAAAAAGTTGCAGATTTCGCTGCCAGACTTCCGACGGCTATGTATCTTCAAAGGTAGACTCTCTAATTTTAGGTCGCTATGAGCAGATTTGCTAATATCTGCCTCCAGGCATATACCCTCGCGAACCGCGAAACAAGAAAAAGGTCTCAAAAAGCTCTACGGCCTCCACAACTTTTTACTACACGAAAGACATACAGTACCTCCTTCACGAACCTCTTCTTAACAAGTTTCGGGACCACAAGGCTCTTGCGAAAAAGATTGGACGCGCCCTCGGTCGAGGAGAAGCTGGAGATGCTGCGCGCTTGGAGAAAAACCTGACACCGAAGATGACTCTAGACCACATCATAAAGGAGCGATACCCTACCTTCGTCGATGCCCTCCGAGATCTGGATGATGCTCTGTCCATGTTGTTTCTCTTCGCGAACTTGCCCTCTACTTCTGCGGTGCCTCCCAAAACTATCGCACTTTGCCAACGGCTGTGTCTGGAATTCGAGCACTACCTGATTATATCTCACTCCCTCAAGAAGTCTTTCCTGTCGATCAAGGGCATTTACTACCAGGCTACGATTCAAGGCCAAGACATCCTCTGGCTTGTCCCATACAAGTTTGTTCAGAATGTCACTGGAGATATCGATTTTCGGATAATGGGTACCTTTGTTGAGTTCTACACGACCTTACTCGGCTTTATCAACTTTAGGCTCTACACTTCCGTTGGCCTCGTCTACCCGCCAAGATTCAACGCGGGTAGCGACGAGCGCGGAGGAGAACTTGCAGCGTTTATACTAGAAGGGAAAGGGCTGGATTCGGCTCAGTCTGCTGTTGATGATGCACTCAACGCGAACGGGGATGCGCCGAAGGCTGTCACCTCAGCAGCAGCGCAAGCCGAAGCAGACAAACTTGCGGAGCTGCCAGCACCCGAAGAAGAGAACGAGGACTCTGCAGCTCTAGTTGTTGCGAATGGAGAGGAGGAATCCACAGAGGCCATTGATACGTTCGAGATTACAGGTCAAGACGCGGATGTTTTACCACAGCCACAGGCGAACGGGGTCGAAACTTCGACTCTTTTCTCACAATTCACCATCTATCTGTCCCGCGAAACTCCACGGCAACCCCTAGAGTTCTTACTCAAGGCATTCGGCTGTAGAAGAGTCGGTTGGGACGGCATTCTTGGCGATGGAGCCTTTACCACTAATGAACTAGACCCGGCTATTACGCATCAGATCGTCGATCGACCCCCTCTTCCAAGAGAGTCACTACCTGCTGCTCCTGACGCTGCTCCGGCTACAGAAGGAGAGGGTGCTGGTGCCAAACCCGCAGTAGGGTGGCCGCGCGCTACGGTCCCAGGCCGAACGTATGTTCAGCCGCAGTGGGTTTGGGACTGCGTGAACCTGGGCAAGCTTCAAAGGCCTGATCTGTATTCTCCTGGGGCTACGCTACCCCCTCATCTCAGTCCATGGGTCAAGCCCAAGAAAGGGCAGTACGACCCCACGGCGCCACTCGCCGAACAGGAGCTCGAAGGCGAGGCAGAAGAGTTCGAAGAAGAGGAAGCGCAGATTGAAAACGGTGAGGACGCTGAAGAAAGCGAACTTGAGAGTGCGGCTCCACCCAAACTGCATGCAAAACGAAAGTCGCTTGACGTGCTTCTCGATCGCGAAGGATCCATTGAGCCGGGTGAGGGTATGGATATCGCTAGATCTGCGTCTGAAGACGAAGACGAAGACGAGGACGAGCCGACGCCAGACGAGGAATTTGACGGTTTCTCGGAGGAGTCGGACTCTGAAGTGTCAGAAACTGAGGAAGTGCGACTGCAGCATCAGCGCGAGCTCGAAGCAGAAGCCAAAGGCGTGCCCGTAGAAGCTCTGAACGGGAACGCGCAGACGAAGAGCAAGACTGCGGAAGCACGGAAGAAGTTTGCCAAGAAGAGGCGAGAGGAGGCTGAAGAGAAGGAGAGGCTGAAAATGATGCTCCCGCAGAAGAAGAGGAAACTCTTAAACAGGATCGAGTACGGTGCGAACAAGCGCGACAAGGAGTCTGAGCTCTTGAGAAAGAAGAGGAGAAAGCTCGAGTCTGTGAAGGGGGGCAAATAGGCAGGTCTTTCGTCTCCTTACACAGATACCTCTTCTCGCAATGGCATCGGATGATGGCGTTCACGGATTTTCTGGGAGGCAAGTGTAAGAATTTTGACTTTGCTTCTTGGGAGAAAAAAAAGTCTAGGTCGAGTAGCTGAATAATGAACCTCATTGCACGAGCTCTCTCCAAAGGAATTCCTCACGCGTCCGTGTAGCTCGTCTCGTTTACCACACCCATCCCAAAGGTCCTCTATCTACACCACCTTCAACCTTCTGGTTTTCCTCAACAGAATTAGATGATACTAGTTCGAAGACTCTTATAGCCTGTACAGCGTGTACCATTTGCAGGTAAGATCACCATTTCCATCTCAAGTTTGCGGTGCATGACATACGAGCGCGAGAACAGCTAACATGGTTATCAAACCCAAGTGCTGGGGTTGTGATTGAGAGCCCCAGACAGTCATGTGAATATTCCTAGCGCACCAGGGTATTGAGTCCGACCTCGGGCTGAGCCCACATCTAAAACACCAAGCTGATAGCTGGCAAGGGGCCTCTGGAAAGCCTCAGTTGGAACACCAGCGTTTCCCAAGATGCGATGACCCTCCCCACTAGTCCTAGGCCTCTGGCGACAGTGATTAGTAAAGGCCGTCCCCCCACGTCTCGCACGCCATCTTACGCCACAACTCATCAAGATGAGCTATGAAGCGTGCGACCGACCATCCTTTCCTTTGGGTCACTCCTGCACTTTTGCAAAGATATGGTCTCAACATGCTTGTTCTGTCTCGCAATGCTCGCCGGATGATTGGTCACACGCCCAAGCATCATGTCTCGTGCTAGACGCTTCGCTGACGATTAGATTTACCATTACTCATTCACCTTTCGTGCAGTCTGTATAACCTTCTCTACAGCGGACGTCGTCTCGTATGCCCTCCAGTCTGTTCCCCCATCGCCGACGTCTCGCAACCCTTCCGGGATGGCGTCTTCATCATCCCCCACCGCCGCCGACCAGGAACCGCTACTCCGCCGCGCTTCTCCGAGCAGCAGCATAGCCAGCTACGACAGCACATCCAAATCTCTAATAGATGAAGAAGAGGCGCCACTTGCCCACAATAACCTTCTTGATCGGTCGGTGGAGAATGACGTCCTTCCAGAGACGGCCGTGCTGGGCCGCAACCTGGGATGGAGCAGCGCATATATCCTGATCATGTCGCGTGTCATAGGCAGCGGAATTTTCGCGACTCCCGGCGCAATTGTGCAGTCGGTGGGGAGTATAGGAATCACATTGATGCTCTGGGTAGCCGGCGCTCTCATAGCTTGGTTGGGCTTAGCAATCAGTTTAGAGTGAGTCACGCATAAAAATACCTTAGGCATATCTAAGAGCAATTCATCAGATACGGGTGCATGTTACCAAGGTCCGGAGGTGGGCGCTGCTTTCCAATGTCTACCCTTACATGATGCTGATTGTACAAAGGGGACAAAGTGTACCTCGAGTTCGTCTATCGACGCCCGCGATTCTTAGCTTCTATTCTCATCGCAGTCCGCTCCGTGCTTCTTGGTTTCACAGCCTCCAACTGCATTGTGTTCGGCGAGTATGTCCTATATGCTTTCAAACGAGAGCCCTCGCAGTTCGAAGGAAAGCTTCTTGGCCTTGGACTACTGACCACTGTCGTTATCATGCACAGCTGCTTTCTGAAGACAGGCATCTTGATCCAGAATGTGCTTGGCTGGGTCAAAATCGCTCTGGCTATCTTCATGGTCTTCACAAGCCTCTTCGTGGTTCTTTTCCGGAGTAATGAGGGCATAGACGGCGCATCTCATATCAAGATCAACAGCAACTATATCTGGGAGGGTTCTGTATGGAACTGGGGAATCATCTCCACGGCGATGTTCAAGGTTTCCTACTCGTATGCCGGCCTCTCCAACGTCAACAGTGTCCTCAACGAGGTTAAGAATCCAGTAAAAACGTTGAAATCAGCCGCCACAACTGCACTCATAACGTCTTGCATTTTATATCTCCTAGTCAACGTTGCCTATTTCCTCGTTGTGCCAATTGAAGATATAAAAGATTCCGGGGAACTGATCGCTGCTCTATTTTTTGAAAGAATTCTCGGTACCGATTTGGGAAGAGTACTGCTACCACTCGCAATAGCAACCTCGGCGGCGGGAAATGTCATGGTTGTGACATTCAGCCACGTAAGTGTGATGGGACATTCACTGTGCAAAGCATTCTGACATACTACAGGCTCGAGTTATACAAGAGATAGCGCGACAAGGATTCCTTCCTTTCTCACAATTCATCTCATCTTCAAGACCCTTCGGAGCTCCCATGGGCGCTCTGATCACGCATTACATCCCATCTTTCCTGGTTATCAGCATTCCTGCTGCCAACATCTACTCCTTTATCCTGGACGTTGAGGGTTATCCAGGGCAGTTCTTCTCCATAGCCAGCTCCGCTGGTTTAATATGGCTTCGATTCAAAAGACCAGATCTGAAGAGGCCTTATCGCGCGTTTCTTCCAGCGGTTGGGTTTCAGATCGCGCACTCGATATCCGTGATATTTGCACCATTTGTACCGCGGGAAGGCTTGAATTGGAAACAACATCTCTCTGCAGTCAGCTACGCCTTCGTAGGAACTGCTATGTGAGTTTTTTTTCGAATCGTATAGGGCATCTGCTAATCTGTCTGTAGTCTTTTGTTTGGCGTTTTGTATTGGTATATTTGGACTGTATGGATACCACGCCGGAATGGCTGCAGTCTTGAAGAGACAGTAGCTACTTTGGACGATGGAACGACAGTCACGAAGCTTGTCCATGTGCCTCTAGGATCAAAGCAGGTCCCGGCAACATACGATGAGTGATGGGATGTTAGGGAACCGGTTTACACCGTGGGGGCAAATAGAACGCATCTAATTTCTACGTCGATGTTACGAATCATACGCTGCTTGTTTGCAAAAAGTCGCTGATTCCCCGCAATCTGATTTCAAAGAAACCGGCAAGGCCATGTTCAGCAGTTCGCGATGATTGGTAGGTCTTCCTAAACTGTTGAGTGATCAAATCTACTGATGCTCACTGGCTGGGCCATTGATGGTAGAGAGTAGTTCAGCGACATGTAAGACGATCTCCTAGACATGGCATGCTTTTTGCAGGCATTGCGTGCTGGTCGGACGACCACATTACAAATCGACGCGTTGTGCTGCGTAGGTATTTACCGAGGAGCATGTAGCATCTTGAAGCTTCCCGAAAACTTGAAACTGTAATCCTTCCAAGGTACCCACTTCTACGAAGTTAAAGTATATCCATAGAAAGGGGAATCATGGCGACTGCTACAGTTCAACATAGTCCAGGCAATACCTTCGACCGTGTTTCATGGTTATTAATGGGTTTGGAGACTGGGGGATTGGTTTATTGCGGCTTGATGATTTCTGTATTTGGACTTTTGGAAGGATGGCGCTAATGGGGTTTCTTGATCGCGGATTCTTGGTTTTTGAATAAGATGTTTGCAGCTTTCGCAACCGCGAGTTAGGGTCAGTGTCATCGGATATGAAGTTTAAAGAAAGGATAGTTTAGCTTATATGCCAACTCCTTTCTAATCCAGGCCGGTTGTTACATCGCATCATTTGCAATCTGCTGGTAAATTACATATTCGCAAGATATATGGAGGGTGATATATGACGCTTCAATGCAGGAATCTATCTAAGGAAAACAAAGTATTTACGGCGAGGCTTGCGTAGGCTTAGCGATTTTAGCTAGTCTAGAATAGCCCTAGAAGGTAGGATATCCCAATATCAATGAATCACGTGCTCACGTGTCATATTGAACGGGAGTTCACAACAATAAAGAAGGTAAACGCTGTTGAGCGTAGTATCATATCTATGCTAACAGAGCGATAGAACCTGATAGTATCAGATACTCTAATAGAACTTATATTGAAGACAATACTGATACTTGTCCTCTCTTACACAATATCAGCATACCTGGCCATGTGCCGTACAGCATACCTATCATGCCCACTTCCTCACTCCTTTCAAGAATAGACTCTCCAGCTTGTTCGCAGCCGTAACATTACTAATCTTGAGCTTCAACCACTGCTGATTGTTCTTCGTGTTGTCGTAGACCCACGTATTCGAACCATTCGGAAAGACATAGTTATGCCCGCCCTGGCCTTGCGCCACGAACAGCTTATCCAGCCCATTAATCGCATACAACACCGCGAATGGATCCCAGGTTTGCCAATCGACATTGTATCCAATCTGCCACTTGTACGACGCAGCGACTGGGTCCGTCGAGGGCGCCTCCCGCGTCAGTCGGGCGCCGGCCAGCACGTTGACGTTGTCGCCAGAGAAGGTGATGGCGGTCGGCCAGGTGTTGATCACCAGTGCGGTGTTGAGCGGCGTGCCGCCGAAGAAGTTGAACTCGGCACCCGACGGGTACTGGCCGCCCATGACTACGAGCTCGAGGACTTTCGCCTTAACGAGGTCGGGGCCGGAGAGAGGAGAGTATTTATCGCCTGTGGAGTTGAGGAGGCCCGCGAGCTGGGAATAGAGCACATGTTAGCTCTATCGAGGGGGGCTGGGTAGGGGAAGGCGGCACACGTTTTGGAAGAAGCCGAGACTGACGACGGTCACGCTGTGGTCCGCTTGTTCGGCCAGTGTCTTGCGGTAGAGAGCGACGGGGTCCCATGCGTCTTCGGCAGTGCCCCATGGCAAAGAGCCGTTGGAGTAGTGATAGCCAACCTTGCTGCAATATTCGCCGCGGATAAAGCCAAAGTTATCGAAAAAGGCCTCATCGGTGAACGGCCTTGTCAGACCAATCGGTACCTCTGTGTAACCATAATGCCCGATAATGGCGGACACAGCCAGGGCAGAGTAGGACGATGCGGTGTTGACATTAACAGCGAGGATCTCCGCGTGAGGGAGGGTTGCGGCGAGGAGCAGCGCGGTCGTATCGCTGGGAGAAGCATGAGTATGGATAGAGGAAGAAAGCAAGGTATACTCACTCGACACCGCTGTAGATATCGGTATCGATGATCAACTTCTTCGTCTTAGCTGCGTCCACGGCCCCGAGTGGTAGCAAGGCGCCAATGGCCACTGCTTTCACCAGTCGAGAGAGCATTGTGTCGAAGCCTCAAGTTTCAGCCTACGCCTGTCAATGTTTTCAGCATTAAGACAGCCGCGCGCAGCAGATTCCTGAAGCTGAGAAACTCGACACATGAATCGCGCGGACGCGGCACAGCACTGGAAACCTTGACCGTAGTAGGCAGGACGGTTGCGCGAACCACGGTGTCGGAACGCAATAAGAGGCCTGCATGATGTCGTTTGCCTTGGCTGCCACTTTCGGTGTAACCAAGCTGCATATTGGACATCCTCCGCGACCTGCGCCGTCTCCGTACAGCCACAAAAGCGCATCCTCTGGCTCGTGTGCAGGTGGCTTTCTAAGAAACACGGGACGGGAGCTTCGTGAAATCGAGTATTGGTCCAAAGGAGTGTTTCTAAGGGATTGAAAGCCATTGTGACACCTTGACCGAGAACCCCGAGATGCGTCTAGAGGCTGTACGAGGGGGCGATTGTGATAGGCCAACAGCGGCTAGCTGAATCCAGGGTTCCGAATCCTTCTGAATCCTCTCAAAGCTTTCGAGGTGGTCGCCGTGCCGTCCCGTCCGCCCCACTCCGGAGCAGCGTTCCTAAAGAACCGTATGATCTGGGGTAACGTCTTCCACCCTTGAACGAGAATCACCTACAAGCGAGAACCAGGGGGCACTTCCAGCGCCAAGCCCTCACTAAAATCCTTACTATATACTTGATTTTTAATGCTGCATTATGCCTATATATTTAAATAGTTATATTCACTTAATTTTAAAGCTATATAAAGCCCTAAAAGGGCCTAGCGCCCTAAATTATATTATTATTTTTATCTTACTATAAGGATTCTTATCTTTTACCGAAATTTAATAATATCTATTACCTCCCTTTCCTTTCTTTTCTCTATTATCTCTCTCTCTCTCTCTCTCTTACTTAATTATATTTACCTTTTAACTACGCTCTATTAATCTATCTATTTAGAATGCCCTTTCTAGCCCTTAAACACTATTAATAGCGCTTGTAAAAGGCCCGCTAAATTTAAGATAGTACATCCTACTACCGAGAGAATAAGAAAGCTTACTAGAAAGATATAGAGATCTCTCTTTAAGTACCTCTCTCTATAGCTAATTACTAATTTAATAGGCGCCCCTCTCGCTTTAAGGCCTAAGAACATCGCTAGAAATTAATACTAGGAGAGGAGAAGGGCCTATAGAATAAGGTCCTCTTTTAGGCTAATTTAGACTTCCCTCCCTAGCCTAAGTATATATCTATATAGGCTAACTATATTATTATATTATAGGTAGCCCCCCCTTTAAATAAACAGGATTAAGTTATAGGCAAGAACTAGTGCATAGGCTATTGCGGGCGTTAGCCGGAGCTTAAGACTAAGATATTAAGAAATATTAAGCTTACTTAGCTTATAGCTTATTCTATAGAGAGAATTAGTAACTACTTTAATTACCTTAAGGGCGTTAAAAAGAAGTATAATATATTGCTAAAGAATATATAGAACTTTAATAAGACTAGCTTTAGTATAGGCGTAGCTATAGCTAGGCAGGTAGTAATTATAGGCGCTAAGAATAAGCAGCCATTTATTATTAATAGTGGAAGAAATAGCTAGGTTACTTATATTAAATATATTAGTGCTAATAGTAGATCTATTAAGGTAAAACGCACCTTATTCCTCCTACTTTAATGGCGTAGGCACTTACTAATTTATCCTAGGTATTAATTATATTTAATAGCCCTAACTAGTAGGCCAACTAGTATAATATAGATAACCCGGATTTCTATTACGCCTGTACTAAGTCGGGCTAGATTAATACTAAGCGCTATAGCGCCTAGTACTGTTAGATCTTTAAGCCCTATACTAGGCCTAAGAATCCTTAAGAGTAGAGGATATTAATATTTAATAGTAATTTAGTATATAAAGATCCTAATAATTTATAGTAGCTATTAGACTATAAGATAGTCCCCTTTTACTTTCTATCTTAAACGACCTTTATTACTTAGCCGCTAGACGTTAGTAACTATAGCCCTCTTAACACGTACATAGCGGAAGGGGTAGAGGACCTTATAAGGGCTAGGCCTAGCTAAAGTATTATAAAATTAGAATTTTTAAAGATATATAAGGAAGCCTATAGATAGGCATTTACTAAATCTAATATATAAGCGTTCTAGAGGAAGGTAAGTATACCTATAGTAACTTCTTACTTATAAAATTACTAATAAACTATTAGGCAGGCATAGAACTATTTAATAGGCAGCGTATAATTAATAATCTACTAAACGCTTCTATATAAGCACGCACCCCCTCTCTCTTACTACCTCTCTTACTATACTAGCTACTTTCTACTATACTAGAAACACTTAGCGGCTTCTCCTACACGGTGCGGCGCCTTACTAATAATACTTTCTAGACTTCTAGCCGCTAGAATACTACTAAAGTAAAGCTCTATAAGTTCTATACTTATTAATATATATAAAGGATAATTATAGAGAAACGCTATAAGAATACTATTAAAGGCTATAAGCGGCGGAAGCGTAAGATAGCTACTAATATAGCTCTCGGCGTTAATAGAGATGCTATTTTAGATTAAGATGCAATTAATTAGGCCCGTGCGGATAAAGAAGAGAGGGCTAGAAAGAAGTAGGCAACTAAGAATAGGCGTAAGACTAATAGAAAGAAGAGAGAAGAGGAAAGAGGTACTATATTATAAGATGTATTATAAAATACATTATAAGGTACATTACAGTCTTAAGAAAGGGGGAGGTAGATAGCTTAAGGACGTGGAATAGCCTCTATAGTAGCAGGGGACACCTAAATTAATACTCTAGTATCTAGCTAACGTTCTATAGCCCCGGCTTTATAGACTACTATACCTCTACCTCTATTCTATAGCCTACTAAGTGCTCTATACTTACTAATTTTATAGTACTCTTCTTCTCCTTTACTATACGCCTACTCCCCCTCTTTCTCTATACCCCTACTACCTAACTACAGCCAGTCTTAGGGCGTGGAGCTATTCTTAGTTAGTAATGCGCTTTAAATTAAATAAGAGAGAGTAGTAATAGAAGAGAGAGGAGTGTTTAATAAGGATTTACAACAGGAAATAGAGATTAAGAAGGACTAAGGGGACTATAATACCACGTTTAGGCTTAATATAATAGAAATTAACCTTTTTTTAGCTTTAGAATTAATAATATATCTATATCCGCGTGCTGGCATAGTAAATTAAGGTATATAGTAAGGATTTTGGTGAGGACTTGGCGCCAAGCATGCTCGGTTCTCGGTGGTAGGTGATTCTCGTTGGTCGGTGGAAGACGTTAGTCTGCAACTTGCAACTCGTTACAGTGAATCTTGGGTATAGTGAGTGATACTGCTGTTTAGTGATACGTTCTACGCAATGATACGAGTTGCCGGATTGTTCTATTTGCCTGCAACATCATTAGCTCCCTGTTTAAGATGGTATCACTAAGCCCCTCTCATACAGCATTATACTAACCGAACGGTCCGTGGTCGATTGATGCCCCTTTGATGGGCCGGTTTGGAACAGCTGACAGATCGGCAGCACGTGATATTAGGTGCAATGATACTCCATATACAGTGATAGGGACCACCCCGCCGACTCCTAACACTCATTATACTTAGACTGTACTGTATAAAGGCGCTTATTGAAGCGCGAGTCAGACCACCGCCATCGAGCTGAGATGGGAGCGGGAATCCAGGAGACAAGCCTCTTCACATCCTATACACCCCCACCCGCCAATTTAGATACGCAAGCGCTCGTGGGGGACGTCCACCCTGGAGGATTTGCCCAACCGAAGCCCGGCCCGCAGGCGCATGCTTGAGCTCTGCTCGGGCGGACACCCGGGGTAAAACAGGTTAAAATCCTCAGATTTATTTCTCTATTTAGCGGATCCTGGTCTGTATGCCGCCATACGGGTAGGGCAGACGGGTGTAACAGACAACGGTACAGCGGACGCTCAGGTGGTTGGGGCAGCCCGCCAGATATTAATCGGATGCGCCCCTCTGATCGTCCACCTGCACTCTTTACCTCCTGCCCGTTGTCTCACGGCCATCACTGTCCACTCACTACACAATGGGTTCGATTCCCATGCCGGTCGCTATGACCATGTCCGCGTTCTGGGGCATCTCGTTTTACCTTTGCGTGGAGCTGGGTATCCGCCTGTTGTGGATGCCAATGATGCACAAGAAGGGTCTGTACTTTTGGGCCTGTTGCGTTGCTTCGTTGGGGGTATTGACACAACCGCTGCTCGTGGTAAGTCTTCTCCAAAGGCTCGTGCCTCTTCAGCCCAGAGAGTTGAATTGACCGCCCCGCTTTAGATCCTCAGCGCGTGGGGTCCCCTCCATAACGACTCTCCGTACTTGGCACATTCTCTACTAGAAATCAGCTGGTGGATGATGGTAGTCCCGCAGTCTTTGGTGCTTTACTCGCGCCTCAACCTCGTCGTTTGGAATCCCGACCACGCTCGCTACGTGCTCTACATGATCATCTTTACAACACTTTTCGTTTCTTTTCCCACAATGGGCTTCGGCATCTCGATGCAATCCTCTACAGAACCAAGGCGTGTGAGATTTTACTTCATTTGGGACAAGACTCAAGTCACCGTCTTTTTTGTGCAAGAGGTCATAATCTCCTTGCTGTACATCGTCGCAACACGACGCGTCCTACAGAATCGAGCCACCATTGGGGACACCAAAAAGAACATTACAGCTGTGATGCAACATCTTATTTGGTGCAATGTCCTGGTCGTGATTCTGGACATCGCGCTCCTCGGCCTTTCCGTGTCCAACCAATACTTCGTCGCAGGCGCTTTCCGGCCGTGCGTGTACGGCGTAAAGCTTCGAGTCGAGTTCTCGATTCTTAACCGCCTTGTAAAATGTCTTCGGGGGCAGACGGATATGTCGTACCCTTATTCCAGTGGGAACAGTGGGCAAAGTAAGAAGCAACCAGATGACTCCTCCTGGCGGTCTACTCCGCGTGACGATGTTAGACTCGGGACATTACGCCACGACAGCGAGGTTGACAGCGAGGTCAACATCCTGCCTCCCAGCCGCAGCCAGCCCCATTTAAGGGAGGGTCGGGACCGAAGTATGGAGTCCGCGTTGAATAAGGACGAAATCCTACAGACAACACGGATAGAGTGGGATAGTAAAGAGAGGGAGAAATCTAGAACTGCTTAGAGCTGCGATTGAGGTTTTATTATTGTAAGAGGAGAGTGCACGACAAGGAGCTCGATAATGAAATGGACGATATGTGTATTAAGAGACGAATTCTAAAGGAATTATGAAAATCGACCAGGGGCTATATATCCTCCGCCTAAGCGAGCACGTGACTAGTAGCCGGACTACTACAGAATCGGATACTTACCTTTAGCTTAGTTTTCTGTTATGCAAGTTACCCTTAATATTACTGTACAGTAGAATAATATACTCTATAGTATAGCTAAAGGACGACATTACTCGTGCAAATCGAGATCCTTTAGAATCAATGCCCACCAATGATAGTCATCCTTTGACCGGGTCAACTTCGGGTCAGCTACTAGCGAAGGGACTGAAGATACCCACCCGTGCCACCTTCAACTTGCAGGTCTCTATCGAACTCCGTTTGATAGATGCATTGTAGGTTATGTGGAGGTCAACTTGACACGAGAGAAGTTCCAGAAGAAATTAGAGGAAGAACCTTACTACGCTTCCGCGGAGGACACCCGTGGATTTCCAAGCAATACCCTTGTACCGCCGACTCGGCGGAAGAAGCATACACTAGACCCAAACGTCATCACTTCCTCCGACACTCATCTGGCCATCTTCACATCAACAAACGACTCCAGATGACCTCTCCGACGAGCAACGGAACCGAAATAATCGCCAAGGAAACGACCTAGCCGCCCCGTCCGATAGCTTCATCCATTCGCAAGCATGGATCCTAATGAGTACGAGAGTGCTGAGCATGCAGCCAAGCGCAGGAGACTGCGAAAAGGAACGCGCAGCTGTTGGGAGTGCAAACGGAGAAAGGTTCGATGCACCTTTGCATCGCCGACGGATGCAATCTGCATCACCTGCCGTCGGCGTGCCGTAAAGTGCATCAGTCAGGAGCTCCCTGACGAGTTTACTGAGGAAGAGGACAGTGCCGGCCGTATTGTGCGCGTGGAAGCGCTTCTGAACGAGCTGGTTAACAAGGTCCATCATAGTGCGGCAGTAGGTGTAGATCAATCAATGTCTGACGAACGCCGACGACCTGAACCTGCTGCTCCTACGCCCGTTAGTGATTCGGAGCCAAACTCGTCCGTGTCCATGCATGAGCCTTCCCCAGTAGGTGCGAGTACTCAAACTTCCCTCTCTAGAGGCTGAATTTTCACAGGAAGCATTTCATCGACGAAATGAAAACGCAGCTACACACCACTCAGCACCAGCATACTGTACACCAGACTCTCAGACGTTTACACCAGCCAGAGCTGCCCCTGCTGATGCAGGCAAGTATGGAAAAATCTCACAACTTCTTCTTGCAGCCTTTCCCTCCCAGAAAGACATGGATATCCTGATGAAGGCAAACAACGGAGCTAGCATGTTTTGTCACAGCGGCAACGTCAAGTCGAGTAGCCAACTGGATCGCGAAGAGCCCGAAGATGAGGCCAAGCTAGCCGAGATCCCTAGCCCTTGTACTCATCCAGTTCTATTGGCCAAACAGATGCTCATAGTCTCGTCGTTATTGCTGCAGTTCTCTCCTCTTGAACACATACCTGGCCTATCTGAACATCATCGCGGCATCATGGATAGACTTGCAGATACGGCTATTAACTTGGTGACTACAAACGAAGAGCTATTGGGGACTATGGAGAGCTTAGAGTGCATCCTAATAGAGGGATTTTTCCACTTGAATTGTGGAAATGTCCGACGAGCCTGGCTTGCATTCAGGAGAACCATGGGAGCGGCGCAGTTGATGGGCATCGATCGCCCAGGCATCTATCCGGTGAAGGTAATTGATCCCAGCACCAATATCGACCCCCGATTCATATGGTTTCGGATCGTCTACTGGGACCGTTTTCTATCTTTGATGCTCGGTCTTCCTCAAGGCAACTCCGATATAAGCATGGGGTCTGAAACAGCACTTGCAAGCGGCGCACCGAGCGAACATCTAGAACGCGTCCACGCCGTGGTTTTGGCGAAGGTGCTCAAACGCAACCAGATCGGTGCGTCGCAGCGCGCTATAGCCATGACGAAAGAAATTGATACGGAGCTGCTCAAGACGGCCGAAAGCCTGCCGGCCAAATTCTGGGGGCCGCCAAAGTTTGCTGGTTTGGAGAAAGACTCACCGGAGGCCTTCACGGAAACTATGCGCGTCAAGGATCAGATCTTCCACTACACCTTGCTCAACCAGCTGCATCTGCCGTTTTTGCTCTGTTCCAGCCCTGAGCGCAAGAACGACTATTCTAGGATTACCTGCGTAAATGCCAGCCGTGAGATTCTCACGAAATTTGTTGCCTTCCGTAACTTCATCTGCAACACAGCTTGCTGCCGGCTAGCGGATTTTCTCGCTTTAGTGGCAGGCATGACTCTTATCCTCGCGCACCTCGTCAGCCGTCGCTATGAAGAGACGGACAATGTCTTGGCGCATCAGCGGCTTGGGGATCGTGCCACTGTGGAGCAGGCGCTGGAGAGTATGGAAGTGAACTCTAAGCTCAACGAAGACATGTTGGCCGCCAAGTGCGCTAACCTGCTGCAACACATGCTGCAAATCGAAGCAGACGCCAATCAAGCACACACATACAGTACGCAGCAAGTCCAAGGGGCCGAGAACTTCCGTGAAGATGAGGGCAGTGCATTGATTATCAATGTGCCGTATCTTGGCACTATCAGAATTGCGCGCGAGGGTGTCAGGTCCATTGAAACGCTCAGGATGTCTCCTGCTCATACGCAGGACCTCGGAGGACCCATAACAATAGGCGGCATAGGCTCGGTCCACGTCCCCGACCGCATACTGACGAATGTTTCTGGCCAGAAATCTGCCGACGTTTCAACAAGTCTTAATGATGATGCGGGATTCAACGATCTTTCTCTTCCGTCTCACCAGCGACCGGCGCAACCACAAGCTGAAGAGCTACATGGTGTCTCGGACACTGCGCAGCTTCCTGGTGCCGCTGTCGCAGATGATTTTTTGCTGCAGCAAGATTTGTACCCTGGTGTAGCTGCAGGCATGAACGACTGGATCTTCCAGGGCATCGACACTGCCTTCTTTGACAGCTTGATGAAGGGCACAGGCGGCCAGGTTGGTGATGGAGTCGGGGATGCCGAGTGGGGCACACCTTGGAATGGCGATCTAAGTAGATCTTGAAAGCTGTCATGGGAGAAAACGAGTTCCTCCACCAGATCGTGGACCTCTTTCGGGCTTCTGTGAGTGCTACTCCACAATGAATGAAGCCCTGTCAATTATCGGTAACAGACGAAAGAGTGTGTGCCCAGTTTATGGACAAGAATAACGGCTTGTTCGAAAAGAGTTGCGCGCAGTTACTGGCTAGAAGTGATGTGAAAGGAGCTGTATTGTACAGTTAACTTCGTCTTCCGAATGTGGTCAAAACCTGCTACGTCTTCTTTACTTCTCGGCTAGATTGTCGTAGGGCTTCATACCAAGTGCATTAAAGCCGAGCTTGGAGGGATGAGGAGGCCTCGCATTCGAGAAGCTTCCTTATATGCGTCATACTACATCCGCTATTTCAATACACAAACTTTCTTAATCCAAGGAGACATCACTGGTTTTTCTGCTACTTAGCTTGATCGCACCCAGTTCGCGGTAAGTATGGCAGCTTTTCTAGTAATGAATCTCCAAGCTCTATATGCAATAAAAGAATAAACGTCATCTCGAAATGGGCCAAACGAGAAAGGCAGAATCCGGGGCAGGAGCGGTCTCGAACCGCAACCTTATGCCCTCATGCTATAGAAAAGAGCAAGGGAAAGAAACAAAAAGAAATGACCTCATAGTCGCGACATCGAAGTCGCCAAAAATACATTCTCGCATTACACAACTGCAAAATCTCCGTTTCGAGCTCCTCGTGTTGCCGGGTTTTACTTTTTACCCGTCTCCGAAAGACTGACATTGCAGAACCCATAGATTGCGCTGCGCATGGATTAGGCAACACCGCCAGTCTCTTTCAAATCCTCAGCATGGAGCCTCTCCCAGCTTCCGAACATGCTAATTAGGCAGGCCATCCCAAATGTGCCGATCGTAATCGCGAAGACGACTTTGAGGCCCGCCATGTACGCTACGACAACCCCGGGCACCTGGGCCGGTGGGAACGCCCAGCGAATCTGCGTAGCACCTGTGACGAGGACAGTTGCGGGATTGACACCAGGAGCTGTGGAGGCTAGCCTGGAGACCATTCTGTTGTTGAAGGCTGACTGCGCTGCGGAAAGGCTAAACGAGCCACCGATCATTTGGAAGACTGGGTATATTGGTCAACTGCCCGTTTCATTTTTAGAGAGGCCGCGGAAGAGAGGGATACTAACAGAAAACCATAGCGGTGGTAGCCGACATGTCCTCGGGCTTCGCGTTGACTTGCACAACGGAGAGGGGGACTTGGAACGTCCCACCGGCGGCAAAGCCGCACAGTATCTGGAAGCCGATCCATCTGCCAGCAGAGCTGTCGATGTCCAGCATGTATAAGAGGCCGGAACTAATCGCCCCGATTGCAGCGCCTATAATCATGAATGGGGTGGCATAGCCGACTTTGACTAACACGGCGCCTGAAAAAATGACCGATATGGTGAGCGCAATAATGAGAGGGAGGTTGCGCACCCCCGATCCGATCGCGCTAGCGTTATGCACGCTTTGGAAGTAAATCGGAAGATAGTAGAGGATGGTGAAGTAGGAGCCAGCGAAGAAGAACTGGAAGACGCAGCTCACCCAAACAAAGCGTTGCTTGAACTAGATTTCGGAGAGCAGATTAGCAGGACTCCCGGATTCAACGCTCGCAACTAGAGGGAACAACGTACCAACCGCGGCATTAACATGGCACGCTCGCCCTGATAGATCTCCCAGAAGACGCAAGTAACAAAGAGAGCAAAGGAGCCAACGAATAGCCCGATCACAACGCTGCCCTTCCACGGCTTGGTCAAGCCCCCATACTGGAGCGCCAGGATGAAAGTTACTATCAAGCCCATAACGAGCGCCGCGCCCACTAGGTCCATTTGCAGCAACTTTTCCCTCCAACTAGCTTCCGCCGGCTTTGCGTCGTCCGGGGTATGGAAAAAGAATAGCACCAGTATGGCAGCCACGCCCCCGATGGGCAGATTGATGTAGAAGCACCAGCGCCAGCTGACCTTGTCGGAAAAAACACCACCCAGGAGAGGACCGAGCACGGCGGCGATACCATACGTGCCCCCCGTAAATCCTATCAATTGCGGCCGCTTTTTGGGCTCGGCCGCGAACCCAATAATGGTGAAGGCGCCGGTTGCGATGCCCGCGCCGCCGAAACCCCCAATGGCGCGCCCGACGATCAGGGTGGTGGGGTTCTGGGCTACTGCGCAGATCAAACTGCCGACCTCGAAGATGACCATGGCGGCGATGAAGTAGGTCTTCAGCGGGAAGTATTTGAAGAACTTGCCCCACGTCGACTGGAATGCGCCGAAGGTCATGAAGTAGGCTGAGCCATACCACGCGACTTTGTCGAGACCGTGGAACTCGTCTGTGATTTTTGGGATTGCGGTGGCGATGATGGTCTTTGGGAGTGTTAAAGAGTCAGTGGTCGATATCTTATAAAAGACGAAGTGGGAGGGAGGGGGAGGGGGTCGATCGCTTACATTGTCTAGCGCTATCAAGAAGTTGCTGAGCATTAGGGAGACTACGATGATGGCGAGGCGAGTGCCTTGGGGGTACGAGCTCGTAGGCTCTTGCAGGGGCGAGACTGGGCTGGCTCCTCTGGCATGTTCGTCCGTTTTCTCGATGGATAGTGGTCTCGAGTCTTGGGAGACTTCATCGCTAGGCTTTTCCTTTTCGGGCTCGAAATCGTGACTCGCCATCACGCTCTTTGTATGCTGTCTTGTGTCGAAGAGGGCAAGAGAATGGGAAAAGATCACACTGCCGTTGAAGTAATACCGACTGTGAAGGCTTACTCTTGCATCGTTCGAGGAAATTCTGGAAGGAGTGTATGGGTTGAGTGAAAAGTTTGGAGTAGAGATTCGACCAAGTATTTGAGGTACGAACGATGTACCTATTAACAAGCAAAGGGTTTCTCGGGCTGTTAACTCGGGAATATAACGCGGAGGGTTACAAGGCGTCTTCTTTACTCCGCCGAGCCTCGGAGGAGTGCGCCGAGAAAGCGTATAAAGGGTGGACCACGCGAGCAGGGGAGCCCTGTACCGACCCACGGTACTTAAGAAGCTACTGACGGCGGCAAGGATTGCAGTCAAACTTCTCATTCTGGATATTGCAGTGCTGTGTCGGTTGACTAGCTAATGGACAGAGAGCTAAAAGGGAAAACAAGCTCTCGGGTGAGCAACGATGATAAAAATAGGAAGAACTCAATGTAGATGAGAGAAACGTGCTTGAGTGCCGTACAAGCTCTGCGTATAGAGACACCAGCTTTAGCACACCTATTAATCCCTTAGATCTATCCGAGTAATTTTGCACCCAAAAGGGACTGCCAGGCGCTCGACCGACCCACATTATCTGTAAGCATACCTATAAGAATATTGCTTTCCTTGAGAATACTCTTGCCTAATCTACACTAGTAATATCTACTGTAATATATGCTCTAGGTCTATAGCTCACTCCCCCACCTTACATCCTTGCACGTGATCATCTGCGCTTAGCTACCTTAGGTTGTGTACTTGTCTCTATATATATCTTGCCATCATATCAGGATCTATCATAGCTCCTGGGCCTAGAATGAGGGACTTGGGTTGCCTGAGGAAGACTTTGAGGCCGATCTAAAAGATGTCTTGGAAGATAAAAAATCGGAGCCATTTGGTCCGCAAGTTGGTCGTTACCCTAATTGGTCTGATTCGATGCCCAAATAGTCCCCATAGAGGGATTTCTCTGTCAACTGATCAATTCAGAGTTCAGTGTCACAGAAGGTTCATAGTGATTTGGGCTTGTGTTTCGGACTTCTAACTCATTTGAGAAGTATCTTAGGGATATAACAAAGTGAGAGATTGTGACAGAGCTTTTTTGCCATCTGATTGTACTTCCGTCGCATTATGCTGATATGACTGACAAAGCATGCGCTGCTCAAACGTCCTATCTCTTTCGAAGGGAGAAAGTTTGAAGGCACATATTGCAACGGTTCATTGAGGTTCTCAAGGTTTCCGCAGTATTTGAAGTAAGGCTGAGCTACATTGGAAAACACGAGGGCCACGACCACCTCCCCTGTCGCTGGGCTCTCTGAACCGCGTGCTGTAAATCTTTCAACGAGGAAAGACCCGTTTCAGATCATCGAAAAGCTTGTCAGAACCACTAAAAGCTGGAATTCGTACTTGTATCTCGTCTAGACATGTACCGCTAGGATAAAAGGAATCTCGTCTTCCTCTAAGCTGGACCAAATGTCTTTCTCCTTAGACTCCCAACCAAGTTTCGGCAGCCTAATCGCGTGATTCCTTGCATTAGCCCCAAGAATGAACGGCGTGACAGGACCAAACACATCCCCGAAGTCAGACTCGACGAACGGTCTAGGCTCAGGGCTCGGAATCCTACCCAACTTATACAGAATCCGGCCAACGTGCTCCGCTGCCTCGCGGAATGAGATCTCTTGTCCGCCAGTAAAGAAATATGGATTCTCCAGCAGAGCCGAAGGGGCCGCAGTCTCGATATAGGACAACAGTGTCGTATATGCGCGACCTAAAGCAGCGACATGGGTCGAGCTCCACACGTTACGGCCCTCACCCACATAGCCTGAAAAGCCATGCTTCAGCGCAAAACGCACCAGCTGCGGCAATGCAATCGTCAGACGTTTGTGGACAGGGTTGAATCCGTAGACTATCGGCGGTATCAAGATGGCAAGTTGAGCTCTGTCGCCGAACTCGCGTGCTGCCTGGACAATGACTAGGTCAACGTGCCGATGCGGTGCCGTCGGTGGTAAGGCGTCTATATCTGCTGGCACGTCGTCCCGGTAGATCTTGTCGCTCTTGTACGCCCCTTTTGCTTCATCGGCTAGTAGGAGCGTGCCACTGGTGTGTATGTAGATGCTCGGCTGGCCTGCGAGAACGCGCTGTCTTATGCCTGCTAGCACGGCTTTCACGCTGGGCAGGTGATCGCACGAGGCCGTATTGATGGTCACCTCATGCTGTGCGCTGTGCTCCGTTATTAATTCGCTGTCATCGAGAGTGCCGAGGATGGTCTTGACGCCCGCTTTCTTGAAGGCGGCAGCCTGCTCTGCATTTCGAACAAGCGCTGCTACCGGGTGATTGGTAGCAAGGAGAAGGTCGATAATATGTTGTCCAATGTACCCTGCACCGAGGAGGAAAACAGATTTGGGAGTAGCCATGGCAACCCAGTCCACAATCCGGGAAAGCCGGTATAGAAATTGGAGACGAAAGCTAAAATCTACGAAAGGAATGGAGATTGATTAAGTAGAGTGATGACATGGGAATCGGGAGGGGAAGTTGGAAGGGACTGCTGTTCACTTCTAGTCCGTCGTTTTGTTGGCTGCTTATAAATCTTGATATCGACATCACTTTCAAGGTTCCTCCATCGGACGAAAACGGAAACTGAACGGATAAAAAGTCAAAGACCAGTGAGGAAAACATATACTGGCCCAGGTAGAGCTTGGTGGAACCTAATTTATGACGAGGAAACTTCGTGCATACCATGTTCACCAGAGTGAGGTGGATCACGTGTGGCGCTATCTTAACCATGTCTCCTGACTCGATTAACATCCTGCCATGGTCTCAATTTTAATCCTGATTAGTAAAAGCTGTGGCTTTCCAAGGTGTAATTCTCGCTCTTAGCTCTCTGACACATTACTATCTGTAGAGCATGCTTTAGCCTAACATAAATCAATCCCACTTCCAGTGATGGTATTGGACTGGAGTGGACTGGAGTGGGCCTTCAATCCACGCGATCTACCAGAAACCTCTGTGGAGCTCCAGGAGCACCAGGAGCTCCACGATAGGGCTGAGGGTTACCTAATATAGCTAGTGCCTATCTAAAAGTAGTTTAGCGTTAGTAATTTCTAAGTAAAAGGTTTAGAGATACTTATATATTACTACTAATTAGTAAGGATATAGTTATATAATCCCTCCCTATAGTAAAAGAGTAGCTAGAAAGGCTATAAGAGGAGATCAAGAAGGTGATAGACACGTAGAATTTAGGTGAAAGTTATATAAATTAAACGTTTAGACCAATTAGAAGCCGAGAATTGTGAACCTAGGATACCATTGGACCGCTAGGAGTATCTACGACCCTCAATCCACGCGGTCCATATAGAAAGCCAGTCCAGTCCAATGCTTTTTTCGAGTGCCTCCATCCAGTCCACCTCTAAATCGCTCCAGTCCAATACCATCACTGCCTACTTCTTGCACAATACTCTCAATAGATCAGATACAAGACCAGGCTATATGCATGCCCTACCTTGATATAGAGATCGACTGACTACTCAGCCTTCACCGCGACCTGTACAGCGTAATCCATCAGTCTTGTCAAACCAGGGAGCTTGCGAAGATCCTGACTCAGCTCTGCTAACTTTGCCACGGCCTCATCCGTGCTGCTGTTGAGTCAGCAAAGAGACCTGGTCTTGATCAAGGCGGTACCATCAGAGTTACGGGAATGACTGTGGTCTGTCCCGAGGATCTTCATTAAAACACTTAGTTCCTCTCCCTATGGCCTGGCACTCTCTACAACTTTTCAACTCTTGTTCCTCCCCGCTCACGACTTCGTAGTCAATGTCGTCCAACCGTAGCGCCGAAGGATATTGTGCTTCGCATGCCTTTTGATGACGGAGTGCTGCATCCATATCGAACGTCCAGACATCTAGGTTGTCTCCTTTGTTGACGAAAACGAAAGTGTCTTCTGCCCAAACAGAACCCCCCTTTGGCATCGAATCGGAAGGTAGCCAGACGGTTGGTCTTCCATTTACGTACAGCCAATGGTCTCTCAATGTTACGCGTCGACGTTGTTTACGCTGAGACGACATAGTGCTTACTATGATAGTTTTCGTTGATGTCTCAATAGTGGTACCGTCGCGGCCAAACGCTAGTTTCTCCTCAGGGGGCGGCGCAGAGGATGGCATGAAATGGACTGATGCTTTCTTTTCGCTTCCTTGAATCTTGCATAGAAATAGATCCATGGACGATGAGTACGCCAGGTTTATGCTATTTTCTGCCGCCGAGTAGCGCACGGCAAGATGCGAGCAGAACGAAGGATATGGATCATGGTGGACGACATCATGCTTTATAGATAGGCCATGCTCATCAAGCTCTAATACCTGCACAATCCCCGAGGCCGAGTTCGAGTAGATTTGCGTGGCAAGGTTGAAGTTTGCAGCGATTAACAGTTTACTACTTTCATTTGCATGCAATTCGAGAAACTCCCGTCTGCAAAGGGTTGAGATCTGTTAAGTCAATTCGATCTCACTCATCAGCCGAGGAGGATCCGCACTTAAATCCCAGATGTCGACTGCACGTTCCTTGAGCAGTCCCAGACGGACTCTGTCCTGGGAGCCGTCAGAAAAGGAGGTCACCGACACGTCTACTCCGCCCTTGGCTGGGATTGTCCGCAATAGCTTACGCACACAGTGAACAACAGAGCGATCTAGTTGCCACAAATTTACTGTTGCGTTGGATGTCTTCTTGTTTCCATATATATTTGCCCAGAAAGGCAGTCCCTTTTGTGACTGTTAGGTCAAGTTGATGCGAATCGAGACGGCGGTGCGAGAAATACATAGGGTCTCGCCGTGCAAACCTCTCTAAGCATGAGCGGACGTCCCATAGTTTGACCCAAGGGTGCCTTTCAAGCGGATAATGTGCGGAGCACAATAGGGCCCTCTTTTGTCCAGAGACTAGACTCAGGCGCGCAGAGCCCATGTTGAACTGGAACTGAGTGTCGATGGGGCCTAAAAAGGATGGCGATGCTATATCGGCATCCTATAGCTGTACAACCCCATTGCTAAGGCTCAGCGCCAGCAGTGAAATACCGCTAATAATACCAGGGACAATTGACTCTATGCCCACGTCCGTTTCTATGGCGTAGGAGGTCTCGAACACTTCGAATGAGTGCAATTTGAGCGGCGCTTTCGATCGATTCCTGAGATCCCAGAAGTCTACCTTGTTTTGCCAAGCCATTAGAATCGTATTACCGTCAGGAAAGAACGCTGCGTTCAGCAAATAATTGTAGATGCCCCAATCAGGACCTAGAATTTTGAAAGTTCGTTCCAGCCTTCCTGGATGTATTCTCCAGATCCAGATGTCTCCATTTTCCTCAATGATGAGGAGAATGTCGTTCGTTGGTGCAACAATGATGTTTCTCACTCTATCGAAGGGATGACTGTCGGTGGAATAGGGCATCGGGAAGCTTTCCGGATTGACGTCTGCTTGATACAAGATGACACCTTTTCCCACCCCGACTGCAATCATTTTACCGTCTAACGAAGATGCTGAGATGTTAAGGAGATTATCAGAACGTCTGTTAAAGTCCGTGTGGAACTCGTCAAGATGGTTGGTACGAGTGAATTGGTGCTCCATGTGCTTTTCATACTGGATAGTATCTGGATTTCCGGTCGTTTTCATCTGTAGGATCCGATAGTCATCTCCTCCTATAGTGAGAGTATTGCCACCCATTGAGAAAGCAGCACAAGCAACTTTTTGATCGTCGAATGTGTGTATTTTTTGGATCAGAGATAGTGAGTCAAGATCGATACGCCACAGACAAACTTCGTTGGCCATTGCACATGTCGCCAGCAAGGTGCCATCTGATGAGAATGACCGCGAACTGAACATTGCCAACGTAATAAAAGACAAAGTTCCGGATAGTATGTCGTAGCCTCGTTATTGCGCTGCAAGGCTAACAAAAGTAGAAACTGGGAAGGTCATTCTGACCGAGGAAGATCTTCACAAGTTGGAGCAATTGGAGGGAGCTACGGATGGTAAGACGAGGACCATACGAAAAAACACCACGAGACAACAAGCTCTCCAGTTCAATGCGCCTATAGGGACCGATCTGTGGAAGGATCTCGACCATCTTAACATCCATGAGAACACGGCAGAGGACCAATCTCGACAATTCAACTACGCCCAGACAATGGACGTATATCACGATCAGATGGCCAGGATTCCGAAGCCATTGGACTACAGGCTCATCGCAGTCCTATTAGCTGCTATTGCGGCATTATACATAGTCTACGGCAAGTGACCAAAGCCTCGCTCCCACCATGGGAACGCGCATAGGAAATGAGATTTGGGTCGTGTATTGCGGAGTTGAGGGTTGTTGACAAATGCTTGGTGGGATGTTTTGCGCTGGTCTCATCTTCATGGCCTTTTTTTCATCCAGGTGGTGTAGTTTACAATCACGAGGCCGATTGTAGGACACTTCATACCTGGGAGAATTCACTACTCAAGAATCTTGGCCTCGCATTTGTCCATGCTGACGAATTGCTCGTCAACAGAGCCTCGGGCTCTTAAGCGCCATTTTTCCGCTGCACGTACTAGGGTCCCTGTCCTCCATCGCAGGGATCCAAAACGCACGTTTCCGTTCTTAATCTGTACCGCCCTTGGCTAGACCGCAACTCTCCATGACAAAACTCTATGTCAGCATATTGTCGGCCTTGGTACCAGCCTCGTGCTACCGTGATCTTCCCTCAACTCGAGCTATAAAAATTTAACTTCCGAAGTAGACTCCACTATCCGTGTCGGCTGCAGTGGCGGATGTGGGGAAGCTTCCCGCCAACGGCCACGCTGTTCCCTATCCGGTGTGTGATAACTCGACGGCGACTAAAAACTTCCGAAGAGATGCATCACCAAGACCTTACCAAGCGACCCGTCTCCACGCATGCAATATAGATGCATGTCGCCGCGATGGAGCGAGCAAGGTCAAGGAATTGGGACCTTCTTGAAAGTTAGAATGATTGTGCTGGTTCCAGGGTTGTTCGGGGGCTATAAAAGAGGGAGAGCGCTGCATTGAAGATTTACCAAGCAAGCAGATCCCTCAGACCCGAGTAAGAGAAGGAAGGAATACTCCCACGAGCATATTTAGCTTTATCGACAATGAAATTCGGAGCTCTCTCTTTCCTGGCCGCCCTCGGGCTTGCCACTGGCGTGTGTGCGAACAGTACGTTGACGACCCTCGGAACCCCCCGTCCCATATCCAGTGTTTAACAGTTCGATAGCCGTAGTCCCATGGGAGCGCCTGAACAAGAATGATTCCGTAAGGCTCTCCCCTCGTTCCCTCTCGAGCAGCTCTCACATCAATCCTAGGTCCTCGTAGTTCTCGATCTCCAAGTCGGTCTCTATACCGTCGCCCGTGACATGGACCCGACCGTCTTCCGCGACAACATCATCGCGCACGCCGCCATCGGCAAGGTGTTCAATCTCCCTGTCGTCATGACTACGTCCGCTCAGACCGGTAATTGACCCCCCTTGTCCCGCGTTCATTACGTCTCGTAACAACGCCTAGGCCCCAACGGTCCCCTCCCCCGAGAAATCCTCGAAATGTACCCCACAGCTCCCCTCATCAAGCGCCAAGGCGAAGTCGACGCCTGGGACAACGCCGATTTCCGCGCCGCCATCAAAGCCACCGGAAAGTCCCAAATCATCATCGCCGGCATCACGACCGACGTCTGCACGGCGTTCCTTGCGCTCTCGCTGCGCGCCGAGGGCTATAGCGTGTGGGCGAATGCTGAAGCCTCTGGGACCACGAGCACGCTGGTGCGGGATATCTCGAATGACCGGATGGCGAGGGTGGGTGTGCAGATCGTAAGCTTGTTCGCGATTGTGTGCGATTTGATGAGGGACTGGCGAGCTACGCCTGGTGCGGCGGAGCTGATTCCATTCTTGGATCGGTATTTCCCGGTATATGGGTATCTGGCGAGAGGGCATGGGGCGGCGATTGAGAATGGGACGTTGATTCCTGGGGAGGCGGCGTTGATTTGAAGGGGCGAAGAGAGCAAGTATTGGGGAGAGAGGTCCATTGGAAAGGAAAAAGGATGACGGAGGGTACGAAATTGAAGCGTGAAACGGTCAACTAGATAGTCGATGGAGACGGACAAAAAGCATACGTAGCAAAACTTGCCAAAGGTTCCATTCCCACAGATAAGAAACGATATACAGACTCTTTACCCGAGAAAACTGTAGTCTTTGAGCAGATCGAACTTCAGTCATAGACCTCTCTCCACTCCCTCACCACCCCATCAACGTCCCTGATTAACCACCTTACCTCCAAGCCACAGCAACCGAAAGCACACCGCGTTCCCTGCCCACCACGCCATACTCCTCAGGTAACTCGCCTTATGACTAGCAATCCCCAAATACAACCCCGCATACACCACCCTCACAATCGTATAAACCAATGCACTCGCATTGATCACCTCGACGGGCACACCCGCTTGGTGCGCCCATAGCAAACTCCCCACAAACATGGTGAAGTTTTCGACAGCGTTCGCATGCGCGCCCTCGTTGCGCTTTAGCATATTCAGTTGTGCCTGTGTGATCTTGCCGGATGCGACAGCGCGCTCGCCGTACTTGGAGACGTCTTCGCGAGGAGAGACGTTGTGGTCGAGCTTGTAGGCGTTTTTGAGTCCGCGTGAGGAGAGCGCGGCGTAGGCGAAGATGAAATTAAGGATTATGTAGTGGGCCGTGTAGGATGGGATTGGTGAGGTTGGGGAGGCGGCGCGGATGCCGAGGGCTGTGAGAATGGAAGACCTGGGAGGAGAATGTTAGATGGGCCTGATGGAGCGCGATTGGAGATGGTGTGCATTTTGAATGTGCTTCTTCTGGACTTCCTGGATAATGAATCGAGTACAGGTTGGGTGAATGTAGTCTGAAGTCAAGGAGGTGGTGATGTGGAACAGAGATAGGTCCGGAGACACGATGTCATGGCTGCTATAATTTCAATGGTTCTAACTTAGTCTAGGCATTCGTTTGCTGGTAGGATTCTTCTAGCTCTATTCGCTTTGGCGTTGGAGATGATGTTGCCCAGTTGTGAACCTTAGCTCGGGCTGGTTCCAGGCTGTGGCTAGGCTCCCTTTCCTGCGCCACACTAGGTTGAATCCCCGGCGCTGCACACCTCCATCCACGGTATTTCATCCTTTATATCTCCCACAAACTTGAACTTCGGACAGAAAGCCATCTCTTGCTTCATCATTAAACACAAGCCTGGGTGAAAGCACGAAGACTACTGTTGAAGAGTCACGCTAAGGTTCGCATCCTTCTTGCTCTAATGTCTTGAGCTAAAGCTGTAGCCTGATATCGATTAAAGCATTCACCATCGGGAGCTTACAACTACCGAAATTTGAGCGTTGGTCTTCTCGACCTGATCAAAATCGCGTTGGTCTGCTCAACCTAGCCAAAATTGCGTTGGGTCGCATCATGTCCAACACTATTCCAACAATGAGGGCCGGTCGACGACGTCCTGGACAGTCACGACGGGCGGATATCGACGGCCTCATTGCAGGCGCAAATGATCTTTCCTTGCTGGTTCCCACGCCGCCATCTTTACGACGAGCTAGCCGGGGCAATAGAACTCGAAATGCAAGAGTCTCTGCGGCATCCAGGGGACCTTTTCGATTCCTCGATCTCCCTGTCGACATTCGCATTATAATCTACGAATCCCTGTTGGGGCCTCGGCCAGGACATGAACTGACGTCTATCAATTACACTACCCACTGGCCCCATATCAACTTCCAAGGCGTTAAGAAGGTTGATGAAGATGCCAGATGCAACTGTCCTCGGCCAGACAGGAATGGGGAGCATGCGTATCTCAGATACACATGCCCTGGCCCCGAATTTCGTCTCTCCACCCGTAAAAGGCTTGACATTTCTGGCCCCCCGAGAGGCCCTAGCATGAGTATACGAAATTCCACCCCCGCTGAGCTTGCCAGTAGTCGGCCTGGCGCCTCCATCCTACGAGTTAGCCGACTGATCTACAACGAGGCTTTCCAGTTTCTGTACAAAGGCCGCACTTTCCATGTCCTCGATGGAGCTTCAAGCGGCCATGGACTAGGTCGTTACCAGTGCTACGCCACCGTCGCCTGGCTGAACATGCTCGCAAAGGAAGCTCGGGCTCGGGTTGAAGGGATCAAGATTCTCCTCGCCCCATACGAGCAGGACTGCGAACTAAAAAACGGAAGGCGATCGTGTGCCGAGCTCTGCCAATACGCTCTTACAAATCTGGAGAGCTTGAAGAGAGTGGAGGTTGAGGTTTACAACGTCGGACGTGCCCATACGTCTGCTGATATTGGAGGAGGGATGCGCGCTGGGCCAGCTCTGGATCTGATACAGCCTCTCTGGACCGTTTTACGTTGTGAGAGAGTAGTGTTGACTGTCAGAGTCACGCCATGGGAGTTCATGACGGGGTTCCAGCATATCAACTATAACGCGGACAATCTGGCGCGCATTAGATCGGAGATGCTGACGCAGGTCGATGTCGATCGCTCCGCGTTGCAGATTCAGGAAAAGCAGAAGACAAGGAAAGTTAAGAAGACTCGGAAGTTGGCAGAAGAGGATGAGAAGATGGAAGACCTTCTGAGCACCATCCTAGCAATTTGAACCCAGAGACGGCTCAACAACATCGAAAGAGCATTAAATGGACGACTGTCCTAATTACAGGATTACAGTGGATCCAATGCTGTCCGGATATGTTGGGAGGATTGAGAGGGTAAGGCAGGAGAGGAGTGCATCTTGGTTTGTTTATTCCGACATGGAAGGCCATTCACTGAAACTTTGAATGGCCCATCGGTACGATAGCTCGATACTATTACGGAACAGCTGCAATGAACCTTGTATCATGCAATTATAGTCCTGCAAATGCTGGAGAAGACGTGATGAAGTGATGAAAGTATAGAACTAAGCTAGCTAAAGGCGCTAAACCCGATATAGATTTCGAGCTCGGCCGTCTCTCCCGAGTTTTTTGGCATCCATTCAATGCACTTCAATCATCAACGCCCACCATGAGGAGGAGTTCTAGTTTCGTGAGGGCAAGTCTTCTTGTTCATCATATACGGCTCTAGCTAATACAAATTTAGGGGTCATCTACCTGGAACATCTGCATCTTTTGCGCGAATGGCTCTGATGGCATCATCCCATCAATTCGCCGCTCAACCGTTGCACAACAGCGCGACCTTCATTACTCTAACAACGCGCCCCAATCGGCCTCTGCTACGCAATTACGACACGATGATCATCAGCAGCCTCCGAGTTCCTCGAACGACTGGGGACAATCGTTCGGTGCCGCAGCTACACCTATAAGCGGACTAAATGCAGAGGAACGGAGGATAAAGGAGAATCTACAGAAACGACGACAGCAGCAGGCTCTACAACAGGCGGCGCTCGCAGCCCGGAGCGCGCCAGCTCCACAACAGCAGGAAAGAGGCGGTTTCGGACTGAGCAGTCCTCTAGGCGGGCTGACGCGGGAAGAGCAGAGGATCCGAGAAGAAATCCAGAGGCGGCAGGCACAGAATGCGTCGAGAACACCACAGAATACAAGAAGTTCACAGGGGCAGGATCGGAGGGGCTTCGGGCTGATCAGTCCTGCTCGAAGGGAACCAGTCCAACAGCCGTCGCGGCCCCCGGGCGAACGATTTACTCTCCGCCGACTTGACTCAACTCACTCTCAAGGGCCCCCTACGCCGGAAGTCCTCCCGATGAATCCAGAGAGAGTGTCTAATTGGTCACATTTGAGAAAGCGGGGCGAAGTCAGTCAGCCTGCTGGGAGTCGAGATGGACCACGAGCTTCAAATTTGGGGAGAAGCGAGCCCGCGGCTGCTAGTAGTGGTTTGGGAGACTTCCTAAAGAGTATGGAAAAGAACCCTCGGCCAAGCGAGCCGCGACGGAAGAGGGATGACGGCGAACTAGAACGGTTGATGGGTGGATTTTCACAGGGGAATAAACAGCCAGACCAACGACAAGCAAGACCCTATGTACCGTTGGCGAGGGAATCAGTCGGAGGCTTCAAATGCTTCAGATGTGGAGAGGCAGGGCATAGAGGAAGTGATTGTCCCACTGTGCAGCAATTCGTACCTACGTCACGTTTGAAATATGGTAGCCAGAATGCACCGCTGCGAGAAGGGCGCAACGACGCGCTATCGGCCACCAACGAACCAAATCAAGCAGCTTCGGCAGAGGCCTCGAGTATCGTCTCTGCTACCGATCACTACGATGCAGAGAAGCGAGCTGCAGCTGAAGCATGGCGACGACGCTCGGCGCGCTTCACCCAGAAGGAGGAAGAGCCTGCGTATGAAAAAGATCGTCGGAAGGGTAGAATGCGCATTGCGCGGTCATCGGCCCAGGAGGATGAAATGGACGAAGGCATGGCCCGGGCAGAACGCAAACGACGAAGGAAAGACGAGAAGAGGAAAGCTCAGTTGACAAGAACCGAGCCAACTCCAATCCAACTTCCAGAGTACATCAGCGTAACGAATCTTGCCTCCGCACTGAAGATTCGAGTGGAAGACTTTGTCCGTAAACTAGAAGAACTTGGATTCGAGGACATCCAGAACGATCACATTCTCAACGCGGAGAACTCTGCTTTGGTAGCCATGGAATACAACTTCGAGCCCATAATACAAGCTGCGGAAGAGGACATCGATCTGCATCCTGCTCCACTGCCCGAGGATGTCTCCATACTACCCGCTAGACCTCCGGTCGTTACGATCATGGGACATGTTGATCACGGTAAGACTACTATCCTGGACTTCCTGCGAAACTCGAGTGTTGCCGCATCCGAATTCGGCGGCATCACCCAGCACATCGGCGCCTTCAGCGTACCCCTGGAATCTGGAAAGACCATCACCTTCTTAGATACACCTGGACACGCCGCCTTCCTATCTATGCGACAGCGCGGAGCAAACGTAACAGACATAGTAATTCTCGTCGTAGCCGCCGACGATTCTGTCAAGCCGCAAACCATCGAAGCAATCAAGCACGCCCAATCCGCCAACGTCCCCATCATCGTCGCCATCAACAAAATCGACAAGGAAGAAGCGAACCCGGACCGCGTGAAGCAGGACCTCGCCCGCCACGGCGTCGACGTCGAAGACTTCGGCGGTGAAACCCAGGTCGTCTGCGTCAGTGGCAAGACAGGCACCGGAATGCCCGCGCTCGAAGAATCCATTGTCACCCTCTCCGAGATCCTCGACCACCGCGCCGACCCTGAAGGGCCCGTGGAAGGCTGGGTCCTGGAGGGCACAACTCGCAAATCCGGGCGCGTCGCTACCCTCCTTATCCGCCGCGGCACCCTACACGTTGGCGATATCCTCGTCGCCGGCACCACCTGGGCGCGCGTCCGCACGCTCAAGAATGAAGCCGGCGCACACATCGACGCTGTCGGGCCCGGCATGCCTGTAGAAGTCGACGGCTGGCGCGAGCAGCCCCTCGCTGGCGACGAGGTCCTCCAGGCCCCCGACGAGCAGAAAGCGTCCGCGGTTTCTGAGTTCCGCGCCGACGCCGAGGAGCGCATCCGCCTCGCCAAGGACATGGAGGCTATCAACGAGTTCCGCCGCGTTGAGGCCGAGCGCATTGAGAAGGAGAAGGCTGTTGCTGCCGCCGAAGCCGCGGGCGAGGACGACCCGGCCGCTGTGGTGGCGGCGGTCGCGAAGATGTCTGGCCCTGAGATCGTTCCTTTCATCGTGAAGGCTGATGTCTCTGGGTCTGTGGAGGCTGTTACGGACTCCATCGCGCCTCTTGGGAATGCTGAGGTCGGCTGCAGCATCCTGCGCTCTGGCGTCGGCCCGCCCTCTGAGTTCGATGTGCAGCATGCTGCGGCAGCGAAAGGGCATATTATCAACTTCAACACAACGATCCCGCCGCAGATCGCAGCGCTGGCGGAGGAGAAGGGGGTCAGGGTGCTGGATTCGAATATCATCTACCGGCTGTCCGAGGACGTGCGGGCCCTATTGAGCGAGCGGCTGCCCCCGACTGTCGTCAAGCGCGTTACCGGCGAGGCGGAGGTGGCGCAGATGTTCAGCATTACGCTGGCGGGGCGGAAGAAGATTGCGATTGCGGGGAGCAAGGTGCGGAATGGGGTGATGAAGAAGGGGGCGTTGGTGAGGGTGGTGAGGGGGGAGGAGAACGTGTACGAGGGTGAGTTATGGACTCTTTGTTCTCTTCTGTTCGTTTGCTAATGGGGCTTAGGTACGCTGTCGTCGCTTAAGAACGTTAAGAAGGATGTTCTGGAGATGCCGAAGAATAGCGAGTGCGGGATTGGGTTTGAGGACTGGGAGGGGTTCGAGGTCGGGGATAAGGTGCAGTGTTATGAGGAGACGAGGGAGAAGAGGTATCTGTGATTGTAACGTTCGGCCCCTTCTCGACTTGTTGTTAATATAGTGGCTACGCCGTGGGCCTACGAAGTAAGCTGCATATAGGACTGGTAGGTGTACGATATATAAACGGACGGACGGATTTGCATGCATCGGCGCGGATGGCGGTTGCGGGAGTCGAAAACCCCTCTTTCACGTGTAGATATATAGCAGCATTGCGGGTGTAGGATAGAATGTATGATATATCATTAGGCTTTTTTCCTAACTCCATTACACGCCGTGTGGCATTGTGAACGCCCCTGATGACCTAACCCAAGAAGCCAAGTAACGCAACGCTCAGATAATATACAACAGCCCTACCGGGGCCTCCCCTTCACGAGTACTCCTCCTCTTCCCAACCCACTCTGCTAATTCTACTGTACAGCAATACGTCTCACACCCCGTTCCGCAACTTCGCCCCCGCCCACAGCACCGGCGCGAGATGTTTCGGCAAATTCAGCCCGAAGAGGGAGGCGAACCAGAGGATTGCGACGACAGCGATGGGCGCGAGGAGGAGCTCGGTGTGGTGCAGGAACGGTAGCGCATTGTAGCCCAAGAATGTGATTATGAAGTAGTAGATGAAGGCGGCTAGGTAGAGGGAGTTGCCGACCAGCAGGGAGACCCAGTGCGAGCTGGCGATGAGCGGCATGAGGAGGAACTGGATCACGTAGAGGAAGACCCAGATGGGGACGAAGGCGCGGATGGAGACCTGGTTAAAGGTTAGCTGAGTTCCAGGGGGTTGGTCGAAGGGGGAGGGGCGTACGTCAAAGCAGTATCCAAATTCTAGTTGCTCTTCCTCCCCGGGTTGCGTGAAGAGGCCTTGTCGCCGACGCCCGGGGAGGCCGGGCACGCCGGGTCCTAGTAGTCGGCCGACGAGGAAGTAGAATGCGGTGGCTATTAGGAGGGAGAGGGCGAGGAAGTGGATGAAGATGAAGACGAGGGTGATGCGGACGGTCCTGCCGAAGCCGTCGGCATAGGCGAGGCCCCAGGCTAGGGATGTGAGGAGAAGGAAGAAGGAAAGAAGGTAGGTGAAGGAGGGGTCGGGGCGGTGCCAGGTGTTTTTGGTTTCTGGGAGAAAGTGTTAGTCGGTGGTTCGACTCGGGGGTGGTTTGGAGGTTGATTGCCTACGTTTCTATATGTTCTGTTAGTAAGAGTTCTTAAACTAGAGGGAGGAAGCTGTACGTGATAGTATATTGACCGGAAGACTTTCTTGGGCGCCCATATTAGACTTGTCATCTCCCATATCGCCATCTCGAAGTCCATCTGGGGGAACTTGAATAGACGCTTGAAGAAGCGCGGCATTCGGACACCTTCGCTGCGGCTTGAGGGCGTCGTTCCGCCGAAATTTGAAGGCCCGCCGCCTGGCCGCGGTAATGATATGTGTGGATTCATGCTCTGAATGTTGGGAGAGGTCTCGGCGGTAACAGAGGAGGAGGAGGAGGAGGAAGTTGAAGCCTGGATGCTTCCGGGGTTGGTCTGGTCGCAGTCGGAAGTGGGTTAATGGGAGGTTCGCGCAATTTCCGTGGAGTGAATGTATAGCGCCCTAATTCGAAGCTCCAGGGCGGAGGGTGCAATCACTATTGAGGTCGGTCGGTGTCTCTATAAATACAGGCGCAGTCGGCGATCGATAAGGCTGTGGTCTACCTACGCTGTCAGCCAGTCCCCGTCGCCCGCTGGTCCAAGCTTTCTAGCGGCTGGCCTTCGTCGTCAACTCTTGTCGTCTCCAACAATCCTCAAAGAACTTTCCCTCACACACCCTCACCACCCTCCATCTGCTGCCTTCGACCTGCGCAGACAAAGCACCCGACGCCTTGTCTTGCCCGCGTCGCTCCAGCGTCCGACACAGTCCTCTCGCGCACGGCTGTTCACTTCACTGTATGTGTCGCCTGCCTCTGGCTTCATCCTCGCGCGACCTTCCACTGACCTACATCCGCCATCGCAGAACCGCAAACCCCCCTCCTCACCACCATGGCTGAGTACGACCCAGAGCGTGCGTTCCTGGATAGCCTGGCCGCCGACCCCTCCGGCGGCTACGCGACCGACAGTCCTGGCCAGCAGCACCCCGTCGCATCTGACGACGATGAGGACTACGATCCCTCTAACCTTATGCCTTCCACAGACTACCCTTCCCATATCCCCAAATCTGCAGCCGGTTCTGTCTCGCCAGCACCGTCAGCTTCAGTACCCGTGAGCCCACCAGCCAACGCAGACTCCCCAGCCAACCGGGTGCCGTCCGAGGCCTCTGAGCCAGTGCCGCAGCAGCGGATAGTGGGTGGTTTTGTCGTTGAGAGCTCAGACGATGAGGGGGATCTCCCATCAGCGAAGCCACGGGCAGCTGATGCCGCGCTCAGAGTGCACGGAAGGGCTTCACCATCTGCACAGCGTTCTATATCTTCAACTCCGTCAAATGCAATTCCGAAGACAAATGTACACATACATAGTGCCTCACAAGATCAAGATGGCTCAGGTGTTCTCTCCACTGGCCTCTCTGACCCTGCTCCCTCGCTTGCTTCTGTCGTTCCTGTTGCGGCTGTTTCCGCTCATGAAAATCTCAAGTCCCCTCTAGTTGCTTCCACTCCTGTTCCAGAAGCTACTCCAGCTCCTCAGGCAGCTGCGTCCTCTCAGCCACAGGCTCGTCTTCCTCTTGACCGCATCGGTATTCTTGAAGATCGTATCAAGGAAGATCCGCGTGGTGATATGGACGCGTGGTTAAGTCTAATCAGTGAATATCGCAAGCGCAACAAGTTCGACGATGTCCGCGCAGTCTACGACCGCTTTTTCAAAGTCTTTCCTACAGCGGTAAGCTTGCTTCTTTCTTTGCTCTCAAGTTCGAAGACTCACTGATGCCCGTTATAGGCCGAAGAATGGGTCAACTACTGCAATATGGAGTTGCAGAACGACGATTTCTACCGCGTCGAACAAATCTTCATGAAGTCTATACAGTCCAATCATCATCTCCAGCTTTGGTCGACATATCTAGACTACGTGCGTCGTCGCAATGATCTTAGTTCAGACCCAGAAGGCAAAGCTCGCGCAATCGTTCAGCAAGCATTCGATTTCGTGCTGGGTAACGTTGGAATTGACAAGGACTCTGGAAATTTGTGGCAAGAATATCTCTCGTTCATCAAGTCTGCCCCTGGCAGCCACACCAGCGGCGACTGGCAGGATCTGCAAAAGATGGATCGGATGCGGAAAGCTTACCAGCGAGCTGTTTGCATCCCTACTCTGCAGGTTCAGAACATCTGGAAGCAGTACGATCAGTTCGAGATGGGCTTGAACAAAGCAGCAGTAAGAGCGCTCTTCCCCTAAGCTAATATCAAGACTAATTCATTGTAGGGTCGAAAATTCCTGCAGGAAAAGTCCGCTGCGTACATGACAGCTCGTAGTTCAAATATCAAACTTGAGAATATCACCAAAGATCTCATCCGCACAACCCGCCCTCACTTACCACCAGCACCCGGATTCGACGGAGATGTAGAGTATCTACACCAAGTCGACATCTGGAAGAACTGGATCAGCTGGGAGAAGGAGGATCCTTTAGTGTTGAGAGACGACGACCCCCCTGCATACCACAAGCGCGTTCTGTACGTATACAAGCAAGCTCTTATGGCACTGCGCTTCTGGCCTGAGATGTGGTATGACGCAGCGGAGTTCTGTTATCAGAACGATCTGGTGAATGAAGGAGACGCATTCCTGCTTGATGGCACCAATGCTAATCCCGAGAGCTCCTTGTTGGCTTTCAAGCGGGCGGACCGCATCGAACTTACGCACGAACCGGAAGAAGGCGAAGAAGGTGTCAAGCGCCGAGGTGATGCCGTGCGAGAACCGTATAACAAGCTTCTCGACGCGTTGTATGATCTTGTCAAGAAGACCAAAGAGCGCGAAGAACGAACCATTACACGAGTCAAAGAGATGCATGCGCAGAATGCACCACAAGATGATTCGGACGACGATGAAGATGATGAGGAGGAAGGCGTGCTGAAGCCCAATGCTAGAGAGGCTGCACTTCAGATGCAGATTCGTGCCATCGAAGCTGGAAACAACGCGCAGACCACTCTTCTCAGCAAGATCATTTCTTACGCTTGGATTGGATTGATGAGGGCGATGCGACGGATTCAAGGTAAAGGCAAACCCAACGGCAATGTTGGAGGATTCCGACAGATCTTCGCGGAGGCTCGTAAGAAGGGACGTGTGCTCAGCGATGTATACGTGACCAGCGCTCTCATCGAGTACCATTGCTACAAAGATCCCGCGGCTACGAAGATCTTCGAGCGGGGCATGAAGCTTTTCCCGAACGACGAGAACTTTGCTTTGGAGTATCTGAAGCATTTAATCGCCATCAACGACATCACCAGTAAGTTACACCTCTATTGGTCTTATCGCGCTTAGCACTAACTTTATTTCAGATGCTCGCGCAGTCTTTGAGACAACTGTCAGCAAGTTGACACAGAAGCCGGAAACGGTCCCACGGGCCAAGCCTATCTTTTCTTTCTTCCACGAGTATGAGTCTCAGTATGGAGAGCTGAGCCAGATCACCAAGCTCGAAAAGCGGATGGGCGATCTCTTCCCTGAAGACCCACAGCTGGCTCGTTTTTCGCACCGATACTCGTCGCCGACGTTCGACCCCACGGTCGTGCGCCCGATCATTTCTCCAGCCACGCAGTCGAAGCCCAAAGGAATGCCGCCTATGCCCATGGCCATGCCTATGCAGCAGCCGGCCGCGCCTCCCATGCCTGCGCCGATGCAGATGCAGATGCCCCTGCCACCGAATCTAATGGCTGTTCCGACAATCGAAGAGGCGACGCCCTCTATGAACCATGTCAGCCAGGCTCATTCGGATCCCTCTCGATTCCAAAACGGCCCAAACATGAATTCACCCCGACCTCCTCCTGCCGTTGCCGCTATCTCAAACTCCCCTAAGCGACCGTTCATGTTTGACGAGGAGGATGGAGAAGCTCAGCCGAGGAAGTTGCAGCGGGGCGAGTCGCCGTTGAAGGGCGCAGCGGGACGTCGACTTGATGCAGCGAGGCGGAACCAAGCTCAGCAGGGCGGGCAGTCTCAATACAACATCCCTCAAGCCCCCCAGCCATCTCTTCCGCGAGAACTCACGTTCCTCTTGAGCATCATTCCTGGGGCTCACACGTACAGAGAGACTCGGTTCATCCCAGAGAGACTGGTTGATCTCATTCGCCGTACCGACATGGACCGTACTGGCCCGCCACCCGTCGTGGCTCCTTCTCCTGTCTACAACCAACAGTATCCCCCGCCTCCGCAAGTGCAATTTCCCGGAGCCCCAGGACTTCCTCCCTACTCCGTTCCCGGTACGTATCCAATCAACAGCTTCTTGCCCTCATGGACGACTAATTGGCCCCAAGGCTTTCCATACCAGCGATGAGTCACCACAGAGTGACACCAAGACCGGTAAATGGAAGCATCTACTGTACAAATAGGTTCAAGTGGGTGTTCACATTTCAATCTTCTCCCCATGGACTACACACTACACCGGGCGGCTATCATGAAGGACTAGCGCCTTTTCTTTCTGGACTCTTTTGGTGGCTTGGTCTCTCCTAGACCACCGATCTTGCATACACTCGGCGTCTGGTTCTTGGCCCACTGGTGGCTATTAATGGCTTTCGACTTGACGTAAGAAAGCGATGTTCTTTCTGTCGGTGCACTCCTTGGAGCGATGAGAGGCGGTTGAGCCGGGCGTCCGGCGGCTGGGCGTCGGCGGCTGGGACGTGGATTGCATTTGGCGGTGGGCTTCCTACTGATATTGGAGGCTGGTTGATTGATCGGCCTTGTTGGTTTTGTTTTTACCACTTCTGAAGCGATGAGAGATGGATCCAGCGGGGAGATTGCTGGTATTTGGGTATCTTTGCTTCATGGTCTTCCTATTGCTCCTTCGAGCGCCGAAGGATGGACTGGACTACACTAGGCCCTGATGGGCATCTTATGGATTGCATTTGCGCGGTGGTCATACTGCTACCGATACTTGAGGCGAGGCGCCTCGAATACATCAAAAGTTCTTGTTGAATATACCCTTCCTTGTGTAATGCATTGCTGTTGCGATTATTATGATATACTGTGAACTCGACTGGGTCGTTTTATCTGCATCATCTAAGCATCACTACTATGACAGCGTCCTTTCTTTTAGAAGATGTTCTGTAGTATCACTAGCCGTTTGCGGGCTAGGGTGGGTGTCTCGTGCCCCTATCTCCACTTTTCATCCCGACGTTCCAACATCATCCATCATGCTGTCACACGCGGGAAGCGATTGCCATCGCCGCATTACAGAGAGTAGTCATACATGAACTGCAAGATGTGATTCAACGCGTAGATTTAGCAGAGGGCGTTTAGTTTGCCTCAAGAACAGTAGGTGGGAGCGTTGACGCGGTATAGGGTAGAATTGCTGTAGAACCTCATAGCCAAGCTGTAGTAAGAAGAAGGTACTCGTGATGAGTCCTTTGCCATGATCCAAGAAGCTGTAGTCGTTTCATATTCCCATCTCTACACTCTCAAGGTTCTCCCCTCGTCGATTTCCAGTCTCTATGGGGCCAGCTGCAGCTTCCCGTTTCCCAATCCTGATCTTCCAAATCCGATCTCTCAAGGCTATCCTCACTATCGTGCTCACTTCCACCTGCATCCTCACCTGTATTAGGCAACAGCCTCTTTCGCGGGGGATAGGGAGCAATTCGACTGCAGTAGCCGTATATAAACTACCTCCACCACCCCTTCCGTCTCTTCCACCTTCAACCAACAACAACTCTTCCTTCCTTCCCTACTCCAACTCTTCCTCTCTTACTTCGCCAGCTCGTGCAGGTCACTACCCTCTACACAACACAATCCTTACTGCAAACAGCTCTTGAAGCTCACCAGCACTGTAAGTTTCCGGTGGTGATCTCCAGCACCTAACGACGCGCTCGTTGCTGAGTCAACCGACGCTTTTGCAGCTATTCCTCATCATCAAGCACGCGAACTGACATCACCTTCTCCAGACCTCTACCCAACACCTCGCTAGCTTCCTAGCTCGAGTCAAGACAAAAGTTGTACGTTCCCTCCCTCCGTTCGCTTCACTTGCACGTCCGCCGGCCTTGGTTTCTCCGCTCTTCCGGCTGCAGAAACTTCTACTTCGCCGTTTCACTCTCTCACCAGCCTCCGTCTCCACTACACCCTCCTACTGGACATCATCTCCACAAGCCATCGAAGCTCGTCGCCTGCCGCTTGCCGTGCTCTCTACGCTGGTCTCTCATCACTAACTCGTACCAGACCAGAAGCAACAATGGCCGGTCCAGCCAAAAAGCGCGCTCAGGCGGAGCAGAGCAGCAGCAGCTCCTCCGATCATCAGAAGTCGTCTCGCAATGCCGGTCGTGAGGGCCCTCCTCAGCGTTCGTCCCCAACCACCCTCCAGCGTGCCTCACCGCAATCAATTCCACGCGTCGATGGCAACCGCGACACGCAGGGCGGCGTCTCTGGCCGTCGGCCTCTGCCAATCGAATATTCGAACCTGCGCAACCTGTCGGATGCTCTGGGTATGATGGGATGGGCCATCGCTCGCGGAGTAAGTTCATATTCTCTGTTTGTCTCATGATGCTCGCCATCTCCTTCAGGTTTGTTGTCGCGCATCTGCATATGATTGCCATCACCCCTGCCCACTTCAACTGTCATACTCTGCCTCCTGTCTCTACCCAGCCAATCATGTCAAGCCCTCAGTACAGTCTGCGGTCGCTCGCGGTCGCAGACGGTACCTGGCGCGGTCGCTGGCGGTACCATCTGCGGTACTTGCCCGTGCACCAACTCCCCCTGGCATATATAAGGCCGTTGTAGTACAGTTCAGAGCTCAACTTTCCCATCCTTCTTTCTCTCATTTTTCATCTCCCCCATCGGTTTCCTATCCCCTCCGGCACCTTTCGCCTTCCTCCCTCAATCCCATCCCATTCAACATGTCAAACCCTACTGTCACCCCGTCTGGGCCAGAGCCCAACAATGTTCGATGCTGTCAGGACTACCTGGCATTTGTCAAGATTGATGCGCTAACCGGAGAACGTAAGGTGGAGCTTCAATCGACTTGCCCGCCTCGTCCCAAGAAGGCCAACACCTTGGGCCGAGAGATTGCCGTTACGCTGAACACCTACAATCTCTTGGGCATGCCCACCAAGACCGCATATCAATATGATGTAAGTCCAATCCATCTCCTATCTCCCATTTTGATGTTAATAAGCTAACGAATGTCGGTAGATCACCATCGTCAGCCAGAATCCAGCCAAGGGCGCCACCCAGACCGACCCTCCCAAGCGTGGTCTCGTCAAGAAGATCTGGGAGTCCAATGCCGTGAAGCAAGAACTCGGCGCCGACAACATGTGGCTTCACGATGGCAACAAGCTTGCTTGGTAAGTGTCCTTCTGTCTCATCCTAGGTCATAGCTAACCGCAGCCAGGTCATCCTTCAAGCTCCCCCGCCCGGAACATCGTATCCAGGTCGACCTCGACCAGGAAGAGGGCCGAGCCAACGTCAAGAAGGGCAAGGAGAATCGCCACAAGATCTACGTTCGCTTCACCAAGAACGTAGACTTCTCCGGCCTTCAAGCCTTCTTCGAGGGTCAGGCTCCCTGGTCTGAGGCCTGCATCGACACGATCAACTTCTTCGATCATGCCATGCGCGAGTACCCCTCCCATCGCTACACCCAAATCAAGAAGAACTTCTTCCAGCGTGGCGAGAAGCGCTTCGCCCTCGGAAAAGGCATTGAGGCCTTCAAAGGAGTGTTCTCCTCCATCCGACCGTCTCTCTTCGCCAACTCTGTTCGTGGCCTGTCTGTGAACGTCGACGTTGCCAATGGAACTTTCTGGATTGCCCAAGATCTCGGCAAGGCCCTGCTGGATGCATTTGGCTGCTCATCACCCGCCCAGCTCCAGGGGAAGTTTGCCCAAGCCAAGGCCACCAATCCTGGCGGTTTCGACGGCTCGCTCTTCAAGCGCGATCTGAAGCGCTTCTCCAAGCTTCACGTCGTCGACACCCATCGTCCCGAGCGCGGTCAATGGTGCATTGACAAGTTCATTGCCCAGGACTGCACAGAGAAGAAGTTCGAGCTGAAGGGAGCGGGAGACGAGAAGGGAGAATGGATCACCATCTTCGACTACTTCAAGCGGACCTACAATATCACCTGCACCCGTGGTATTCCTCTCGTTAAGATGACCAAGGGCAAGGACACTTACCTGCCCGTCGACGTTCTTCGCATTGAGGCGAACCAGCGCTACAACTCTAAGCTGGACGAGGGACAGACCTCTAACATGATCAAGTTTGCCGTCACCTACCCCAAGGAGCGCTGGGCTGCTGTCGAGGCCGGAGTCAAGCTTCTTGACTGGCAAAAGGACCCCTACCTCGCCCACTACAACATCAAGATCAACCCAGTGCCTGTTGAGGTCAAGGCCCGTCTATTGCCATGCCCGGATGTCACAATGACTGGAGGTTCAATCAAGGCTGGCGCTGGCCCAGCCAAAGGACGCTGGCGCATTGACAAGATGAAATTCCTTACTCCCAACACCCAGCCTCTTCGATCTTGGGGTATCTGCGTCATCGGCGGTCCGCGTTCTCTTCCACCTGATGCGGCCAAGAAGTTTGCCCAGCTCCTTGTTACCACATACAAGGGCCATGGTGGCAGATTTGGACCTGGCGGCGAGGACCCATGGATTGGCCCGGGCAACCTTGCTCAGGGTGGCGAGATGATTAACTCTGTCTGGCAGGCCACTGGCAATAAGTTCACTTCTCGGCCGCAGCTCCTGGTCTTCATCGTCAACGACAAGAACATTGATGTGTACCGCCGCATCAAGAAGTCGTGCGACTGCCGCTTTGGCGTTGTCTCCCAGGTCCTGCAGTCCGCTCAGTGCGTCAAGTTGGACTCCCAGTATGCATCGAATGTCTGCATGAAAATCAACGCCAAGCTGGGCGGTTCCACCTCCAGGGCTACTGGTACTGCCCTTGCCCGAGTGAACCCCAAGTTTGCGACAACCTCGATGATGTGCGTGGGCGCCGACGTCTCCCACCCAGCTCCAGGATCCGGTTCTGCTGAGGCAGCATCCTTCGCCGCCATTACCGTTTCTCAAGATCTGCACTTCGCTCGCTACACTGCCGAGTGCAACACCAACGGTCGCCGCCTTGAGATGATCACAACCCAGAACATCGACACCCACTTCAAGAACCAGGCCAAGACCTGGATCATGAACTGCGGCAAGGGCTCCGCTCCCAAGCGCATCTTGTACGTTCGTGATGGTGTGTCTGAGGGCCAGTATCAATATGTCCTGGAGCAAGAGGTCAAGGACATGAAGGCGGTTATGAATGAAATCGCTCCCGGATCCAACTGCAAGTTTACTGTGGTCATTGCGGGCAAGCGCCATCACATCCGCTTCTTTCCCAAGGCCGGTACTGGAGACCAGCGCACTGGCAATGCCATGCCTGGCACCCTTGTCGAGAACGGCTGCACCCATCCCTTCGAATGGGACTTCTATCTCTGTGCCCATGCTGCTATCAAAGGAACCGCTCGCCCGATCCACTACCAGGTCATCCTGAACGAAGGCGACTTCGGCGGCGAGGAGCTCCAGCAGTTCATCTTCGAGCAGTCCTTCCAGTATGCTCGTTCCACCACCCCAGTCTCTCTCTTCCCAGCTGTGTACTACGCCCATCTGGCAGCTGACCGTGCTCGCGCCCACGAGAACACCACTCCCGTCTCTTCTGGCAAGAAGGGTGACAAGAAGGGCGAGGACGGCAAGACCGAGACCTCTGGCAGCTCTGGCACTGGCAAGCCGACCACTGAAGTCAACCCGCTCGTCCCTCTCAACATCTCTGGCGGTCTGCAGAACGTCATGTGGTTCATCTAGATGGACTGCAACCGAGAGCACTACAACCGAGACGACACCCTCTCTCTTCTTCCATAGTTCTCTTGACCGGTGGAAGGGCGGCTTAATGATTATTCAGAGTGGCACTCTCTCTTTCCTTTTGTCACTGCGAGCGATGTATCCCCTGACTCTTCTTGCGATCTCGGCTTCCTCACATCTGAATTGCGACTCGGATGTCAAACAGGCTTGGTGGGTTGAGTTGGCTTGTGGCAAGGTTTTTTGAGAATAGCTCGGGGAAAAGCTCTGGTGGATATGGGGTTCGTGGTGACTTCTCTTCCGGCGGAAGTCCTCGATGAGATAGTTCGAGGCGAATAGGTAGACTCCGACTTAGGAATACCTTAAAAAACATTTGAGTTTGATCATCCATGGGCTAGGTTTGCTGTGATGTGGTGTTTGTGGTGACCGGGTTGTTTGCGGAGAGAAAAGGAATACCTGAGAAAATGCTAACAAAGACTTTACAGCTTCATGAAGAGGAGAAAGATGGAAGGGGTGCTGACTTTTGTGAAGCAACGGAAGAGGATGGTGATGCGGAAGTTCATATGTAAGTTTGGAAACGGTGCTAGTGAGACGGACACAATAGCGGCGGCAACAATAGCAAGCACGACAATAGGATTACGGCTTTGGAGAGATCTAAGGGAAAGAGAGTGATGAATTATGATATTTGAAGTTGGCTACAGATAAAAACGAGCTATAGAGAGAGAAACGCGACTTCAACGCCACGGTTCCCAAATACTTTGCATCACGACACGGGATGGGTCTGTCGAAGTGACATGGAGCGACGTTTTTACAACTTACTCCTTACTTCGTGGCTGCGGGTGGCGACGAAGAGCGTAGCTACGGATCGGTACCTTCCAGAGAAACCTCATGCGGAAACAGCAGCGCTCATGGAAAAGATATAATCACGACTCTGATTCTCTCCGCATCGCGACACGCGAGAGGTCATCAAGAAACCATCCCGAACACGCCCCACGACTGCCTACCAGCTTCAAACCCATATCTCCATCGCGCCCCCACAACCCACCAACAACCACGAACCACTCCAGCAGTTCCAAACATCGCGGGCGTCGAACTCGTAGCCACCACTTCCCACCCACCCACCCCTTCTCCAGATATATATTTCCCGTCTACGACTTCTTCCACCGTACCCTGCCCACCCACTTAACCCAATTCCCCACATCCTCCCTCCCCCTCAACAGCTCCACCGTATACCACTCCCTCGCCAACTCCTCATTCCCCGCGCACCGATGCACAAACGAGTGGCACGCCCGACACAACCACGCCACCCGCCCCAACTCCTCCGCCCTATGCCACCCCCTTTTTAACACCCGCGCGTGCGTGCTCTTCGGGATCAGGTGGTGGTACGTCGTCGGGATCCAGTCGCGCTCGCACAGCTCGCAGGCGTCGGTGCGCGTGGTGGAGGGCGGCGGGGGCGGGGTGGTGGCGGTCGTGATATAAGCGGCTAGAATGGGGCCGAGGAAGGGGGGTAGGTCGACGGCGGGGTTGTGGTGGGGGGAGGTGAGGAGGGCGTAGGAGGTAAGGGAGTCGGTGGTGGAGACGGGGACAGCGGCGATTATGGAGGAGAGGGTGGAAGGGGGGAGGGGGAGGGCGTAGGTGGATTGTAGGGATGGGGATGCGGTGGAGAGGGCGTGGGTTAGGGTGCGGAGGGAGGGGGGGAGGGAGGTGAAGATGTCGGTGGAGAGGTACTGGGGGGGTTGTTAGATGGGTTTATATAGTTGGAGAGTATTCTGAAGTACCTCTATGAATTCGCTCAGGTCTTCGGCGTCGTTCGGTGGGGAGGGCGGCTCTGGCTCTGGTTCCGAGTCCTGCTTCACGTCGGTGGTTTTTGAGGGCTTCTTGCTCTTTTTCTCCCTTCTACGCTTTTTGGGTTCCTTCTTGGGCGGCGCTGCGAGGATGCGTAGGACAGGCTCCGAGACACAGTCGCGAAAGATCTCGTAGTTTGTCTGCTCGTCGGCGGGGATCATGGAGGCCATGGTTGTTTAAGAGGGTGGCTGGCTTTGCAATTGCGCGGGGACGAGGTGGATGAACGCATTGCTGAAGGGTTGCGGATGGTGATATATACGAATCGGGCTGGGAATCGAGGAGCTGAGGTTGATGATGGTTGGTCGTTCGAAGGGCAGGAAGCGAGACGAAAGGGCGGCGCCGCGAGCCAATCAGAGAGCAGCGAATTTGGATTGGTCGTAAGGCACACTTTCATATACGTAAATGGAAATCTAGGGAATACATAGGGCGTACTTTCAGCTCGTACTCGGGAGATGATTCATGATTAAGTTCTGTGTCGTGCTGCAGGAGTTGTCTTTGCGTAAAGGGCTGAGACGTGACACACAGCGTTGCCTAGAGCTGCGAAGGGTGGTGTAACGGGCAAGCTTTGGAATATTATGGAGAGACGAAGCTGTAGGTTAGCAGATTGAACGAATGCTTCTAAGTCAGAGCGAGAGATGCCTCTGCCCAAGTCTGCAGCGGAGGACGTCTATCCATTGCTAATCTCTCTGCTTCGACATATTGCCTGGCTACCCTATGCAAGAAAAGGAGGTCTTCTTTCCTCTTCGATACCCTCCCCCATGGCTATCAAAATCAACAAAGGAAATCCACCCATCGTCATGCATACACCGTCTCTCAAAGACCGCCCTTCAAGGTGTAGGTGTTCATGGCTTCTTCTTCCCACCCTTGCCTCCCTTCTTGCCCAACGCTGCCTCCCTCATTCTCTTCTCCCTATCCAACTGCTCGGCTTTACTCTTGTCCTGCTCCGCCTTCTCTTCGGCCTCGGCCTTCTTCCGCGCTGCCTCGGCCGCCCTTCTCTCTCTCACAAGCGACAGCCTCTCCAAATCCGCCCTCGCCTCATCCGTCTTCCCCTCCGCATGCAGCTTCTGGTATCTCTCCTTCGCCTGCTGCGCCTGCAGCGCCTCCCTCTCGCGCCGGCTCAACTGCCCAATTGGCGTCTTCGCCTTGTCCTTGCTGACAGCCTCGGCGTCCGCGGGGGTGGCTAGGGTGGCGGCCTGCGTCCGCGCTTTGGCGCTGTGGTTGGGATTGGCGGGCATATCACCGTCTTCTTCCTCGTCTTCCTCTTCGGAGGAGGAGGGCATGTCACCTGGGGCGGCGGACTTGGCATTCTGCTTCGCGATGGCGGCGGCCTTGCGGGCTTTGGTGGCGGCTTTGCGTTGATCGCGGTTTAGGGCTTCCTTGGGGTTGGATTCGTCGTCCGAGGACTCTTCTTCGGAAGATTCCTCGTCCTCATCGTCGTCTTCGGATTCTTCGTCGAGGGTTTTGGGTTTGGCGTCCTACAAGGGGAAGAGGGTCAGCGGTGTTCTTTGAGCGCGTGAAGTGATTCGTGGGAGAGTAGGGATTGCTTAGAGGCTTGGAGACCCATTCCTCGACCTCGTGAAGGGACTGAACGTGAAAGTAGACTTACACCCCACATGCCTATGACCTCTCCATCAGCATTCAGCGGCTGCAGATCCCTCGAGAAGTGCTTCCCTCCTACAATGACACCATGTGTTAGCTACCGTTTACTATAGCGTCTGTCCACCAGAAGTCTCCTCGGTAGACTATAGGGTGCGCTCACCACCACGCTTTGGCTTGCTGAATTTTCCGCCACGGCCACGGCCTCCTGCGCTGGATGACATGATGTCTGAGTATTACTTCTTGGAAGTATGGCCTAGAAGGGATATTTGTCGATCGTGTAGGGTCGTGTGCGTTCGAGTTCGAGGTCGCTGGTGTTGGTGGAAGAGTCACGGCTGTGTGTGGTGTGGGGAATGCAAGCAGGCAGTGGGCAGGGAGGCAACGCTGCAAGGCTTGCCCTATTCTCACAACCAAAAGGAATCGTTCAAATATCTCCTCGAATATGCTTTTCACGCACACAGAGAGTCCACACAGATTCACTATTTAAGCCGTCCTCGTCCCTCTGCCAACGCACCACAAAACACATCACCCCTCCTTCCCCCACTATCCCAGCCTAACCGTATCCGCCCCAGCCGCGCTTTCCCCAATCTACGCTAGCTCCCGCTTATGTAATCTCCCAACGCCCCCAAATCAAAAATTTCCTCGCGTCTCCCTCTTCCCAATTACATAAAACTACACCCTCCATATTCACTCTGCGCTCCCATTCTCCCTGGGGCTGACTGGAGGGGAAAGTGGACGGGAAGAAGGAAACTGCGTTCAAGACTTACCACCCGGCTCTGTGTGTCCTCGGGCTTTGGGGGCTGGGTAAATTTGTGCGGACGGGACAGATTTTGCGACGGAGTGAAGATTTGCTGCTCGGTGTCTAAAACCAGGGACAACAAGACTGCTACGATGCGAATGGAATTCACAGAAGGTCCATTCTACTGCTGCTTGTAGCCTGAAGCTGGGGAACGGACGAAAGTGGGTGGGAATCGCTGGCCAGGAATGCTTCGCACAGGTCCGCAACCTTCAATCCGCTAGTCTTCCAAGGTTTGATGCTGTGGCATCTAGTGAGGACGCAATGAAGATGAGCCTCCGACTTTGGCTGTGTGGATTGTACATGTCATGGTTCTTGACCGACTACAGCGCGTCGTGATGCGGAGAGACCGGAGCACTGTGTTGTCGAGGACGTGATTCTTCCCACTCGAGATAGAATCTTGAACAGGCTGTCACAGGAGAGATACTTTTGAGCTACCAAACAGAGTTGCAGTTGCCATGAGTGCAAATATCCATTTCGACTTCGTCGATCACGTATCGATTCATGCCCAGATTGCATGCTCTTTGAGCGTCAACCTAAAATCAGGAAGGTTGAAGCAGCGAAGCCAACTTGATGCCTCTAGAACGCCATCTTTTTTGCTACTTTCAAGATATGCATCTGCCAGACCAGACATTATTCTCTTGAAAGCATAGTGAAGATTCATAGTCTTGCGTGGCCTTGGAAGTATTGATAAAGGTCACGTGAACAACATCCCAGGATACCCACCCAGAAATTGAGGCCGCTCGGCTGACGCGCGTCAAGACCAGGCTGCTATCTCGAAACAGCAAAGCGAGATGAGGCCGCAACAAATACATACGACGCTTCTACCGACTTTGTCCCGATGATACGATTGCTCTGAAAATATAACCCTACCTTAGATTGCTACCCTTTCTCCCTTGCATCCGTTATTTTCTTTTCTTCGTTTGTTCAATTTTGGCCTCGACTCTTTCTGAGCTTCCTGGCTCGTTCTACTATTCAAAATGAAGCTCTCTTCTCTTATATCTTTATCAAGCACGCTTTCTATTGCTCTCTCAACCTCAACTCCATCAGACCCCGCCTCGGACGAAGTTCGAAATGCAAACCATATCTTCAATGCGATCCACTCCTCGATGCGCCAATGGGGTTCCTCGCTGAATCACAATGGAATGTCCTTCTTCCTTGCGACGGTGCCGGAGGGGACGCAGTTGTATCATGGCACGTCGAAGGAGGAGCGTGTTGACGGCATGGAGTGGTTGGCGTTTGAGCCAGAACACTCTCTGGTCTTTGCGCGCGGGAGGCCTGGTCCTGGAGGTCCTGGAGGAGGCCGTCCAGGTAAGCCTCCAGGTGGGGAGATGGAGGAGGACCTTACGAAGGGACATCGGCCGCCTCCTCCTGGATACCGGCCGCCTCCTGGGCATCCACCACCTGGGCCTCCGCCTCCTGGGCACCCTGAATCTCCACCTCCTGAACCTCACGGGCATCCTCCTCTTAAACACCCTCCTATGATAATGAAAGAAGAAGCGCAAGACTTCCCTCCACTACCTCCACTGGGTTCACAGCATCCATTGCACGAAAGCCCGGGCGATGGTCAGCCCCCAAGATTCATCGCCGGCTGGCTGCACACTTACAAAACCAATAAGGATTTTAGACTCCTATATGTAGACGGCATGTCTGCGGGGAAAACAGACAACGGCACCCTGGACTCCCAAGATTTCGTCCTGCTCAATGAAACCGAGCCTCATCGTTACATGTGGGAATATGAGCGCGCACGCGGTATGTGCGAGATGGCGCAGAAAGAGTGGGAGGGGCGCATCGATGGTATCCTTCGCATGGAAGCCGGCTTTGAGATCATTTTGTGCAACTTTTCCAAAGATGTCGACCTAGTACGTGCTACGCGCGCTGCAGGGCCTGATGATAGGAATGATTTGGGCGACTTCTCCGGCAAGATGGGCCATTTCCGGTATATGCAGGCCGTTACAGACAGATATCCGGGCATAGGAGGCGAGAGGGTGCGACTCGACTATGACCACTTCGTTTCAGCCTTCGCTTACCCTCTCGACCTCTTCCTCTTAGCCTCAGGAAATGACGAAGAGCCACCGCTGCCACGACTCCTGAATGTTTCATTCGACAATCTCGCTTCAATCCGCTCTGCGGTTCGTAACATGATTCTCTCCCACGACGCCGTCACCGCCGCACGTGAGTCCTTCGATTGGCAAAGAACTGCCGACATGATAGTCGCTCGCTATTCCAAGCCCCTCCAATACCTGACGTCCGACCCAATTCGCACAAACACAACCCTTTTCTCCATCTACCTCGAAACCCTCTTACGACCCTTCATCGACTACGACGCCCGTCCCCCTTTCGCCGAAGCCGCCCGCTGCTCTTCCCAGTTCGTTTCCAACGTACCCGCCGCCAACAGTTCCCTCGCCGCGGGGGCCGTCCGCGCCATCGCCGATAGGATCTGCAGCGTGCTGTCGTCAGCACTCGCAGCCGTCTCCGATGTAAGCGATGCTGATGCCACGGATAGGAGGACAGAGGAGGCGGGGTTGGTCAGTGCAGTGTCTGCGTTAGATGGCTTGGTGGATTATCTGCAGTGGACCAGCTGGAAGCAGTGCCGCGGGTGCGGGGATGATGAGGTTTGCTTTGTGCCGATCTGGCCGTTTGGGGCGATTGAGGACCATAAGAGGCCTCGATGTCTGGATGCGGATATGTTAGGACATAGGATGGGGTATTGGGGGCAGATGGGTAGGCCACCGCCGGAGAAGGGAGGAAAAGGAGGAAAGAGGAATTTACAGATGTGAGGGTCGAGAAGTTGGGTAAAGAGATGACTTTGCTTTTTGTATATTCCCCCCCTTACAGTGTCATTCGCTTCCGCAAGAGCTTCTGCCGTACCCTTTCATTCGGATACCCATATACGTCTAGTAGTCTCTCATGTATACACCTTCTGCCCTGTAGCTTCTATCATTTGAGATCGAGTCACTTTCTATTGGGGTCTTTTCTGCCATTGTTGTTATCATTTACGTTCTATCAATGATATCCAAGAACGAGGTTCTTTACAAACGCGTACCATCGTCTAAGTTCTTTGATACGTTATCGAGAGCGTGCATGCTGAGGGAAAAGTCGCTCGTACTACCCCAAGAGGATGTTACATACTTCGCGGTGATTAGCTGGAGGAGGAACTGCAACCTACAACATCTCACGTAAGCGACATGGTGATCCACAGTCATACCGCCTATTCAAAGGCATAAAACCATACATTTATTTTCTTTGCATTTGATGTGTGTAATTGGACTATTATTGGCTGCGGTGGGATCGCCAGCTAAGTAAGCATTTAAGTTAATAGATTCAAAATGTTGTCGCTCTTCTATATAGCTGCTGAACCTGCTAATCGCAACGCCAATCTTCAAGGTCAAGGCTAAGAAATTAACTTCAAATATGGCGACCTCCGAAGAATCGTTCGATTTCATTATCATTGGGGGCGGAACAGCTGGTCTAGTAATCGCGAATCGCCTTTCAGAGCTCCCACACCTCCAGATCCTCATCGTCGAAGCCGGCGAAAATCGCAACTCGGATCCGAAGATCCAAGTGCCTGGGTACGTGACGCAGCTGTTTGGGGATCCGAAATACGACTGGTCTTTCAACACAGTGCCTCAAAAGTCACTCAATGGGCGAGTGATAAACCACCCTCGGGGAAAAGGTGCGAACAACATGCCATGACGTCCAAATTCTTAGCTCTAATCACAACGCGTAGTCCTCGGTGGCTCTAGTGCCATAAACGCAATGTCAACAGTCTATCCTTCGCAGAAGATGTTCGACCTGTGGACTGAGCTCGGGAACACTGGCTGGGACCGCAACACCATGGCCCCCTACTACAAGAAATTCCAGACCTTCCATCAACCCAGCGCTGAGCTTGCAAAGGAGCTCGACATTGACTACATGGACTACGCGCTTTATGGAAAGGACGGACCCGTTCAAACCGCCATCTCGAGCTTCACCATGCCGCTGACGAGACTCCTTGGCGCAACGCTGAAGGCTCTAGGCCACAAGGCGACGAAAGATCCCATCTCTGGCGAGGCAGTTGGTGCGTACAGCTGCCCGAGTTATATCGATCCGAGGACTGCTACGAGAAGCCATGCGGGAGTGGCTTATTACGAACCCGTCAAGTCGAGGCCGAACCTACATCTAAAAGAGAACGCCCTCGTCGAGAAGATAGTCTTCGAGAAACCAACGGACGGACTTGTCATCGCCACCGGGGTCCAGTACACCATAAACGGCATCCGCCATATCTCCCACGCCAGCCGCGAAGTGATTCTTTGCGCCGGCGCCTTCGGCAGCCCAGCTCTCCTCGAGCTCTCCGGAATCGGCGACCCAGCCCTCCTCACCTCCCTCAACATCCCCGTCGTCATCGCCAACCCCAACGTCGGCGAAAACCTCCAAGACCACGTCATGACCACCCTAACCGCCGAAGTGCTCAACCCCTCCGACTCCCTCGACTCCCTTCGTGACCCCACTAAGCTCGCCGAAGCAATCGCCGCCTACACAACCCACCGCTCCGGCCCCCTCTCCGCCGGCTTCAGCGCCATGGCCTACCTCCCCGTCCCGGGCGATGCCGCAACCCTCGCGTCTCTCGTCTCCACCCACCTCACCAACGCCCCTGACCCCCTTCCAGGACCCCAGCGCCTGCAAGCCCAGCATCTCGCCTCCACCCTCCTCTCCCCAACCCCAGACAGCATGCTCTCCCTCAGCGCCGCGGCGGTGGAAATCTTCCCCATCCACTCCCCCTCCGGCACAAACTCCATCTCCCTCGTCCCCGCCCTCATGCACCCCCTCTCCCGCGGCACCGTTCACGTCGTCTCCCCCTCTCCCTCTAACCCGCCGCAAATCAACCCGCGCTACCTCTCCCACCCGCTCGACCTCGACGTCTTCGCCCGCCACCTGCTGTTCTGCAACTCGCTCTTCTCTTCTCAACCCCTAACGTCGATGTTGAAGGAGGGCGGGAAGCGGACGCCGCAGCAAGGGCTGCAGACGTTGGAGGAGGCGAAGGCGTATGCGCGGGAGAGGGCGGTGACGCAGTTCCATCCGTGCGGGACGTGTGCGATGATGCCGCTGGCGAGAGGGGGAGTGGTGGGGGAGAAGCTGGTGGTGCATGGGACGGGGAATTTGAGGGTGTGCGATGCGAGTGTGTTTCCGATCGTGCCGAAGGGGCCGGTGACGAGTTCGGTGTATGCGGTTGCGGAGAGGGGGGCGGATTTGGTGAGGGAGGATTTGGGATGAGGGGGTTGGGAAGGGGCTATGGCGAGGAGTTTGGTAAGCTGGGCGTGGTGGAAGGAGGTGGGCGTTGAGTGCGCTGCTGGATGTGTATGCCTGGCTGGCAGTGTTCGATGAGCTGTTACCTGATGAGGTGCAGAGCTTTTAGCTAGTTTGGGTTTCTGATGATGGATGTACCATGAGTAGGTCATGGGCGACGGACGTCCGCGCTAAATACTTCTGTAGAAGGAGGTTTTGATTAAGAGGGGAAGCTGGTTAGGTGCAATGTGCCCCCGTTTCTACTCTTTTAAATTTTGCAGTACTGGACCATAAGTCTGGGCGCACGAATCTGTCCCTCCTTGATTTCCAACATTGCTCATTCGACAACACCACTGCTGGGGTTTAGCCTGGCTGCTGAGCAGCCATGTGGTCAATAGGCTGTCTAATCTACGCTGCTTGAGAGGTGATATCGCTCTCGAATGGCTGAGTTCCTATGGGGTAACCTCAAGCAGTGGCAAACCAGTGTGCCCAAAAATATGGCTTGTCACTGTACGTTGGGCGTGGAGTTCTGAAGCAGCATAGGGACGAGTACACCGGCCAGTGACGATCGAACATCCCAAGGCTGCTGTTGCGACAGGGCCTGAAATTCGAGTCGCTTCTTTGGGATACTTGGGTAAGGAATCCTAAGTTGTTCCCTCGCCATTCTCCTTGAATGAGGATTTACTCAAAGGATTGCAAAGTGTGGAGTGGATACGCTGCGCCCCACCGGCCCCGCCCCAGGTGCCAACACCTGCACGAATACGCTGAGCAATACGCCACGATGGAAGCGTCTGCGTCTCGGCTTTGCGCCTTTTTTTCTGATATGATGAGAAGCTGGTGCATAGCCTCGCGGAGTGGAACTTCGGAGCGGGATTCGTGAAGAAATCCGGTTGAGCACTTGATGATCGTTGGGGCGGATAGACGATATGCTAGTACAGGGTGGCTAGTACAGGGTGAATTGAGTGTTACTTAGCGTTTGGTCGTTCGTGGGTCTACCACTATCGACACTAGCGTGAAAGGGTGTATTCGAGATGTGCGAAGGAGATAGCGGAGGATGTGATCCGTGGACTAGGAGGTTTGAGTGAGCAACTGCTGTACTAAGACTTGACTCATGCTCTTGCAGATTTATGCTAAGACATGACTAGTCGGTGTACTAGATGTCTGCTTAGCGAACAATCCCAATGGTGATGGTTAATAACAGTCTCGTAGTTGATAGCTGGTCTGAGACCTCTGGTGCCAGCAGAGTCCTGCTAGCTGGAGTGTGGAGTGCGTTGTTCGATATGCGCAGCTGAGATGTCAGTACTGATTCGATAAGTTCCGCATACCCAGCCGGGGAAGAGACATTGCCCAGCATTGTCTCGACGGAGCAGCTCTAGATGTTTCATCGGCTTCAAGTATCCGGGACGGGGCTGAGAAGGTGAGACGTGGGGAATCAAGGCTATAAAAATTCCAGGATTGATCGAATCAAAGAGCACTCACCTTCGAGCCGAGGCAAAGATTTGATTGGTACCTTACATTATGCACAAACGAGTAATGGAGGAGTGAGACTTCTAGGTGGTAGATTGACGACAGAGAAAGAAAACTTTGAAATATAACCATCTTCTATGACGTTGGGAACCTCGAATTTGGCTTGGGGATGATGAAATGCAAACTTTCTACTTTTGTTCAGTTTTCTCGTTGGTCGTCAGACCCCTTTGCCAATAAGCTTGTCTTTAATTTCCGCCAGTCGAGATGCACTTGTAACACAGGAGTTGTGCAAGACCTGGAGTAGTGCAGAATCACCCCTGGTTGTCTATTACACCTGACTGGAGAGTCTTAACTCCGCCAAAGCCTTCGTGGCGCTGCAAACGAATTGGAGATGGTAGCTCATTGGGGAGCTATGTTGAAACTTCCAGAAAGCGTAAATTTAGATTGGGCGATCAGGCGTCTGCCTCAGAATTCAGAATTAAATTCCATGGATACGTTCATCCTGCACCGTGTATAGAGCAATGTTATATTGCATCATCAGGCCATGCTAAAACACAAGACGATGATCCCGCTCCTACGAACTGCACTGCCGAAGGAACATTAAGCATAGCAACGGACACCTGAAGTCTGGCAAGGGAAGCCGGCAGCAGCGCTAAAGGACGTAGCGAGTCTACAGAAATAGAGGCGGGAGGAGCCGCAGGATCTAGCGCCCGGAACAGGACGAAAGTTGAAGGATGGAGGATGAACGGAGGTTGGAGCCGAGAGACGACCGGGAGGTTGGAGGCGGGCACGTGATTCGTATTCGGTTATTGGATGAGGCTGTACATTCAACTGCGCAAAGCCGCTGGATGGTCGTCGGCTCTGGGCCATCTTTGAGGGACTGTGTCTCAGGTAGCGTAGTTGGGGTCGGAAAAGCAGGCGGTGTACAATGGCTTGACTTTAGCTTGTAAGTCAGTGAATAGACAGTGGTTGAAGGCCGGATATGCGAACCGGAGGCAGGTAGGTCACAGCGGAGATGTCTTCGAAAACCGATGTAGGTGTGCATTTGAATTAGTAATCCCATTTCGCAAAGACGCCAGTGCCATAGCGTTTGCCTATTTAAGCCAAATATATGGACTAGCGTCGCTAGCACGTGGTATGCACGTGACGCTGATTCGGTAGAGGGCCCGCGAAGTATAGTGGAAGCGGCTCAACGACTTTCCTACATCCAAGCAATAGCCCCTTCGAGCATTTTAGCACCTACTTCTACGACAGAAAGCCTGCCTATCCTCTTCACAGCCCAGGAGGAATCTGACTGTGGCGCCCACTAGCTGCTGACGCCAGCCCGGAAAGGCAGTTAACCACCACCACCGCCACAATCCCCAAACCAACTCCAGCCCAATAGTAAGCATTGTTCGATCGGCATTCCATCAAACAGCGGTATTCCCGTTGATTTGTTCGCACTCGATATTCTAAGCGCAACCGCTTTCCTGGGGTTCAGTGCCCTGACACCGCCATTCTGTTCAGCCCTGTTGAGTTCGACCGTAAGGCCTCCCACTAACGGCCGCTGTTCCAGAGCCATGAAAGCCACTGAACCCGTACCCAGCACCTTCGATCCCAAGCATGATCAGCGCGAGGCGAAGGCAAACAGAAGGTCCGAGCATACTTGGAAGCGGTCAGGAATAGAATTTAGCTACCAGCTGCGACGGGAAGCTAACGTGATGCTAATCCCCGCCATGGTTACTTCGAAACTAGACGGAGTTGCCGCGCTATGGCTATTGTTGCGCCGCGGAAGTGCTGGCTAGTAGAATGGTAGAGTTCACGATCTCCGGAAAGGCCATGAGACGTGCGAGACGAAGTAAAAAATGCATGTTGAACTGCTGAGATCCGACCCGGCGCTTTCTAAATGCACGTTCCAGCTCTTGCCGTCTGCGATGCCCTAAATGCGAGAAAAAACGCGATGCCGCTAAAACGAAGGGCTGATTTGTAAAACTTCACCGGTACTTTTTCCCAACGAAAGTGGTCTTACGGCGTATAGCCGTATACGAGTCAAGAACGAGAGTCGTAATGCGCAACCCCGAACTCCAGACCCTGTTGGCCGGAGGATCTTCAAATGCTAAGTCATGATCAAGGCTGCCAATCCCTACTGAGGGGGGGTTTGTGCGCCTTTCAGGTGTATCCTTTTGACATGATCGCGCTGGCAAATGTTAGAGAAGCGATCACTATAGAGAATGGTTGAACATACCATGTTGTCGACTCGACTAAAGACTCTATCGCAGCCGCTCCATTCGCACATAACACCTGGGTTGTGCTTTGCTTCGTGTCTCGCGAGATCTTTCTTGCTCGAAAACCCGCCACCCGTCGATTGCGGACATCCCTCATGGCGGCAGAAAAATGACTTCGTGTGCCGCTTGTGGTGCTTTCTTAGGTCGCAGCCTCTTGTAAAGACCGCTCGGGATGTGCAGCCTGGGTACGCGCAGGTCCAAGTGCCGTTTTTGTTGAGGTAGCCGTATTCACGGAGATCTGGGGCATTTGGTGATAGAGAGCGCGAGTACGTAGCTCGTGTGCCGTCATCCCTGGTGTAACTTCCGAGAGACGCTGCTGATGGAGACCGTGACGCCCGTGTTTGGCCAGTATGCTGGTTTGAGTACATCGAGGACCCGACCGAAAGGGAGTTCGTTGGAGTGAGCGTGCCAGTTGGTTGCGGATACGTCGAATATGACATTGGGACGGACTGCGTCGACGAATGTTGCGGAGCCCACAATGATTGAGGAGGATAACTGGAGCTCATATTTGGAGCATATTGGGGCTGCTGGTAGTATTGTGCTTGGTGGGGTTGAACCATGGGTAAACTTTGTGCTGGTTGAAGAGGTGGAGAGTATATAATGCTCGGTGTCGACTGGCCGACGCTCGTCGTATAGTAGTTGCCATAACCATCGGGCTCGCTCATTAGTGGCATATCTGCGTCAGGGAAGAAGAAGTTGGACATCCTGAATTAAATCACGGAGAAGAGGATGGCAAGAAGATAGCTCCGGCACCGTTGTCGCGACGGTGGAAGAAGGGTGTCTTGTATAGAGCAGTCTGGAGGATGTGAACCAAGATTAGAGGCAATGTAGAGTTGCTGCTGATGGTCTTGATGGGTTGATGAAGTACAGTGGGTATGTGTGTAGATGATCAGGGTGATGTTGAAGTGGGTCTGGTGGAAGCAGATACCCAAGGTGGCTGGCGGACTCTTTTGATGTTAAAATAAGATGAAGGCGCGGGTAGGAGTGGTGCTAAGGTATATGTTTAGTGCAGTGATAAGCTCAGTGCACTGACCGCTGTAATTATAAGGCTGAAGAGAGTCTTCCGTACGTGGCGAGCAGTGGCGGAGCGGCCTAGGTGTCTCGCAGAGCTGCACCTACGTGATTGGTGCGATTCCGGGGACCTATCGATGAACATAGGCGCCGAAATAAGAGTACTCAGTTTGCAGAATACTGCCCATGCTCCCCCATGGACCTGCAACGGACGAGCTTTACTGCGGATAGTGATCTTCAAAAGTTGCATTGCACAATTCACGCAAATGATGTTGCCGTGGCAGAGTACTGCAGGAATGGACAGGTCACCAGAAGGATCCCACGCTTCCTCCACGACTCTCCTGATCTGTGACCTCTTTTGAGCCCTCCGCATATACGTATGCTTTCATGTCCAATGTTGAAACAATGCTGTTGAAACCACTGTCGTCATGATGCGTATGTAGGGGGGTTTCTTCAGCAGTCAGCTGCTACCTAGTGTTGGAAGCTTGATAGGCGTATTGGATAGTTATTGGGTTCGACTCCCACATGGATGCAACGTGTGCAGAGGGAATCCTTTCATCTAGTCTAGGGGCAGCTCACGCCTCATCCTAGAACGCCAGATGCCTTTCGTCGGTACACCAGCGTGTCGATTCTTCCAGAATCTAGACTGGCATCCCACTCATTTGACATGGGCATGCCAGCAAAGAGCCAAGAGCTGTAGAAACAAAGCCAAGATGGTTTCGGGACTGACGCGGGAATACCAGCAAACGACGCTGCACCCTTGAGAATGGTATGCTCCAGGGGCCGCATGCTGGCCAGTGAAGCTGACTTGCACTCTTGACTAGCACCACGAGCGATTCCCGTTTCCACGTGTTGGGGGCAGGGAAGTATCGGGATTAGGGATTCGGCTGCTCCTTGAGTCCCATCGTACTGAAGTGGGCTAGTTCTGCGCCCTGGCAGCCGATCGAGTGTGCTCTCGAAGGCGATGCCATCCCAGCGAGAACGACTTTAAGATCTGACGTAAGCAGCATCCTGTGCTGTGAAGGTGAGCATTCCCATGTGCTCGTTACCACCTAAATTCCTTAGCCCTATGCAGGGCTTTGGTTTCTGAGTTAAGATCACAGCCTGTGTCATACTCGCCCTGCGCCGGATGTGACGCAGTAGCTTCCTAGCGGCTCGACTCGTGCATTGGGTAAAGGAAGCCGACCTCGAGAATGGCCTCCCATGGTCCCATCAGCCTTGTCTGTTTTGGGGCAATGCTTGGCTCCTAGGCTGCCAGCAGACACTGGGGCTGTTGCTCTTGTTGTTGTTGTTGCCGGTTCCCACTCTAAAACGTGTTATCTCTGACGCGAGAGGCGCTTAGCCCTGTGGCTGCACCGCCTATGGACTATAAGCAGGGCGAGGTCGTGGCGTGCTCCAGAATAGCTTGTCTGAAGTGTCTCCAGAAGATGTCGTTGGCTGCGAGAGGATGGACGTCTGCGTCTATGATGGGGAGGATTTGGTAATGGGGATCTCCAAGTGTCCCTAGGAGGAGCAGAAGTGGAGCTCGATCGCCTCGCTGTGATTGGCCACATGCACTTACTTTGTAGGGCCAACCCATAACGACGTGATCGTGAGACCTTTTTGGACTATACTCGTAGCCTAGACATCTGAGTTACACGAAGCCCGCCTTCAAGGACATTTCATCGTTCATTTCGAGGTCTGATCGTTCCCGACACCAAAGGCGCTCGGATCTTTTCAACCTACACCCAGCATATGTCTACCTATAATCGAGTAATGATTGTGCGTATAGATGGACTGTGCTGTAGTTTCTAGGGCTAAAATCCTTATTCGTTATCCAGTGAAACACAAAGGCCATTAATTCACAGCCACCTCATTTGATCCCATCCTGACTCGCACAGTTTAGGCCCCCCAAATCTATTACCAGCCTGGCCAACCCAACCCAGCCTTAGTGTCGCCCTCATCCCGCTCTCCCGCACCCGCACGTTCCCTAATCTCTGCTCGGTAACCTCTTCCCAGTCTTGAATCGAAACGGTTAGGCTCTGCTAAAGCAAAATCAGGCCTCCGGAGCCGCTCGTCGAGGCTCTGTCCCCAGCTAAAGACCGCAGGATGACACAAATCGTCGCTGCTAGCGATTTTGCGCGCCTCGCTATTGGCCAGCTATTCTGAGCATTCAACGCTCCACGTTGAGCCTGTAGATCGAAGGATCTCGGCTGCAGAGCGAATAGACTTTGCTGGCATGCCTGATGGCGCAGTGAGACTCTCTCCATGTGCAACAACGCTGCTCCCGTGGAAGGTGTGAAAGTCTAGTCCAAGAAACCTGAAGCCGGAGAAACCCTGTTCTTGGGGCTAGAATGCGGAGGGGGTAGCACAGCCCTAGGTTCCAAATCTCTTGTGCCCGAACAGCCACGTTTTAGAGCCTTCCAAGAAAAGTAGCCAGCGCCTCTACTTCCACTTGAATCCTGTGCCATAACGGTAAAGGCACCCCGCAGCCGTAGCCCCAACCAAGCATATCTGTTCTATTATAAGCATCAGCCTCGCACCGTGCAATGGCTTGAGTGAATAGCAAGGCGAAGTATACGAACTCATTCTACAATTTGTAATCATCCTCGTTAGCAGTGAATGGTGTTGGACCTCGTCGTGAATGTCCTTCTGTAGATCTTGTCTCGTGTGCCCTCGCGCATCGTCCCGGTTGTGTCAATATAGTGGCGCAGTAGGTTATAGACCGGGTCGTAGGCCGGGTCTTAGGCTGGGTCGTGGCAGTGTATAAGCTAGCGCCGCTTACTTTGATCCACGTTCAATGTGGGGGCGAACCATGTTTTGGCAAAGAGACAAATGTCTCTTCTTCCTGGCTCGTTTTCAATTCTCTTCTTCCCAAATCCCGGCCCTGCCGTCTGGCAGGCAGGTTTGATGTCACGTGATTTATTGCCCAGACCAGTGCCTCGAGCATTCGACCTCAAAGATGTTGACCAGCTGGCGGACCTCACACATAGGTAGGACACAAGAACGGTGCAAACCACATTGAATGTTTCGAATGACGTCTGATGGGGTAAATAGGAAGGCTTTGAGTGTTTCACACGGAATGGGTGAACGATTTCTGTGAAGTGCGGTAAGGAGTAGAAGCTTAGAGACATAGATCGCAAAGCTCTTCAGCTCGATGTTTCGTTCCCAACTAGCCGAAGCAACCACTCGTATAATTCCAACCGCGTGCGGCAATGGCTGGATGCTCCGATAAAGCGCTCTTGTCAACATAAGGGGTCCCGAGTTCGCGACTGCAACCACTTCAATTCTACAGGGCCCTCAACATCACTCCTTCCGCGTGAGATTCGCCATCGGATTGCTGGGAGACTTGCGACTAAATTGGGCTGGATGAAAGAGAGGGCTGTTTCCCGAAGTTGCCAAGTTCGATCGCAGCAGTATCACAAGTTGAATGGAACGTGCTGACACTCATGTTAAAGCCCAAAGGCCCCAACCCTGGGAGAGGCAATGAAACCTTGGGTCGGCCAGACAGGTGCGCGCCCGTCGAGATTCGACCACCTCTCGAGGCTCAAATCAAGCATGATCGGAGACCAGCTGGATCAACCAAACACAGGCCAAAGCACCAGCGACCCTCGACAATCAACCTCCAGTCCGCTAAAAAGCACGCCCTGAACTGTGATGTCTCCCACTCAGTTGCCAGAATCCGTCTACGGCATTAAGAAGGAGCTATTTCCTATATTTGGCCTTTCACGCTATCCGGCGCGCAATTACCACGCTCCCTGCTCTTCTTGAGGCTTATATCGCAACATCAATGCTTTAGATCGTTTCGAAAGCCTCCGAGGTACGTTGCGTCCAGAATGCGCACTTATCAAATACCCTAGAAAGCTTCGAGTCCAACCCACCCCGTCATAAGAAGGACAAGGTAAGAAACACCAGTCGCGATGCTGGCGGAGCATAGGTGTTGACAATCTTGTCGAGAAGAGGACCGGCAATGTCTGGCCTCTCAGCCCAGACGGTGAAGGGTATAGAGAGATTTGAGGTGTCTGACCCCGTCATGTCCCGTCATCCCTTCCACCTCTCAGTCGTAAACGGCTCCTCTCCCTCTTCCTCGATCACCCGCCAGAACGCATACAGTATGCCCAGAAAGCAGAGCACCACAAGTGCCTGCCCTACCCATTCGGGCAAGCTCCGAATACCCGCTTCGTGCGCGCTACTCGTGGCTGAACTGTGCACCGAAGCGGGAGGGGATGGGTACACGCGCTCGTGGGTGCCATACGTGGGAGGAGGGCCAGAGAGGAGAGGGGCTGTCTCGGACTGGGTCGCGTCGGCGTATGAAGGTGGTAATTCATTTATGGGCACCTCGATGGGTATAATGGTTGAGTTGGATTCGGAGGGAGGACGGCTTTGGTAGGCGGGAGGGCGTGGATCAGTGGCCATTTGGAGGCTATCGGAGCAGGATGGAGTGGTGGAGTTGAAGGAAGCTGATGAAGTGAGGTTATTGGAATGATGAGGTTCGATTCTAGTCTAGCTTGAACCGGCTTAGTACGCGTTTTTACTCCATGCGGCAATGTATCTATTTCCATCCCAACACCAGTCCTCCAAGTGCAATTCCGTCTCGTCAATTTTCTTCAACGAATGGGCACAGCAAAGTGCTTCCTGTCCATATAAACCTCTGGCTAGCTGCTGTGTGCGATTTAAGTGGCTTCTCGCGAGGTGGCTGGTTGCTCCTGCCACCAATAACACTAGGTGGATTTCCTGTTTGTCTACACCACTTCAACCACTTCCATTCACACAACAACGCGATTCAAGTGCTTTTCTTTCCTCCAGTGAACACATCACCTTCTTCTCTTCCATTTCTCTGCCCATTGGTCTTTTTGCTCAAATCCGTTCTTGCGACCCGGAAACACGCCTCGCAAAAGACTAACCATGGGGCCTCCGTTCACGCAAGGCTACACGCCTGTATCGAAGAGAGGTGGCAAACGGCCGGGATCTGGACGAAAGCCGCAGGGCTCTGGACGGAAGAAGAAGAAGGAGACGGCTGTCAAGCAAAAGGGGAATGCTGTTCCCCAGGAGGATGTGCCCCAGCCGAGTGTAGAAGTAGACGAGTTTATTGTGCCTGTAAATCATCAGGTACGTCCTCAATAACTCTACAAATGGTGAGATTCCGGCTAATATACGGATAGGATACCGGGAGACCGACCAAGAGGCTGAGAATCAGCGATCTGACGTTCGGTGGCGAGCATGATAATAGCAAGGTCAGTTCATTCGACAATGCTCCTATATTTCCTACAAGGATTTCTTTACAGCGTGATTTCCAATGGAAGAGCTGCCACTGATACTAGAAAAATCCAGGAAGCAACATTCGACAAGGCATTATACGACCTGAAAGATTACGACGTGGTGGACAGTAACGAAGTGCTACCTGTAAATCGCACAGGAATTGTGCCTGTGGACGAGGACCTCGAGGGCTCCGAGGAGGATGAGCTGTCAATGCTGCCTACTCCAAAGAAAGGCCCGTACCCATTGCGGCGATCCGTCGGGTCCAGCCATGCCGAAGAATGGACAGACGAAATACCGAGCGAGAGCCTTTATGCGCCAACACGGAGCGCGAAAAAGGATACGCGAAAATTTTTCTGCTCTTACAAGGACTGTCCGCAGTCGGAAGAAGTAGGTGGCGGGTTTACTATTAGGTCCCACTTGGAGAGACATCAAGGTGTTCATAACCCTAATGTTTTTTGCGTATGGGGAGGCTGCGACAGAGTCTTCAGTCAGGTCGTTTCTATGGTCAGTAACCTTCAACGGCTGCCTGTCATAGCCTCTGTCTACTAACATATCGGTAGCGAGCCCACGTCAAGCGGATACACTTAAAAGGCGGGCAAGACGGAACGGCCGAAACTGATGTCGATATTGCAACCAACGACGCGGCCACCAATAACTCTGATGTTGACGAAGACCAAGATTCGAACGAGGCCACAACTGGAGGCGCGGCTAAGAGTCCCACGGAGGTATCGCCGAACGAGAACGACCCATCATCTGAGTTCTATTGCAGCTACGAGGGATGTCCCAGGTCTAAAGCCAAGGGTGGCCGCATGTTCTCCAGTAAGACAGCACGGCACAGTCACGAAGCTACGCACAATCCGAGTATCAATTGCACATGGCCCGACTGTGATAAAGTCTTTGCTAGGATCGATAACATGGTGAGTAACAAGCCTTCAGCCCCGCAACGACTTCATCCCTAACAACCCATACAGAGGACTCATTTCAACAAAATACACTTGAAAGTCCAACCAGCGCTTCAGCCCGATGTAGCTACTATAGCTAGCAACATAAATACAAGGACTCGAAACCACTCGAGAGCGTCGCTAGACAGCGCGATAGATCCTAAACGGGGGCGTGGCCGGCCACGACAGGATGCATCCAAAGCTCCAAAAGAGACCCCTAATGATGGACCTCAAATACGAAAGAGTCTGCCCCTAGAACCGAAGGACCCTTCTCAAGCAGCAAAAGAAGCGGCTCAACTTCTAAACCAAGCTGCCCAAGCTCCTTCTCGCCCCGTGGATGCACGGCCAACTCTGGTCTCCGCTCCCATACCGCGCACATCAGACGCGCAAGCTATGCTGGAGGTAATGAAGTTGCAAGGGCAAGCAGCGGCCTTGGAAGCAGAAGCGAAGAAACTACAGGCAGATGCTTGGAACTTGAGGATAGAGGCGCGGGAGTTAGAGTTGAGTTTTCAGAGCTGAAACGGTGAAAGTGCAGTACCAGCTCTTCACATTCACACATGTATTATAAAAGTACCAATCAATGCAAATGAATCAAGCAATCAGTTCTCCCCGAGTGTTTCCGTAGGTTTTGGGCTCCCCCCAATTAGGGCTTGTTGGCTCCTCAACTCTGGAGACGGTTCACCTTTTCCGACCAATGCGGAGAGAATCCGGGGTGAGTTTTCCCCACAATGCAAGGCCGGGAGCTATGCAGAAGGCCGAACTTCTATTTTAACTACAAGTTCCCGGGGATTGCGGGTTGACGCAATTAGTTCTCTAGATAAGAGCGTTGGCTTCGATATTTCTTGGCGCTTGAAACACTCACAGCCTTCATTAATCGTCGATCACAGACTCTTCAGAATGGCAGAATCTCCAAAGGTAGCCATAATCACTGGTGGAGGTACGTCGTGCTCTCTATATATCAAACCATATTCGATGCTATGTCAACAGTGTTCTTCAAGTCAATTCTCTAGCAAGAACCTATTCCTTTCCTCAACTAAAAGAAAGACCTCAAAACATCATCTCATCTAACCCGACCCCACCACAGCCTCTGGCATGGGCCTCGCCGTCGCCCAGACTCTCGCCAAACGCCCCGACTGGCACGTCGCCATCGTCGACCTCCAGGAGCGCGACGCCCTGGCCACCCTTGGCGCCGCTTCCTCGTTCCACCACGCCAACGTCTCCTCCTACGACTCCCTCGCCTCGGTCTTTCACGAGATCTACACGACGCACAAGCGCCTCGACTTCGTCTTCGCAAACGCTGGGATCGCCGAGCACGCCAATTTCTACGCCGTGCACGACGTTGAAGGACCACCGCCCCCAGTCACGGGGCTCGACCCAATCGTCGACATCGACCTGAAAAGCGTGATCACGACCGCCTACCTCGCGCTGCACTACTTCCGCAAAAGCCCGGGGGAAAAGGCAGATAAGACTATCGTCATGACCGCGTCGTGCGGCGGCCTCTACCCCTCCTACTACTCGCCCATCTACACAGCGACGAAGCACGGCGTCGTCGGCTTCATGCGCAGCATCGCGCGGCACTTCTTCCTGCAAGAGGGAATCCGCGTGAACGCGGTGTGTCCGGGGGTCGTGCGGACGAATCTGCTGGACGCGAAGGAGTGGGCGAATTTCCCGGATGCGTACTTCACGCCGGTGGAGAAGATTGCGGAGACGGTGGTTATGCTGGTGGATGGGGTGGATGGGCAGGTTGAGGTCGAGGGGAGGATTTGGGGGAAGGCGGTCGAGGTGAGTGGGGTTAGGCATTATTATAGGGATGCGCCGCCGTTTTGTGATGAGGCGATGAAGGCGGTTATGGGGGCGACGGATATTGTGGAGTTGAAGACTTGAGGGGGGGTTCTAGGTAGCTGGTTAGACCGGGAATAGAGTCGTGAGGCATTTAAGTGTATGCTCGTACTTATGAAAGAAATGTCTCTGGGGCGACTTCCCTTGTCCATTCCTCTCGAGGAAGATGTCGAGTTGCGTGAGGCTGTTTAGACGACTGGATTGCGGTAACTCGCTCGTCTAGAATGCCACAAGACGGCAAAAACAATGTCAGCGATGCTGTCGTTGACGCAGAGCAAGAGAAGTACCGATCAAAAGTGTAAAAAGGGAGCAAAACACCACTCTCCTCGAGGGAGAGTGCAGAAACCCGGGCGTTTCTCCAATGGACTTATGTTTCCGCGCTGCGCAGCCTTTCGGGCGAATCTTCGGGAAACAGCCATGATCTTGACAAGGGCTGGATTTGAACTCAAAATCCTTGTTTGGAGGGGGAGGGGGGATTGGTCGCGCCGAACTAACTGAGCTGCTGTTCGATTAGTTCGGAGAGTGCAGAATTTCACGAAATATGAACTCTTACTTATGGAGCTTGGTGATGTTTTCCATCTCACGTCGATGAATCCGTCGAACGCAACCTCGATGATGTTGCCTCAATCGTTTTTTTCATTTCACCTCGATGATCCTGTCTAGTCACAACTCAATTATGACGCCCCATCTCAACCCTAAAACTTTGCCTCGTTTCACCTTGATGATTTGGTCTTCGATAACGCCAACCATCCCATCAGCAGCCATTTCAACCCTTCACCACCTCACCAAGTCGTAAACATGCATTAGCAAAGAAAAATAGGTAGCCCTAGGGTCTAAACATGTCGGTATGACATGTCTCAGTACAATCTGAAGCATAATCAAGAACGCTGGATCGCACAAAACGAGAAGTAGCTGAACTCAGGAAGCATACATCCTACTTGTGGTGTTGGCCCTACCTATGGTGTTGCACGAGATTCTCGGGGGTGTTGGTCCGGCGATGTGGCTAATAGGGAGGGCGACGAGTGATCAAGGAGAAGAGAACAGAGCTTCCGGCTGCTGGTCCAATGCGCCGGAGGCACAGGCATTCCAGTAAGCATACCACAAGGACGAAGAACATGAGAAGAACGTTGAAGTGCGCATTTGAGGACTTAAGGGCGTGTCGGTATAAGAGACAGGCTTACACGAACCGTGTACAAGATCTCCGATGCGTCCAGCGCGGATCACAACGAGCATTCGAAAAGAAAATTGAGTTGTTTCTAACGTTCGGGGATATCATTTTGCGCCGTCCTCCACATGTAGTCCTATCCAGCGGGCGCCTGGATCCGATATGGGATTGTGTGTTTCGTCATGTGACATTTTCCAATGCGTACCCAAAGAAATAGCAAAATGGGAATATTACGCTCCAATATACCAGAGCTCAACACCCATTACCTCAAATTTGGAGCCCTCGTCGCTCAATGGTTCGTTCCCAAAAGTAGGGCAAGAGCTGGACACGCCCTTCTCAAGATTATCGTTCAGCCACAGGCCATAGTGACCGTCACTACTCATTATCAGCATTCCGAACTACCTCGGTGTATGGAAAATGGCTTACCCTCCACCAATACTAAAGAAGCCTTGCTCGCAGAATATCAAATAGTCATTCACCCCGCTGTATGGGAACGCCTTGAACCGTATCCTCTCTGGTGTACTTGTGCCACTCCTACTGCTTCCTTGGAGAGAAGAATGAGGGCTCAGCGAGCTCGCAGGTTTCGGATGCGCAATTGTAGTCATTCGCTGTGCATTGGTGGTATCGGCGCTGGGAGGAGGCGGTAGAGATGATAGAGTCGGGATAGATGCGAGGATATGGGCGCGCCATAGAAAGCATTCCCCGGTGCCGAAGAAGTGTGGTGATGGATGGGGGGATTCGTTGAGATATGCTCCGAATGTCTGTCATTGTCAGTCTCACGCCATAGTAATCCAGTAGCATTTGAGGATAGATTGGGTATGGCTCACCCCGCCGTCTCCGTCCTGAACAACTAACACAAAGCCGCCTCTCTTTCCTCTATACTCGTCACACTTTTCGTATAGTGTTGCTAAGCTCACGCCATCTTGCTCCAAGCTGTATATCAGGCTCCAGTCGTCCACTAGTTGTAATCGCGGTGGTACTAGAAGCCTGATCTCCTCTGCTAGAGCTTTGGATAGTAATTTCGACGACTGTGTCGTGTTGGATTTGTAGCCCTTCAGGGTAAGCGGGGTGAGTGGAGGAGGCTGGAATGGCGACGCGTGCCGCCGCGGGGGAGTGTAGACGCCGTTCATACTGTCCACGCTCTGGCTTAGACTGGGCGTTCCAGAGGAATTCTCCCTGGAGTTATGCGGCTCGGTCGACAAACGGCGAAGGAGGCCAGACACGGCGTATGTTACAGGGTAGGTGAAGTAGGAGGAGGACTTCGAGGGATGGGGGCGGGCGGCGGAGAGGGACGGTTCGGAATCTGTGTCAGTCGGCATTAACGGTATCGATGGTATGTCAGTGTCTTGAGGTAAGGGATATCGTGTTGTTTGAGCACGGAAAGTGGTAGGAAGAGTTGTTTGGCGAATGAGGTTGTGCTGGACGCAGTATATGTGACTTCAGAAACTTGATGGAATGATCCGCTACGTTTAGCTACACCGCTTGCCCTGGCACTTCCCCAGATTTGTGGCTCCCGCCAAGCATGTCTAATCATTACTAATTATAGACATATATCATGTAGGGCAGGATTATTCATGAGTGGTTACAATTTGTTTCATAGCTGTACTTTTTGATGGATCATCGCTATCGAGGTTCAGGTATCGTTGGTCTTTCGTAGAATAGGCTCCCGATCCTGAGCCATCACCCTCCACCATAGACAATTATGCATCGGCGTTGTTTCTATCAACACGGCTATTGTCGTCACCATTTGCAGGAGATTGGTCTCTCGAGCCTTGGTCTTCTTCGCCAGGTCCCTCACTGCCCCCTGACTCCCTTAAGGTGCCACCCTTTCGCTTCGGAATGACCTCCATGAAAGCTTCTCCCCAATCACCCAGCTCCAACCACCTCAGCATGATTTCCACAACGTGGTTTGTAGCTAGGACAGCCCGGCTATTCATCTGCAAGAAGTCGCCGATTGGCAATTTCGCAGTCTTGATCCCACGGTCCATTGCGCGCCTGTAGCATATTCCTTTGTAACGGTTCTTGTCGACGAGACCTCCGATGATATATGTGCTATGCGGGTTCAGATGCTCGAGCGTGACGTCGCTCTCACTTGAGAGATAAATGACTTCTCCAGCCTCAGCACCTGCTCCACTCTCACCACCTGCTTCTAGACCATCCGAGTCGTCTCCCCTTTTGAGATGCCCAACAAGCTCGCCGCCTCTTTCTCCTCGCATCCACTCCTTTGCCTTTTCGGAGACTTCGACAAAATCTTCTGGGAAGAACTGGATTCCTTTCCAAGATTCGTGATTTTTTGCCAAAACACCGTCAAATCGCTCTTTAAGCTTCCCACCGAAGGAAGACACAGCGAGGTGAGCTCTCAACTGCGCATTCCTGTTGTCGGAGTAGCATCTCGTGATTTGACTGGCTAACGACTTCAGTTCGGGGTCTTCCATTAAGCTATCAAAGCCGCAGTCGATGATGAATGTGATCGGAAGCTGGACTGCCTTATCCTTTGGTTTCCGAGAGATGTCCTCACCAGCAAGTATTGCCTGCTGTACTTTCTCCCGTCTTCTTTCTTTAGCGGCCTTGGACTTTTCTTTGCGCCTGACCTTCCGGGCTTCTGAGCCTGCCTCCCATACCTGCTGACGCTTCAATTTTTTCTGCTGATTTTTTGATAACGAAACAATTTCAGAGGGTTCGCCAGGATCAACGGGCACTCCAGCTTGCAATTCCAAAGTCTCTTCAGCTGGTTCGGGATGCTCCTGCAGGTGTGGTGGAGGTGCGTCTTGTGGCAGTGATGTGGACTCATCATCTACTATTTCTAGAGGTACGGTAGAGTCTGCGGCATGACCTAGCTTCCTCATCTTCGTCGGGCGCTCATCTGATTCTCGCTCCTCTGCTTCCATGTTGTTGATGGTGGTGAGTGAAATTTGCGTGATCGAGTGGGCTAGAAGAAAGAAAACGGACCGCTGAATCAGCGGTATTATCAATAGAATACGCCGCGACACCATCACCACCGACCTCAAGCTCTCTCACGACAGGGCCAAAGACACCGGTGCAAACCCCACAACAACCGCAATCATGCCGCAGGATATGCCGCCCGTGGGCGGCTACGAGCCAGTCCAATATAAACGCAACTTGCCAGCCCGCGGCTTCCGACCGTCCGTCTACCTCCTCGCAACCGGGATGCTCATGACCTACGGGTTCTACAAGGTCGGCAAAGGCATCAGAGAGTCAAAGTACGTGTGGCCCAGTCAATTGGCACATGAATATGCTAATTGTGTTTGTTCTGCAGTGAACTCGCCAGGGAGAAGATGTGGGCGCGCATACACCTCATTCCAGTGCTACAGGCGGAAGAAGATCGGGATCAGGTACGGCGGTACCTAGCAGACAAGGCGCGAGAGAAGGAACTGTTGGGCAGCGAGACCAAGGTGTACCACAACGACCGGTATGTTCTGATACCAATCGGCATTGTGATCGTATAATTGCTAATGCAAGTTCCTGCAGATTCGTCCGGCCCACGTTTGCGGTTACACCAAAACACGAAACGAAATGAGGAAAGCCTTCATCGATGGATACCAAACTCTCCGTAAATACTAGGAAATAGCTGGGGAATCATCTTAAATACAACGATACTGAGAAACCCTTGGTCGGAGACGCCAGGGCATCTTCGTCGTTCGCTACAAACAAGCTCCTCTACACATTGCTAACGAAAGTGCTCCATCTTGCTTCTATGCCTGCTATGATATTGCAGACGCTATCGATTTCCGATAACGATGAACTGTTGGCGGCGGAGCGGCGGATAGAGGTGGCTGAATTCGGGCTGAACCGAGTCGCTACTTATGGCAGGTTCTGGGATTTACTATATTCACCAATTGCGTAGTCGACTCAGACTGTCGCTCGCACGGCAACGCCTATTTAATCGCCCCTTAATTTTCCTGCTCTGCAATCACACACAACAGCACAAGCGCCCACCACACTGCTCCTCACAACACCACTAACACTAACATTCTTAGCCACTCCTATATTCTATTAGGTCCTCGATCCTTGTGCCCACTACGCCCACAGTATTCGTGGTCTCTAGCATGGGGTCTTTGGAACAGTCGCAGACTGATACGGAGGTTGGGTTTGACACAGTCTCTCTTGATTCAGAATGGGATCTTGCGTCAGTCACCTCCTCCACCGGATGGGCGATCGTCCACCACGACGAGGCTGTTGAGGCCACTGTTGTGAGACCCGAGCTGGACACCGGTGTTGTTACCGAAGACCATGATTGCAGGTATGATACATTCACTCGTTTAGCTTAAGGTCGAGCATCAGGACTAATAAGCCATTCAGTAGCATTGTATCAACCAAAGAGGTTCTGTTCTTTGTCGGCCCCAAGGAAGAACTCTACTCAATCCCCGCACAGCGGCTACGCGAGCGCTCTAAGACGGTCCACATCTGTCTAACTGACTCTCCAGCTAGCCTAGTGATCCACCTCCCTGAGTTCGATTCCGAGGCCTTCGAATTTTACCTGAATGCGGCGCTGAACAGCTTCTTCAGCGAAGAGCAGCTTGCTTTCCAACAGAGCTGGATGACGTTGGCAAAAGCCTACATGCTGGCTGATCGCCTTTACGATACGTCCTTCGAACTAGCTCTTCGGACTGCTATGATCAAAAAGACCGGTCTGTTCAAACAGAATAAGGTAGACTTCTTCGACGTCGAGCTTGTCCAGTACGTCTACCAGCACACTCTGCCAGGATCGCAGCTTCGAGCTCTCCTTGTCGACTTCAGTCTGGACAATGGCCCGTCGGCGGACCTTTTAGGCAAGAATCTCCCTCATAGATTCGCAACAGAGCGTTCAGACGAGAAGAAGCGTAGGAAGAATTCTCTACAAGAGGCTTCCCAGGAACCTCTTACTCCAAACGTCAAGATTCCTCTGTATGATTCCAGGGGACGCGAGCTTCCAACACTGGTCCCGTACCCAGGGACACTCTCTCCAATTGCAGAGAGAGTTCCTACTTGGTCAGGTTCAACGCCACCAGTTCGCAAAGAGGTTGCTCCTGATGCCACTCCGATAAATTTAGCTCTGGGTAAAAAGCAGATGCTGGCCGAGGTCGATGTTCCCGCTCCCCCTAATTCCGAAGCGGATCTTTCAGATGGCGTAAGCATTATCTATTCTCCTAGTCCTCCATTAGGATATTATCCGTCCTGCCCAACCTACTCACCGCGCCCCGAATTCCCTCTATCGTCACCAGTGAGCGAAGAGGTCGGCATTTCGAACTCGGAAGTCACCGGAGCCAGTGTGGACAGCCCTGTTTCAAGCCCACCACGTGGACGGTCCCCACTAAGCCGGGAGGTCGATAGGATTTGGCCAAGACATGTCTCCAGGACCAACTTGGACAATCCTAATCCGACTCCGTCAAGCGTTGCGACCCCTGTTTTTCAAGTTACCAAACCTCGATTCACGGATCCAACGACACCGGACCAAGGTGTTCCCAAACATTCCCATGACTCCAATCAACTCGATCCGATCGTGTCGCGCTCGCCAACTCAACAACTGCAGAAGACTCCCTCCGAGGCACCCCAGCCAACCAACTGCCCTCGATCATTGTCGGACGCAGAGACTGATGACCAGGCGGACGGCAAGTCTAGGCATTCGATTGACACACCTACCCCACAAGGCTCCCAGCAGTCACGTATCCGGTGGGTAGCAAACCACGTGGATCTTGACAAGGTACATTCGCCTTCGCCATCGCCTCGTTTCCACCAGCCTAGAATACTGAAGCGCCCTAGACCGAGTCAATCCGCGGGCATGGCTTTGAGCAAATGGATATCTGACAGCTCTGAGAATTCTTCGTCATTGCAGCACACGGTATTTCTGGGTAACGGCAGTAATGCGTCCAGCAGGATTCCTACTAGAGAGCAGCCCATCCGCCAGCCCAAAGGACCAGTCCCTTCCGAGGATTTGATCGCTGGCCGTAGCGGTGGGGGTCGTGACAGCAGGAACTTCGCTGCTCCTGGTCGCGGTCGCGGCCGCCAGCCCAATGTTGGCCATCAACAGAAGGTTGGCCATCAACAGAAGGTTGGCGACGAACAGAACGTCGGTCAACAAGTCACCGTCAATCAACATACCAACATCAACATCACTCAGTCGCGTCAAACTCTGCCTACCAATGACTCCCTGGCTCGCCCACGATACAAGCCTTGGGAGGTGACGGCACCGGTTTACACTGATGTCAACGACGTTACCAAAAAATTGGCAGATTTGTAGAGTAGGAACGCTCAATGCTGCACGGAGGGCCAGGGGTGGTGAGAATGACGACTTCTCTATCCGCATCGAAGGCACGGCGAGCTTTCTATCAGCCCCTTACAAGAAAATATACCAAACGACGGTCGTCATGCTCGCCTGAAATGGACGGATCCTGAAAACAACCGTAACTTTGTGCTACAGACAATGATGAAGCTGTGTTGGGTATGATGGACTTGTACTGATCTCGATGGGGTAGGTTCGGTGTCTCATTATTCAATAACCCAGCTATTGGGAGCTAAAGTTGCAGCAAATCAATCTGTAGATGGCTGCACGGATGGCAGTTAGGGTATTCGGCGTCCGATTCGTATTCTCTTATATGGTGCTACCTCCTAGCCAGAAGCCGATACCCTCAAGGTCAACCTTATTTCTGCTCAACTATTTGTACTCCCTTTCTGGTCTACTTTGAGTGCGGGATATCGTTCGCCCTTAGCCATTGGTGATTCCAAACCTATGAGGTCGTTTTGATGCGTGCAGTGAGATCAGGTGCGCGTCTCACAAAGACTATACAAATATGTCTGTGTCTAGTGCATTAATCTACGCTGACGAGTTTCAGTCTAGAAATTCTGAAGACTCTAGATTCCTTCCAAAAATTGTAACTCTTGAAGGCGTAGGATATGGAGGGGCAACGCGGGGGAATATATGCTGAGGATGCTGCAGATCCTTGTTGGTGGGGCAAGGAATCATGAACAGTTAGGAATCCAAAAAAGCGATACAAACCCGATCAAACTGTACGAGCTTGCTGACTTGCTTCGGTGGTGGTAACAGGGTCTATTGAGTGCCTGGATGATGTCCCCGCATCGGGAGTCTGGTTGATCAGGGCCCGACGGGATATCTCATCCCCGAGTAGCTCCGCCATAACGACCCCGCCAAACAGCACGACATGCAACGACTTGGACCAGCTTCAAACTTTATACACTCCCAATTGAAGCTAGAACCTAGCTTTCAGCTCTATGGTGTAAGACTTATCACGTTCCCCATTACTAAAGCTTAGAATTGCCAGCTTTACCGACCTTTGCCGTTTCCTAGAATCCACTCTTGCTCATAATTAGTCCGTCCTTCTACTATCCATCCTTCCACTGCCGCACTACGCACGTGGTAGACCTAGCTAGCTCATACCTACATCTCCCGAATTCCCAAAAACCTTTGAAGATTCAAACCTCGCCCTACTCTTCACTTTGTCCATTCCATGAGATACCTCTCGACCTTCAGGAAAATGAGCCCCAATTGGACCCACCTGATCCGTTTCATCGCCGTGGAAGATGGCCTCGTCCATCTCGGCCAGGTCGATACCGCGAAGACCACAGACATAGGTCTCGCAACCGTCGAAAAGAAAGAAGTCAAAGCCAAATTGGTCACGGGCTCAATCTTCGATGGCGTCGTCACCGACAAAGTCTTGACAGTTTCCCAGGTACGTTTTCCGAACCACTCAATTGACGAGATTCAACTAACACCATCCCCAGCTCCTCTCCCCAATCGAGAAGTCCGAAGTCCCCCTCATCCGCTGCCTCGGCCTGAACTACCACGACCACGCAAAGGAAGCCGGCATGCCCATTCCAACCCACCCCGTGCTCTTCATCAAGCCGCGGACCGCGCTCAGCGGCCCCTTCCCGCAGAAGATCTCGATCCCCAAGTTCGTGCAGGACGAGACGACCGACTACGAAGCTGAGCTCACCCTCGTCATCTCGAAAGACGGCCGCGACATCCCTGAGGACAAGGCTCTTGACTACGTCCTGGGCTACACAGCCGGCAACGACGTCAGCGCGCGCACAGAGCAGTTCCGCAATAGCCAGTGGAGTTTCTCGAAAGGTACGTTGGTTTCTGAGTCTAAGCGCCCCCCCTCCCCCTCCCCCTCCCCTTCCCCCCCCTTTTCCCGCCCCCACCAAACACCCCCCGCTAACACCCCCCAGGCCTCGACCTCTCCGCCCCCATCGGCCCCGTGCTCGTCGCGCCCTCGGAAATCGACCCGGGCAATCTAGGCATTAAGGCCATCCTCAACGGCGACGTAGTGCAGGACTCCAACACCAAGCAGGCGATCTTCTCCATCGCGCACACGATCGCGTTCCTGTCGCAGGGCACGACGCTGGAGCGCGGCACGGTGATCATGCTAGGCACGCCGCCGGGGATTGGGGCGATGCGGACGCCGAAGCTGTGGCTGAAGAAGCAGGATGATATGCGGGTGTGGATTGAGGGGATTGGAACGCTCGTGAATGAGGTGTATTATGAGTGAGTGTGTGGATGGAGTAGATTATATAGTATAGAATTGAAAGTTGCACGCACAGTAGAGATTGAGGGTTCTTGTGTCTAGTGTCTCTGAAGTGTGTGAATATGTGAGTGAAGAGTTCGCACGTTCTCAGAAAGTAAAGATTGAGATCACGTGGACTACTGATAACATGTGTTTGACAGGTCTTGCATACAGTCTATGTACCTACCAACGGACACCATTCTCTCTATGAAACCCACCCCTTCAGAACAAGCAACTTAGCGACATCTACTTCAAAAACCCGGAAGGGAGATCAGGGCCTATGTCATCTCATTAGCATCCATCCCCTCACACAAACACCATAATCATCACTCACCCCAAACATGCAGCCCATCCGGCCCAGCCTGCGAAACCTTCGTCTCATGATGGCAATTAACCTGATCGCCATCGACATAGTGCTCCAGAATGAACCCAGACGTATCGAACCTGCCAAACCGTCAGCGCTCGCGTGTCCATCTCCACTATTCTTACGCAGTCAAAACATACCAATAATCGAATATCTGACTCCCCAGAATATGCCTCCCAACCCCCCAACAGTTCTTATACCCTTTGTTTCGCAGCCAGTCATGCCCCAGCACCTCGGTGTCGAAGTCATGGACCTCGTACGACGAGTGGTGCACGTGGCTCTTGGGGCCCTGGAAAATGAAGAAGGAGTGGTGGTCTGTGAAGTCCTCGCCGAGGTCGAGGTGCATGAAAGCGAGGACGTTCACGCCGTCGCCTTCGTGTTGGAGCTAGCGATGGTGTTAGATCGGGACTCAGGTGGTTGGAGGGATGGGGAATGGAACGCACATCGCTTGCTACAAAGTTGAACTTTGTGGTGTAGAACTCGTACGTTTTCGCGAAGTTGGTGACGCACATTCCGAAGTGGCCGATTTTGTGCACGATTGCGGGACCTGGGGGTGGTGGGAGTTAGTAGGGTGAAAGGTGGAATGATCTGGGACGCGTGAAGCTCACCTTTCTCGAATCGTTGGAACTTGTTCTTGCGCGGCTTCACATCTGGCTGCATCCAAGTCAGCAGCTTCCTCTCCCAAACCACCATCTCAAGCTGGGCGAGAACCTACAAAGTTGAAGTCCAGATAGCCATACTCCGCGCTCGGCTCCACAGGCGTCTGCCCGTACACCAAATGCATCGGCCACCCATCCACCGGATCTTTAATCGTAACGCACTTCCCTCCCCCCGGCGTCTTCAAGTCATAGATCGGGCTCGCCGTCTCAATAATCTTGGTCGCCAGCTCGAGGTCCGCCAGCGACTCAACCACACACCCCGTACCACCAAACTCATCCTCCTCGCCCTCCTCCGCGCAGTACACAAACGGATCCGTCCCGTACCCGCGGTAGAAGATCTTCTTGCCCACGCGCTCCGTTTCCAGGAAGCCAAAGTCCTTGAGGAACTGCTCCGCCGCCGCGATATTCTTGTGCTTGTAGTAGACGTGCGCGAGGCGGAGGATCTTGATCTTCGCCGCCGGTGCAGCAGCTGGGGGGGCGTCGGCTGCCATAATTTCCTCGAAAAACCGGGTTACGATTCGCGTAGGGAACAAACGCCTCTTATAGAATAAACAAACAAGCCCTCTTCGCTCGGAAGCAAACAAGCGCTTCCTAGGTAATCGAAATAGCAAACTAAGTTATAACAAGAATCCGGAGTTAAATACGCGATGTGGTTGCCACTAGGTGGGTTAATTGCTGACGACAGCAATGTTTCTGCTTAGGAGATATAAAAAGGGCAAACAGCTTTGGGTTTGAGGTTGATTGAAGAGCAGAGGTCAGCCTCGACTTCCCCCCCGCCGCCCGCTTACGAGGAAGTACGTCGCACCACATGCTCGGGACCCGAGTGGTCGGGGTTGTAAGGGGATACGCCTAGACGCCCCGGAAAACGGCACCACGTGAATGGTGATGGGCATGCCGGCAGTCCGCGCTTGGCGATCTGTCATGCACGGAAGATGTGCCGAAGCGAGCGGAGGAATTCGAGCGCGGGGGGTTCGCGAAACTTCGGGTGAATTGGAGGAAATCTGGGGTAGAAGCCGGGGCGCACGTGGGGGGGGGGGGCCGCTTGCATGGGCGGTTGGTTCGGTAATGTTTGATACTCGCCACTGTACTGATAGACCGCGGGTGGCGTTTGCGTTACATACACCAAGGTAGTTGTGCTAATGCTGCGGCTGAAGGGGTGCTCACAAGGCAGAGGTCGTCGAGTTGGCTTTTTCCCGATATAGCACGATGCTGCGTGTTATAGCGGCGGAGAGTTTCCGCAGCTTTGGCGGGGTAGCTCCTCGGATGGACTATTGTTGGAAAAAGACGCCTCCACAGCATCCCTAGGTAGCTCGAGAGGGGGGAGCTCCGCTAGTTCGCGATGGTGGCGCGAGCCCAACCAAGGATACTGCTTTCCGGGCTGCTTGACTCGAGATTGAAGGTCACTGATGGTGCCACAGGAGTTGTTTGTGTCTGGCCGTGACGCGTGAGATATCGGGGGAGCAGTGTCTGTGGTGCTATCTTTCTGTATTCGACCTTTTCGGCCCTTTTGCAGAACCCCCTGTGCGACTAACTCTTAAGGTTATTAAGTCAACCAACTTCAATTTCTCTCTTTCGCTTTCCTTTTCGAAGTAGAATACCTGAAACACGAAGTATTTTCCGCCATGGCACCGCAAAGCATCTCGAGCATCGCAGCTGTGAACGGTGACAGTGCCACCACAAACGGCGATGTAGCAACCGTACAAACCGACGTCGTTATCGTCGGTGCAGGGCCCGCAGGTGCCTCGCTGGCCTGCTTCCTCTCCTCATATGGTACCACAAGAACATCCCAAATTATGTAGCTCACGTGCTAAACTCCCTTCCCTCAGGCATCAAAGGCATAATCGTGGACCTCAACTCCACCAGCGCCGACACGCCCCGCGCCCACATCACCAGTATGGCTGCCATGGAATGCCTGCGCGACATCGGCCTCGACGTCGTCGCCGACAAGCTCGCAACCAAAGGCGACTGTATGATGCACACGCGCTGGGCGCACAGCATGGCCGGCCGCGAGTATGCCCGCATCTACTCCTGGGGCAACGATCCCCGCCGGAAAGGCGAGTATGAGCGCGCCTCGCCCTGCGCGCCCGTGGATCTGCCGCAAACGCTGCTGGAGCCCGAGCTCGTGCGCTATGCCACCTTGAACGGGTTTCAGATACGGTGGAACACCGAGTATCTGTCGTTTGAGCAGGACGCCGACGGAGTGACGGCGCATGTTAGGGACAACATCACGAAAGTGACGTATGCGGTGAAGGCAAAGTATCTGTTTGGCGCTGATGGCGCACGGTCGAAGATCATGACCCAGCTGGATATCCCGCTGGAGAAGCATCCGGGTGGCGGGCCGGCGATCAATGTGCTGGTGAAGGCGGATTTGTCGCATTTGGTGAAGCATCGCATGGGGAATCTGCATTGGATTATGCAGCCTGATCGGGAGCATCCCGAGTTTGGGTGGATGTCGATTGTCAGAATGGTGAAGCCGTGGCATGAGTGGATGTTCATTCTGTTCCCATCGCCAGGGAGTGATTTGTCGAGACGTCCCTCTAAGGAGGAGTATCTGGGACGAGTGAAGGAGTTGATTGGAGATGATACCCCTGCGGAGATTCTGAGAGTTAATGTTTGGAACATCAACGAAATTGTGGCGGAGACTTACTCGAAAGATCGAGTGTAAGTTGCGAGCCCCTAAATACGTGACGAGAAACTGACGATGCCGTAGATACTGCCTCGGAGATGCCGTCCATCGCCACCCGCCGTTCAACGGACTTGGTTCAAATACTTGCATACAAGATGCCTTTAACCTTGCTTGGAAAATTGCGTACGTTATGCAGAGTAAGTTACGAGCCTCCCTAAGTAAGAAAGTGGCCAGATAATTGACATATCCGTGTGATTTTAGACAAGGCTGGACCAGAAATCCTAAGCACATACTCCCAAGAGCGACAGCCCGTAGGAAAATCCATCGTGAAAAGGTAAGTCAAAGAGGAAATAGAAAGTGAAGAGATCTCGAATGCTGATGCCATCTTACAGAGCAAACGACGGTTTCCGCGACCACGCCCACATTTGGAACGCCATCGGCATCACCTTGCCCACCCTCGCAGAACGCAAAGCCCTACTCTCAGAACTAGCTACAAACTCACAAGTCGGCCGGACCTCTCGAAAGAAACTCCAAGAAGCAATTGCACAGAGCGAACACGAATTCCACGGTCTCGGTATCGAGATGAATCAAGTATATGCATCGAGTGCTATCCAAGCGGACCAGGACCCTTCCTTGAAACAAACCCTGGAGAATTCCGACGTGGTTTTGTACCACATCCCCAGCACTATCCCCGGACGGAGACTGCCGCACGTTTGGCTCAACACCGCGGTGCCATCTGGTTTGGTCAGTACCATCGATCTCGCTGGCAAAGGCGGTTTCACGCTCTTCACCGGCATCGGAGGTGAAGCGTGGAAGCCCGCAGCGGCGAAGATCTCAGAGCAGCTGGGTGTACCAATCCGAGTCTACTCCATCGGATTCGACCAAGATTACGAAGATCCATACTTTGATTGGATGCGAGTTCGCGAAATTGAAGATTCTGGTTGCGTTCTCTGTCGACCAGATCGCTTCGTTGGCTGGCGAACTAAGGCGGTAGCAGAAAATGCGGAGGATGCGCTTGGGAAAGTGTTGAAGGCGATTTTGTCGAAGTAGATAGACTTGCATATATCCCCTCTTTCTATCTTCAAATCATAGAGTTCCTATATCCATAAAGCATTGAACGCTTTGACTTTGCAGATGCACCATGCTGGCGGCCGGATTCGTTATCGCGTCAATGAATCAGCCATCATATCCGATGCTAAGAACCAAGCAAACCGGTCCCCAAGGTCATGAGAGGCGCCCATCTGTAAGTCGAGAGCCATGAACTGGTCGGGATCTAGATAGCCCATGTGATCAATGTTTTGGTGGTCGTGCGGACCCAAATCATGGCTCATAACACCATTGGGCGCCACGTGATCATGTCTCTGGTCAATAGGAGTATGCGACGGTGCCCTTCTAGTGTCAGATGGTCTACCGATCAAGTCGAGAGATTCCATGTTGAATTCTGAATCGGCGCTATGCGGTGTTTGCAATAATGGCATTCCGTCGATATCAAGACCCCCCGTGGACCCTTGATGTGAAGCCTTCGTCCTCCAGTCTACACTCGTTCTCCGTGGTTCCGCGCGCTGGGAGTCAGACATCCGCTTCGACACCGGCCTGAATGCTTGCCCTTTCTTTTCCTCTTGGCTCTTCTCCCTATGACTAGATACGTTCTTCCTCATAATCAGCCTCTCCTCTAGCGTATCTAGATTCTCAAGCAACGCCAACGGCGTTCCCCAGAACTGGACGTACTGAAGACAACTCAGCTTCAGAACTTCACTCTTAGACGCATTTAGCTCAGTATGTTTCTCCGGCGCAACCACTTTCTTCAATATCTGCAGCGAGGTCGCTAGCCACACTGTACTTGCTAGGAACGGGTTGACAAATCTCACATGATTGTCAGCACAGCGGTGCGTGACAGCGGAGATGTTGTCGGCGGCCTCGAGACAGTTCCGGAGGCCTTCGCAATTGGTCGGATGTTGCTGTTCTGCTGCTGTCCAGCCAAACGCGGGGCTGCTTGGTTTGTCGGCGAATATCGCACCTGATGAGATTTCGCCAAAGGCATAATGGTGGTAGATCATGAAACGCGCAAGTTGGGTCATCAGGTAGATGCCGTACTTAGCGCTGTGAAGAACCTTGGTGTCGTGATCGGATTGCTCGGTTGGGGGAGCGAATGGACTTGCGGAAAAGCTAAGGCTTTCGCCGTTGTAGGCGAGGGAGTCGGGAAGAACGGATGTGGTGCACCGAAGGGCGTGAATGAGCAGCGTGAGCTTGGTTGAGTCTTCTTCCGACCGCTTCTTTCGAAAGTTGTTGCGGAAGTAGTGGGTCAGTTGGGCGACGTTGTTGTTTGGGTCTGAATCTGGAAGAATCCCTTGCATGTTTCCCCGAGATAAAACTTGTGCATCTCTCATGATGGAGTTGAGCACAATGAGCCAGGCAGATGCGCTCTCATTGTCACATTTCTGTAGTCGTTTCCAGCGGTCCATTGGTTTCTTCTCCAGAAAGCAGCTGGTGTGGTACCGGCTGTTGTACCAGTGCTCATCGGTAATAGGCAAATATGTATCATTGATGCTCCAATCAATGGCGGTGGGACATCTTCTGATAGTGCTGGCGAACACATCCATTTCCCAGATGGCCCACCAGCAGCGTCGTCTTTCTTCATTGGCGGACCATCGTGCAAGATCAACGCCCGCCTTGAAGGAGGGCACCCGACCTTCATAGTCAATCAAGTGGAGCCGCAGTTCGTAAGCAACACGCACGCAAGAGCCCAATGAACGCCAAGCTCTTCCTCGAACTCCGTTTGTCAGCTGGTAGAAGGTGCTCAGAGCCATTGCCTGCAGGAGGCAGAGTGGAGGAATTTCATCAGCACAATCATCCCGGGCTTCCCTAATGCATTGAAGGGCAATGGCATGGAACCGCTCGTGCGACAAGTTTTCCTGGCATTCTTGCGCGTATGTGCTTTGATAGCAGTCTGCCGCAAATCGAGCTGAGAAGGAGAACATGGACGCGAATAATGCCTTGAGGTGCAACAAGTTCTTGATGTCCTGGATCTTGGTTCCAAATGAGGGCTGATGGAAAAGTGAAAATGATGTCATGTTCTCAAAATATGCATCGATCCTATCAACTATTTAGGTGTTTGCTAGTCCGCAAATCTAGAAGCACTTACAGTGATTGAAGAGTACGGACTGATAAATTTAGAGCTTGGCAGGCTTGCATGATCAGATCTTGCGTTCCGGCGAGGTTAATGAAGAATCCGGACGACGGTGATCCATCTGAAATGCTAGGTGGAGGGGTCAAGCAACTTTCGTGGGTCGGATGAATGATAGAGGAGAGACTGATCGCACGAACGAAATTAATTGCGGCAGTGTCCGAAGAATCAGACGCATTGGGTGTGTCTTCTTCTGTAGCCTGGGGGGAAGGCGGCAGTGGACTATCGCATTGAGCACTGGTTTCGTTTGGGCTCCTGGATGGAGAACTAGGCGCATCATTACGACGTGAGTTTGGGCTCTCGACTCTTCTGGCTTGATTTTCATGGGTGTCTGTGTGCGATACTAGGCGGTCAGAACGCTCTAGGTATTGGTTGCATGTCTTTCATCTTCCTTACCCCGTGAACCATTAAAACGAGCCCGTTTGCGGCCTCTCTGGGACATGCCTGTACGCTATTAGACGCGTCGATATGGCAGGAAGGGAGAGTAATCTGACCAACTTTGGGCCCCGGTTTCAACTTCTTGGGTGGATACACGCAGGGCTGAGACGATTTACCACACAACAGGCAGCTGGGAAGAGTTCGGTCGCTATATCGAGAGACGTCAGCAAGAGAACGAAACATCATGCGAAAGTCTTCCAACCATTTCGCCTTTCTCCTGTCACTGGCACGTTAGCGGAAACTCCCGTCACAGTATATTATAGTGTAGACTCAAACCTCCGACAAGACTCGCACGCCAGAAGCGCTCTTTCGGGCAACGCATCCAGCTTAGCCAAGGACTCATGACTGATCTCATGAGTTGGAAGGGCCATGATGTCGAGTTCCGGCGTTGTTGGCCCCGCAGTTCAAGGCACAGTAAGATCATGCGCCGGAGGCCACAAGCGCGCGCGTGTCACGTACGGCTGAGAAACAGAAAAGGGCTTGAATCTGGCACCGGCGGAAGTCAAGGGTCAAGGATGTTGGACAAGATGAGAGTTGTAGATGAAGGGTGACAGGGCAAGCGGCAACTTTCAGCAGCACGGTAAACGTCGTCTGTGATGCCAAGGGGCAGTCTAGGGCTAGCCCTTCAAGATCGACCATACATTCAATGATACGGCGAGGCTGTCGCATACCCCACAGCCACGGCGACGATGACTTTGCAAAAGATGCGGGGTCACAAGAACTCCAGAGTCAAGGTAGTTGCCCAGGCGGAAAGTTGCTGCTTTGGGCGGAAGAGCCGAAGCGCATCCGCCCAGAAATTCGACCATACGCCTTCGAATAGTCGCAGGACATGGTTCCCAACCTTCCCCAGGTTTCCCAATATGCGGGTTGGTGTTAGGTGCTCCGAGTTCCGGGGCCCCGTGGGGATGAGAACAATCGCTGGGCGAAGGGAATGTCAAGTGACTCAGGTCGGCCAAAATGTCCCAGGTCCGCACTGTCCTGCATCCATCTTCTAAGAGCGTGACATGGAAAGCCGGCAGCCGCGATCAATTATTGTGCTTCTCGCATTCAACCTCCTCTTTGACAATTCAGTAGTGGAGTTGCGGGGCCGGTAAATGGTTTCGGTCCAATTGTGTCAACGGCGTAATTAAGAGTTAGCCCGATTGCGCCGCCTGCACCCGTCCTGGAACGTAGTCTCCCGTCAGGCCATCTCCGCTTTTTTCGCGGTGTCTCCGGGGTGATGATCCTGGGGAAGCATTGGAAACTGAATAATCCAAGATGGCTATCTGGCTACTTTACAACTGCTGCCAGCTATATTTCGTGACTATAGTCGAATTGGAGGAGAAGCTTTCGTAAAGCCTGGAAAAGATGGCGTACACAGGATTGACCCCAGCTCTTTTGTTGCTTGCGCTCTCAGCACTGATCTATCGGGTGCTCCAAATTGGCAAGCGGGATCCTCGGATGCCCAAAGGGCCTCCAACTCTACCAGTGATTGGCAACATCCACCAAATACCGTCCACGGGTCTGTTCAGGCAGTAAGTGATGGCCCAGCAGAAACAACGAGATGGGACTGTTTTGGAAGAGGGCTTATCCGGCTCACCCATGCTTACAGATTCCGTCAATGGGCTAAGGAATATGGCTCCATCTTCAGTCTGAAGGTTGGCCCTTCCAATATAATTGTTCTCTGCGACCGGAAAGCTATTCACAAATTGCTTGTGGAGAAAGGAAGCATCTATTCCGATCGCCCACCCAGCTATGTTGGCTGGCTGCTCACTAAAGGTGATCATCTGGCCTTGGAACAGATGGATGCGACATGGAGAGAAAAGCGGAAGATTATTGCTCATAATTTTTCTCCAAAGCAATTGGACGAGAAGCATTTTCGTGTCCAAGAAGCCGAGTGAGTTTCTGATTTCGTCTTCATGAGACTCGAAGCCAAAAGGCACTATTTGAAGAATGCAAATTTTGACAGCCCGCAGGGCAACCGTTCTGATGACCAACTTACTGGATCGACCAGAGGATTTCTTCCAAGAAATCCAGAGATATACGGCTTCGGTGGTCTCATCTATCAATTATGGATTTCGAGCGAAGACACATGACTCTTTTTGGGGTACCGTAGGTTAAGAAAATTTGAGCTATCCTGATTATGGAACTAACATGATGAGCAGGGCGTTTACGATGTAATGGGAAAGGTAAATTTTGACATACCACTTACTTGGTAACTCCAAATCTCAGATCTGACATGATAATTAGTGGACTGAGTGCATGGAGCCTGGTGCTAATCCACCGGTCGATGATGTCCCGCTGTTGAAATACATTCCATCTTCTTTTGCCTTTTGGAAACGACGAGCGATCGACGCTGGCAAGACAATGGACGGCACTTGGGGAAAAGCTCGACGACTAGCCGAGGAGCGGCGTGCACGTGGCGACCGCCGAGTATGTATCATTGACAGTCTTCTGGATGAGTATGAGAAAAAAGGATGGCCGGCATCAATTACCCAGCACTCGTTCACCAATCTCATGGGAGAGATTGTTGAGGGCGGAGCAGATACCACGTCAGCTCAGCTGCTAACCCTGATTCTGGCATTTGCCTTGTATCCCGAGGTGCAGCGGAAAGCGAGAAAGGAGATTGACGAGGTTTGTGGAACAGAAAGGGCTCCTCTATGGTCCGACTTCGACCGCCTACCGTATCTGAACTGCATCATCAAGGAAGGCATGAGGTGGCGTCCTGTGTAGGTTTCTTCAACCCCATGAACGCGTGCTGTTACTGATGACTTGTTAGCGCCGTCACGGCATTGCCCCATCGCGTTAGACAAGGTAAGTCGCAGGGAGAGTATAACTCACGCGACGGATACTAATGTTCTTCAGATGATGAGTATGAAGGAATGCTGATACCCAAAGACTCTACTGTCTTTATACCCACCTGGGCTATCCACCACACCGACGCGATATACGAAGATTCCGAGAAATTCAACCCGGACCGATATCTTAACCATCCAAAACTTGCAAACGACTATGCAGGTAGCCCGGATTGGGCGAACCGAGATAAGTGTCCCTTGACTTTAATAACCGAAACAAGGCGATGCTGACAACCCCAAACATCACTACAATTACGGCGCCGGCCGGCGCATCTGTCCAGGCATCCATCTAGCGGAACGTAACATGTGGCGCATAGCCGCGAAACTGCTCTGGGCCTTTGAGTTCTCGGAGCCTGTGGATCCAGTTACGCGCAAAGTATCGCACCTGGACCCCGATGCGTACAACCCAGGCATTCTTCAGGCACCGTTGCCCTTCAAAGTCGGGATTAAAGTCAGGAGCGAGAAGCACGTGGAGATCATTCGCAAGGAGCAAGACGAAGCGTTAGACTTCTTGAAACAGTATGATTGATTGTATAGGAAACTGGGCACGGTAGCATCTTGAACGGGGGTTCAGACTGTATTCTGTAGCGCAATCAATCACTTTGGAATCGAGTTAAGATCTTCGATCGGCCATGAGCGGAATCTAGCGGTTGGGTCAGACGTGACGTATCGTCGAGAGATTTGATGAGTGATTCGTGAATGCTGGGTTGTGAGATGGAAAAGAACAAGAGGCTTTAGGGACGGACAGCATAGTCAGCTGGAGGGCGTGGTGCACGGGCCGTAATAGCTTGGCACGCTAAGCTCTTATTGTCCAGGTCCCCAATTGTTCTGTCCCCAGCCACTTTCGCGCGCAGCACATCTGCCGCCCACTCGACACTTTACCCTCAACTCCATTTCTCCTTCATCCTCGTCGAGTCCTTCCTTACTTCCTGTCAGTCACTCTCTTGGAACGCCCTTCTCCATCGGCGACACGCCTGCTGATACCCTCTTTCTTCGAGACAGGCGCTCCCATACCCCTTCACCACTTCTCGCCGTCGATCATCGACGCCGCGCGATACCCACCCGCAACCGCAACCGCAACCCTCGAGCCATCGCAACAATGGACTATTCCAAATTGAAGAATGCCGAGCTCGAGGCTCTCCTCAAGTCGCGCAACCTGCCGCACACCGGCAAGAAGGCCGACATGGTGACACGCCTCCAGGACGCTGACAAGAAACCATCGACTGCTGAAGCTCCTGCTGCCGCCAACTCGACTGCCGCCGAAGACGAGATTGACTGGGACGACGACGCCACCGAAGCACCCGCGACTGTCACGGAACCCGCCGCCACCTCCGAACCCGCCGCCGCCGCTGTCGCGGCTGGAGGACAGGGCGAGGTCGCAAACCCCCAAGCTGTCCCCAATCAAGTCGCCGACATTGATCCAGCGAAGACCGACGACCTCACCGTGAAGCAGCCTGCTGCCGAAGACAAGACCGCCGAGCCGATAGTTGAGGAGGCGAAGGTCGAGGAGAAGCCGAAGGTAGACTTCACCAAGGGCTTGGCTAAGACCACGTTGGACGAGGAGATTGAGAAGCGCAAGAAGCGCGCAGAGAAGTACAATATGTCCCTCGAAGACGACGAAGGTTACAAGAACCTGGTGCGCGCAAAGAAGTTCGGTGGAGACGTACCGCAGGGTATCAACGAGGCTCTGCCGGACCGACCTCTTGGCCAGAAGCGAGGACGAGAGGGCGCGGATGAGGGGCGTCGCGGTGACGAGAAGAGGCGTGGAGGCAGATCTGATGGGCGTCGCGGCCGAGGACCCAGAGACGATGCACGAGGACCGCGGGAGGGCGGACGCGGACCGAGGGACAACGAGCGAGGACCCAGGGATGGCGACCGGAGGCCGAGAAACGAGAAGAGGAGGGCTAGCCCTGGTGGCGGTCCGAACTGGATGAGCGAGGCCGACAGGGCCAAAGCTGAGGCTAGGAAAGCGAAGTTCGGCGCTCCTCCTGCGTCCGCTACTTGAACACTTCTACAGTAGAAGCGGCGAAGAATATTTCGATCTGAGCGGAGGACTGGTCTCTTCCGACATTCATCATCAAACCGATCATCAGGATCATGGATACTTTGGGGCGAGGCGTTCTATCGGAGGTGTGGTCGTCGGGATGTACTACCAGCTTATCATCGACATGCCTTGGCTTTCTTCTCAAAAATTGGCACTACTGCTATACATTTATTCGAGGCAATTCAGCCATATCAACCGGACGCGATACTCCTCTTCCATCATTCCAATCCCTTGCTGCTATAGTGACCTGATATATCGGCCGTCCTAGTCGTATCGCTCCACAACGGACATCTTTTGAGAGTCCCAAAAAGTTGTCGATGACATGGAGAGTGGCCCCGTCCCGTGCATGAGGTAGCACGTCTACTGTGCTTCTTGGCTTTCGAGCGAACGTTTGTTCACATTGGCCTGCTATCACCTCTTGTTGGGTAACTTCGACTTCATTGCCGTCTCGTTGTACCTACCGCTGAGACTGCTTGTGCCGCTTCGCTATATCGCTAAGAGTGCTTTCATAGCTAAATTAGAATGGTACGACCTTACGCATACACAGTCTAGTGTATGAATGATCACTGACAAGAGCTAGTGTTGATGCAGGATCCTTGTTTCCATGTACATAGACTTCGGCGTCCAGAAGTGACCTTCACTACACACTACAATGCAATTGAGCTTTTCATCATAGATACAATTCCAGCATGTTCATCTTGAAGCAACGTCTACATCAGGTAAGCATACATCCACAGACACATATTTGGCTACGAAGGTGTGTCCGGTACTTTCTGAAGAGCACCATCCCCAGTCTCCCTCACCTTTCCGAAGTGGCTTCGAAGCCCACTCAGAAAGTGCTATGGGACTTTTGCGACTGAAAAGAGGCAGATTCTGTGCTATGCGGCTTCACACTTTCGGGGCGTGCGACATTCTTCTGACTGCAGTCAGTAGACGCTCGTGTCGCTTAGCTGCCTCGTGCAGAGAGTATTCACTCCCTCACACCTCACGTTCGTTTTGCTTTGAATATATACATAGGTATGGAATGCCTCCGGCATGTAAGATTGGTTTTCCCAGACGCGTTCCGCTACTTTTGGCCGCCGCCCGCAGAGCCTCATTGCAGCCTCAAGGCCAAAGACCTTCGCTAGGTCTTCCCAACCCTCGCCCGCCATTCACTTCGGCCTTCGACAAACGAATGCGACCAACCTTCCGAAACATTGGCAATTCTCATTTAGCAGGGCCGCTGTATCAGCTATGGATACGCATCAGAAGCAAATTGAACGTATCTCTACTCAGATCCGCCGTCATTACGAGCGTGGCGTTGGGATACGAGGCGTCCCTACGATCTCCGCCAAGGATTGTTCGCTCATGCAGTTAGCTTCATGTGTCTCTGGCAAGGCTGGGAGTCTTGGTCCGCCTTGGACCACTTCATCAATTGGCTGGTACCCGTCCTAATATATATTTACTTGGCGCCTCAGGAGACCAGGCGTTCTTTATCTTCCTGCGCTGATTTTCCTCGGACGCATATATTTCGTTAGTCCCACCACAATGGGCCTCTCCATGATATTAACGACATCTTTCATCTCATTATCTCTATCGTGATTAACTTTCTCAAATATCATATTTACGAAACTCGGCGTGTAAATTCTCATAAGCATCAAACATTACAAAACCCCTACATCAGGCTCACCAATCTCCCAAAGCCACTCGATACTCCCTGAACATACGATGCGCAAGCCCGACCTACCTCTGATCATCCCATAAACGTCCCAAATCCGCCCCCCCCCCCCATGCACACCGACCCTTCCCAACCCCCAGCCTCGCCCAGGAGCAACCCCATCTCTCACCTCCCCATTCCACCGCCCCCATACACAAAACCCAACGACCGCCGCAACTCCCCCATCATCCTCACCCTCACCATCCTCCTCCACCTCCTCGCCATCACCCTCACCCTCACCACCTTCATCTCCGGCACCGCCATCACCCCGGGGACCACCCAACGTTCCCACCAACGCGCCCTCGGCGACCCCGTCTCCATTCTCCGCTTCTCAATCGAGCTGAGCGGCTGGAACACCACTGACGGCCAGGAGCCGCCATACAACTCCAGCCTCCTAAACCCCTACGCCTACCTTACCTTGGGCGCCTGACAACAGACCTGGGTGTTCCGCGTGTACCTGAACGGGTGCTGTGCGCGGCCCGAGGACGAGAACAGCATCTACCCGCTCCACTGCCTCTTATCCAGCCCGGGGCGTACGTTCAGGGTCGGCGACGCGCTGGCGAAGCTGAGGACGTTCAAAGTCAGGCCGTGGGGTGAGAGTGAGCCGAATCGGCGCGAGTACGAAATTATTTTGTTGGCGCCGCGCAGTTGACGGCGTCGGCGAGGGGTTTCGCGAGGCATGCGCGTTTATACGAGGTTTTGGATGTGAGTGTGGGAAGGGTGTGGTTGGGGCTGACGTGGGGAGCGGTTGGAGCGCAGACGCTTGGGTGGGTGTGTTTGCAGTGGTCGTTTAGGATTAAGAGGAGGATTGTGGTGTCTGAGGAGTATACGGAGCAGGTAGAGCGGAGTAGTAGGGATGATGTGAGGGTAGAGGGAGAGCTGGGAGCGGGGGATGAACAATCGCCTCCAAGCTATGACAGGAGGGGGGAGGATTGGCTGGTTACTGCTGGAGCGCCGATGATGGAAGAGGAGGGGTTAGGGGAATTAGAGCTCATCAGGAGGATGGAGGAGAGGGAGTTAGGTGGGCAGGCGAGGAGGTATCAAATGGGCGAAGCGACGGCTACGGATGAGGGAGGAAGAGGTTAGGACATTGGTCGGCTTGTTTAGGTATAGCTAAAGATTAACGTTAGGAGGATTGAGGAAGGTATAAACGAGGCTTGATTACGTGTGATATGAATATCAGAGCCAAGGAAACCGAGTCCTACGATCCCGACTGATTCGTCTTCGAACGCGGTACCCGATTTATGGCCTATGAAATCCTCCTCTTGACAAAAGATTCTCATATGATCATTTATAGCCACCCGCACCCAACTCCACTGCATTAGCGTTCCCTGTATGTTGCGGACCCGATAGCTCCACCGCATTAGGATTCCCTCCCGTGTGCTGAGGGGTGGATAGCTCCGACGCATTTACAGGGTGGCCGAAATTGGATATAGGACTGATAGCTTCTTGCCTGCTCACTGGGTCTGCGGCCTGAGTGTATGGAGTTGTGAATTGGGGAGGAGCAGGCTGTTGTGGCTGGGCATACTGGGGATGGCCGTACTGAGGTTGGGCGATTGGCTGAGGAGGTTGTGGCATTTGTTGGGGCTGTGCCTGATAAGTCTGGGCGCCATTCTTGTACTTCTCAGTAGGCACATCGGCATTGCCGTTGTAGCCAGGAGGTGCTGTAGATGGCGCGCCGGAGAGACGGTGCTTGTGAAGGTGGATGCTGAAGATGATGAGGTTCACCAGGAAAAGAATGCTACAATTATTAATATACTGATCGCCATTGACATGAACTTTCTGTCACGGATTTACTCACAAGTTGAACGCTCCGAAGACTGCTCCAGCAACTAGAGCACCATAGTACGCGCCATACGTCGTACTGTCACGCTTGCTAAGGTCGCCACGCTTCCAGTAGTAGCTGTAGCCATAGCTATAGACATACGACGAAGCGCTCGCGAAGGCAGCCGCAAGGCTAGCCACGAGAGCGAACTGAATGAGCCAAAAGATGACCATCCAGATGTCAAGCGCAAGGAAAGCCCACATGTTATAGGCCTTTGGAGTCACCAGCGTAGCTACTATCATGTAGATGACTACTCCGATTGTGCAAAGGCACTGCGATGAAGTTAGCTGATCTGAGCTTCCAGAGTCATTCGATGGTTCCACGTACGACGACGAGAGAAAAGATAAGCTTGTCAAAAGCCCACCAATGGATACCATAGGCGTTCAGACCGAGGATGATGACTGCAAGGGCGAGGGACACGATGCGGAGTGCTAAGGTCCATTTCGGAACCGCGATGATGTGCTCTCTTGACTCCATTCTGTGTGAGAGGGTATTGAACGATGCGAAAGCTGAAGTTTGAGAGAAAAGAAGAAACGAGTAGAGAAAAATCAAAGTATATGAGATCTGAGGAACTGTCAACACCTTTTCAGCTTACGTCGCACAAAACCACTCCTCTCACGGGAATCATCTCGTTTTAAGGTGCCGGGGCCCTTGTTCTCGTCTTTCAGCTCTTGAGTTCCAGATCAACGCCATAGCGGTACCGCAGCCGGTGTGCTCTGTTGTGAAGCAAACGTCGCGTGCATGAACCAACCAGCGCACGCTATTGCGCCCCGGCTGGTGTCAGTTTCACGCAAAGAGGCGGGATTCTCCTTGTTGCACAGCGAGTCGAGCTGGGCGGTTGGAGTGAGAGATGAAAACACGAGCTTGGCCAACTCGGCATCGACGGATGCGGGCCGTGGGGATATTGAGGCTTGCATGGTGGCTTCTGTTTGGTCGATGCGCGAGGCTAGATGTCTCAGCCTTGTGCCGACGTTTGGGAAGGGTCTCTGAGGTAGTCTGCAGCTCACCGTGAAGGTTTTGACCGGCCTCTTCTAAGATATATATATGCTATAGCACATGAGATTGGTAGAACGGCAGTAGGACCTTTTAAAGCAGCCCAGAGCGCTGGGGAAGAACGATGATGTCTCCCAGGCAGCGAATGATCGGCGCTTCGTTCACCAGCATGGGCCAGCTTGTGCTCCTGCACAGCCCCAAGCCTCCCGGCCCCTAAAATAGGCTTCCCCTTGTTTTCATAAGCGAGAGGACGTGCCATCAAGCACCGTATACGTACGTATCACGTTAGTATCACTTGAATTGCCTAGAGGAGGCGTGCTTGGAGACTTTGCGAATATATTACCGTACAGTGCCTTCTGTACACGACTTAGATAGCATTCTACTCTACAGATTCGAAACGATACCATACTCTTAAACCCCATAATCCACTCAAGGCTATCAAGCCTCGCCATGACTCAAGAAGTCATCCTCGGTTTCCTCATTACATAGGATATTCCATGGTCGCATCTTAGTATGGTAGTTCAATACCTTGTAGTCCGGCCCAAAGAAGCGTGGACGTGCGTCTGAGACCTTGATTGGTTCACCATAGAAGAGAGCATCCTGGACCTGAGGGTACAGGACCATCTCATTGAACCGTTTTCCGTGAGGGAGATTTGTAGCCCGCATCTCCCGCATCCAGTGGTGCCTAGAAAAGAGAACATAGGGCTTATCCACTTTGAACGTTCTCGCGATAAGTTTATCCCGCTTTAGCTGGCTCTCCGCAATCTGCTCATCAGTGCTATGGTGGTTGTCTGTTCGGTGAATGGACCCCTTCTCCGCGACCCAGACCTGATAGATAGGTTCGTAAGGAGGTATGGTGGGTAGTATGATCAGGAGTAACCTACCTTGTCCATTTGCCTAAAGATTTCAAAATCTCGTACAAATAATCTACATATGTAGATGTTCGTGTCGGGGTCGTTCTCTCGTCCCCACCTCGCGAAAAATGCGGCCCTATATCATCTATGTGAGCAGGCTGAATATCAATCTCGAAGGGAGAGGAGCTTACATCTCCGGGTTGTCTGCAACATACATGCCCCAACCCCACCGCGACGGACGGCTGCTCTTGAGGCGCCGCATCCCTTCCGCATAGCGTTGTCCGGTGAACCAATCCGTACCGACATAGCCTATATGCCGTCGGTTGGGAAGTGGATCGGGGCCTGCATTCGGCATTGGACACCTCATGTATTGGTTTTGGCGCCATACTTCCAGACCATGAAAGTATTCTCCCAGCATAAGACCACGGGAAGAGTGGGCCACTTTCTGGAATGTAACACCTATGGGTACGGTAAGTATATACTTATGTTACTGTAGATAAGAAACGGGTGTACCTTGCCACATTTCTACCTCGCTGTTCGCGGCCTGGTCGTCGAAAAAGAGCTGGCACGCGCGTTAGCTAAGCCCACCGATCAGCGAAGAGGGTGATCCTACCATATCGTGATATTCAACTCCACTATATTCTTTAATGCGTTCAAAATGTATTTGTTTAGATTCTACAAATATTAGTACACAGACACCATGCGCGAAGAACACGACCTACCATTGTATATTTCACTGTATACTATGAAATCCGAGAGGGGTCTCCACTGGTTTGTGCGTGGGTCGAAAACCTTTAACAACCACAGTGCGCGGTCGCACCTAAGATCCAAGTCAATAAATTGGAAAAAAAAACTAATAGAGGAGTACAGATACAAAGACTTGTGCGTGTTCCTCGAAGCAATGGCAATTTTGACCCGATTCCCGATTAGATCACTGATTATGTTGAACACATCGTCAGACACCTTAACTCTGACCGACTTGTTTCTAATGATGCCTATTAGTACGGTATTGCGGGACTAGTACATCTAATACAAACCTTTTGTCTCTTATTTGATTCCCCACAATTTCTAGATTATCTTCCAATGCATTACTAACCCATCCCTTGCAACCAATCTTGTTTCCGTCAAGCCAATTGTGCCAGAGCGTGCCACTAAGGCATACATTAGGTGTGTTGACCGTGAGGAGGAACGAGACCTACTCAAGATCAAAAGCGACAATTCTTGGATAAGCCATTGGACCGTGAGTATGTTATAACGACTTTTAACATAAAAGCTTGACGATTGTTGTCGGACCCGGTATTGGTAGTGGTGGTGGTGGCTTGGGTGGATTGCAATGCAGTAAGAAATGATGAGTGCCCTGAAACAGGAAGACAGCCTTAAATATCTACACCATGGCCCTTTCAGTTCACTTCTGGATCTACTTAGCGATGGTCAAGGGGCCTTCATATGCAGCTCAGTGAATCGAATAGGGATCCATGAAGAGGTGCTTGCGTACAGGGGGTCTGCAGTTGAGTAGTACGTATAAACGTGCAATGTAGAGTAACGGTGAGCTAGGACTCAATCTTGACCAGATATTTGAGCCCTCATGGTGGGTAACGATTTAGAAAATCGGTCAGAAAGCCTAACTCAGCCGCACGAAGAGTAAAGAGCTTGTAACACAGACATGATGGAGCCGAAAGGGGATCTCAAGAGTAGACCTAAGTTTCGAACGCCATAATATATCATTTGCTCGAGACTGAGTTATGGGGTTTTTCGATAGGAAATAAACAGTAAAAAGGCCACATCGCGAGCGATTAGCAGAGAAAAAGAGTGAAGTACTGCGATAAAAGTATAGAGAGGGAGAGTGGAGTCTCTTCTATACGGATAGAGAAGATTGCTCATACTACTGCAATTGCGGTTTGTTCAAATTGCGTGGAACCATTAAAGCTATTCTTGAAAAAGTAAATGCCAATTCAAACAAGGGGAAAAAGCCTGAAAGATTGCAGAGCCGTTCTTTAGCCGCTGATTGGCATGTTGGCGACGAGAAAGAAAAACTTGGATGGAAGTTGAAAACCTGTCAAAAGTCTTCAATCCAGGAGGCAGAACAATTCTGATCTAAGTTGGCGGAAGATCTACAGAACTCGAAGCAACAGACTTTAACATATTTGACCTACCTGTATTTAGAGCTTGTTAGCACGCCATTAGAACGATGGGCGTTCTACCGTCTAGCAACTGATTTGTAAATGTGGAGAGAATGCCATGATGGCCGCATGTTTTCACCACAAGCTTATCGAAAGGTAACTCCAGCTGTCTTTTTCAGGCGTTTGTAAACTTTTCTGGAGATCAAACCACCAGCACGAGGCATTGGGTTGAGATATAAATAGTCTGGAAGCACAGGATAAGAGCAACTCAAGACATAGAGGTTGCTGTTCCATTCGAGTACGTGAACGTGGTCGCGGCATGAGTAAGGGAACAGCGAGCCATGGTCATGTCGGCTTTGTGTGGTCAGTAGTGGTAAAGATGACCATATGCCGTCACGGAGGAAGCCATTCTTTCATTTAACAGGTCCACACAGGTGTACCGCTTGGCACCAGCTGGTTTGACTTCGGTTCCAACCAGTGCGCCACGGTGTGCAAGTGATGTGTTTGCGATTCCTGTGGTTGCCGTTGCCTCGCTCTCGATGTTTTATGAAGTTTGTGCCAACGGTCCAAAATCAGAAGACCTAGTCGTCAGTCTTTTCGTCCAACTATGACTCTTCTATCATCCGCGAGGACGGCTTGGACGAGACGCTCGTGTAGCATACGCTATTCGTCGTGTTAATAGTGGACAGCGCTGCCGTTGTAGCGATTCGTCTCGGTACCATCGCTATGTGCAAATTCCCACGATAGTGTCCAGTGCAGTTACAGTTCGTGGCGGCCTCACTGGGGTATGCAGTTCGGTAGCCCCTCGGAAAGCCGTCACCTCTGATTGGTTGAGGTCGGCATAAGTCACGTGATGTCATTGCTCGTTCGTTGCAACCTAGAACGCCGTAACACAAAGACATATCAGATATAGTATTCCAGACTTATCTCCAAGTCTTCTACTTATTCTATGATAATGCTAGAGCCTACGCCCATTGATCTTCGGCATGTCATAGAAGAGATGATGCTGCCACCGGAGATACCCAATTCCGTGACAGTTCCGGGCCAAATCAATCCATGAGAGTACGCTTCATAGACTGTAAGTATGTAGCTTGCTACGTACTTAGTAAGGCCGAGAGGCGGGGTACATCTACACTTTTTCTGACGGGATGTCTACGCTACAGAACTGTGCTTCGGAACGCTTGTTGCTTCGTGGAACTGCTTCAACACCTAATCTGAACAAGAGCTATATAGGCTCTGCACCTCGTGCCTAGCCCCGAAACTTTTCTTCCTGTCCCTTCCTCCCGAGTCCCGGCGATTCTACTTGTATCTCCCCAGCAACGCCGATTTTACCCCCTTGAAGACCCCCACATGGCTCCGTCTCTAGAAGTCGAAGATCTTGGCGCACCTGCCACCAAGCCCACGCCCGAGGTGAAGGCTCTAGACGACAAGTACCGCGAGGAACGCGAGAAGCGTTTGAACAAGAGCGGGACCAGCCAATTTCGTGAGGCCAAAGGCAAACTTGCAAGGTTTGCTATAGATCCATGGACAGAGGAAATCGTTCGAGATCCCGTGAATGAAGATGTCGAGGTTCTGATTGTTGGGGGTGGATTTGGGGGCTTGTTAGCTGCTACGAGGCTCATTGACGCCGGGGTGGATGATATTAGAATTGTAGATAAAGCGGGAGATTTTGGAGGTGTGTGGTATTGGAATAGGTATCCAGGAGTAGAGTGTGATACAGAAGCGTATGTATTCCACCATTTCTGTGCATAATGTTACTGCTCAAAGCCTAACATATAAAGTTACATCTATCTACCGCTGCTCGAAGAAACGAAGTACGTACCGACGGCCAAGTTCGCCCCAGGGGCCGAAATCCACGCCCACGCTCTCAATATCGCCAAGATGAATAATCTTCAGGCTAAAGCTCATTTTCGAACGGAAGTTTTGTCACTCACTTGGTCTGACTCCCTAGCTCGCTGGGTCGCCACCACCTCACGAGGAGACACGATTCGAGCACGGTTCGTAATTTCCGCCATCGGAATTCTACACAAACTCCACCTACCTGGCATTCAAGGGATCGAAAATTTCGCCGGCCACAGCTTCCACTCAGGGCGCTGGGACTTTGCTTACACCGGCGGCGACCGGTTCAACGCGCCTTTGGACAAGATTCGTGGAAAGCGGATTGGGATTGTTGGAACAGGAGCTTCCTCTATCCAAGCCCTTCCCCACCTTGCGAGATCAGGGGCTGAGGTTTATGTCTTCCAACGGACACCCTCCTCCGTGGACGCAAAGCCGAACCCCCCAACTGATCGTACATGGTTTGAGTCCCTTCAACCAGGCTGGCAAGAACACCGCGCGGAGAACTTTGAGCGCATTCTTTCGGGCCAGCCACAAGATATAGATCTCGTCAACGATGGCTGGACTCATTTCATGCTCGCCATGGAAGCTCTCGGGAAGGACTCCTCCACGCCCATGGACGACATCCTCAAAAAAGTAGACATAAAAGCAATGGAATCGCTACGCTCTCGCGTCGAAGAGATCGTGAAAGACAAAAAGACAGCTGAGGCTCTCAAGCCTTGGTACGGCCGCCTGTGCAAGCGACCTTGCTTCCACAACGAATACCTGGACTGCTTCAATTATCCTAACGTCCACCTTATCCACACGGATGGGAAAGGCGTTGATAAAGTTTCCGAAAAGGGTGTCGTGTCGAACGGGAAGGAGTTTGAGCTGGACTGCATCATCTATGCCACTGGCTTTGATTGGGGAACTGACTACTCGCAGCGAGCGAACATGACTATCAAGGGGAGGAATGGCCTTACTCTGACGGAGAAATGGGAAGACGGCCCGAGCACCCTTCATGGTATCATCGGGCGAGACTTCCCCAACTTCTTAACCTTTACTCATCTACAGAGCTCCACATCACCGAATTATACAGGTCTATTAAGTGAGCGTGCCAAGCACGCCGCCTACCTCATCTCGGAGGCGAAGAAGAGGGGCATTAGAACCATTGAGCCGACAGAAGAAGCTGAAGCCGCCTGGGTGAAAAGGATGGAGGACGTTGCGATAGCCAGACTAGGCTATTTCAAAGAGTGCACGCCCGGTTAGTCAGAGTCCTCTCCCGCAAAATCGCCACCTGCGTTCCTCGAATTTTGCTGATCTCTTTCGGATACTAGGTTACCTCAATTCGGAAGGTACATTATCACCTTCTACAGCTCGTGGTGCATCTCTTGGGCTTGATTCTCCGGTGTATAACGAGATGCTTGATAAATGGCGGAAGGCGGGGACTATGGAAGGTATTGAAATTGACCGGAAATGAAGAGATAAATACCTAGATGAGCCTGCGTACCCTATATATGGGCAACTCTAAAGTATCACGCCTCTACCAATCTCGCGTCTCTTCTCACCTGCTATTATTCGTAGTGTTGCGCTAGTCTCCATCCACGTTCGGCTTCCCCATCGTCACTACTTGCCACCTCATTATGCCGGCTATCTTCTTAGTATAGTAACAAGTCACAGATTCTGGATCGCTTGTTTTTGCTGCGCAGAGTGAATCTTACAGTCCAGGTGGGATACCATATTTCACACAGCGGTCTCTAAGCAGCGTCTTGACTGGGCAACCTTTCGGGAGTGCCTCAACGCTGTCTAGATTACCAGAGCAGCACCGGAACAGTGGTATAGCTGTGTGCCCAAACCAGCTGCCGGACGATCTCCAGTCTCTTCGACACCACGCATACGACTGCAGACTAGGTCTCCAAATGGTTACCGGAGCTGAGACAGTGGGGCTGACACTCGCCGCCATTTTACCGCTGTTCATCGAGGCCGCAAAAGCTTACGGGAAAGGCGTTGACACAATTCGCGACGACACGTCCAGCAGGCGCCGTGATGACCGCCTCCAAGAGTTCTTCGACGACTTCTGGTGGGAGCTGAAGAGTTTCGATCAGCAAGTGCGGACCCTCGTCCGTGGTTTACCGCATCTTTGCAATGAGTGTAAGCGGGAATTGGAGAAGGATATGTCGTCCCTGTCGGCGTCGGGAGGCTGGGAAAAGGACGAAGAGGTAGCTCGCGCACTAAGTCACTCCTTCGGGACTAGCCTGCAACACAAGAGTTTCGTCCTGATCACCTCTCGAATATTGAGGCTGCTAGCCTGGCTGATAGGAGACAAAACCCTCCATTTGTATGGCATTGAAACCGTGAGTCGAGAATCGACATCTTTCATGTCATTACGAGATTTCTGCGCCTACTGCCAATATCGACATGTTCGTGGCAGAGCGTGTTGCGAAGAGTATGGATGGCTGCTCTACAAATTATCAGAAAGCGACAAAAGCACGTCTGGACACTAAATGGGTGGCAAAAAGCGAAGTAAACCTGGAAGACAAAACTACTCTTGCTTGCTAGAGTACCACGATCGCGTTGTTCTACCGCTCGCGAACTCTCGGGGACTAGCTGGTATTTGCCCACGAGGAGTAGGAAAGCGATATGAGATTTAATGACATTCAAGAAGAGACAACCCGGTCTTTCAATTGCTGATCGTTCTCATTACCTGTAGCCGCCTTTGCCGCACGTTCAGCCTTTTGCCGCTCCTTCCTTAGCTTGGTAGCACGACGCCATTTCGGACCGTTCTGCATAACGTACCAGAGGATTGGGCTGAAGACAACAGCAAGAAGTCCAAAGAAGGTGGTAGTCCACCCAATTCCAATTTTGCCAATCAAAGGCGCTACGCCGCTGGTCGCTCCAGCACCCAACCAGCAACGGGCAAGGTTACAAGCAGCAGACGCGGTCGCAGCCTTTCCGGGATATATATCGATGAGCAAGACAGAGACGGTGTTAATCGATGCGGAGACGCAGAAGCCGATGACGAAGAGAAAAATTAGCGGACCCGCCAGATTGACCTTGTATTCAATCATCCACCCGAAACCAATGAAACATGCGCAGCCGAGAGCCAAATTCGGCATAATTGCTTCCAAGCGAGCCCTCTCGATGGGAAAGTCGCTGAGGTCAACCTGGCGGTTGTATTCCAGTGGAAATCCCAAGCGTTTGGCGTGGGCCTTGTACCTCGCATCGATAATCCGGCCACGCACGAAACTAGCAAGCAAGCTTCCACAGCCTAGAGGCAGATAGCATAGTGCGATCTGGATTTGGTTGAAGCCATAGACGGTTCCGAATTGGGAGGGGATGAGAGCTACTGTGGCGTAGTACGCGCAACATAAAATACCGACATATGCCAACACGAAGCCTGCCTCCTTCGTAAACACGATCTTGACCGTCTCCAAAGGGTTCGGGAATCTGAGCTTCCTCTTTCTCTCGAGCTCATCTCTCTTCTCGTAAAGAACGGGCTGCCCTTCCGCCATGAGCCTCCTCTCCAGCTTCGTGTTGAGATAGCATCGTCTCCACTTGGGCGGAGGTACTGATCCATCCTCAACGACCGCCCTGCAGGTTTCGGCAAAGAAAATAGCGCATGGTACGAACACGACACCGGTGCAGATGAGTAGAAACCAGAAAACGGAATGCCACCCGAGATATTGTCCAAGTAGGCCACCGATTATGGGACCAAGCGACGGCCCAGCTTGCGGAGCAACGGACAAGTACGAGACGTAGACGCCACGCTCTTGGGATGTAACGAGATCGGACACGACGGCATTCGCAAGTGCTACACTACCACTGCCCCCGGCGCTTTGGAGACAGCGTAGGACCATCAGCGCGGCGTAGTTGTTTTGGAGGCCTAGGCCGATGTTTGCGGCGGCATAGATGATGGCACATATGAAATAGGCTGGCCTTCGTCCGGTACTGTCGGAGAACCCGCCAACGAATGCGGGTGCGAAACCTTGCATGATCTTACACAAGTTAGTAGGCAAACTTCAGCCTGCGTCTGAGGGCACTCACTAGGTATACCGTAATGGACAAGTTGACCAGGGATGAAGACACGTGTAGGTCTTTTGCGATGGTCTCGAGTGATGGGAAGTAAATTTGGCCAGAGACTGGAGAGAAGAATTGGGAGAAACCAGCACAGAGGATGATGATTCTCTTTTCATTATGGGAGAAGATCGAGTAAGGCCTGTCGTCCACGAGGCCTTTTGGCTTGGTATTCTCGATATCGTTTAGGTTAGGCTCATCTTTCTGCTCGTCCTGCTTGTCCTGACTGCTCGGTTTTTGTGGTCCGATAGCATCCTTCTGCTCAGCTTTGATGAGGGTATTAGTGCATAGACTCAATTCCAGATCTTCTTCTCTGTTGGGTCCGTTCGTCATACCGATTGCCAGTTCAAACTCAACGTGTTCTCAGAAAGACTGCAACTAAAAGCTGAGAAATTGGGCTTATAAAGTACAATCACGTTCTTCTCGTGTTAAAACAAGCACGTGACTTGAACGGAAGCATCCAAAATAAAGCAAGCTGATTGGCTCGCTCTCCCACCTCTAACGCCGTTTGACTATCCCCGAGAGTGCGCCCGATGTCCGCCAACAGCGATCATTGCCCTACCCTTCTTCACCGTTATCCTAGTTTCCTACAAAGGTTTAAAGTTAGTAAAGCCGCGTAGAAGTCTGTTGATCTGCTAGGAAGCTTTGCCACCCAACGACCCCCCGAGCGCCGCCAGCCACGCGAATAAATCCTACCTCCCGAACCCAGGCGCGAAAACACCCCATCAACTTCTGAATCCCACTATCTCCTGTGCCGAACCCCGAATCGACATCAACTATCATGACGAGCCTCACAGCCACCTTCAATCCAGCCGACGTGTCCACACCTGGTCACTATGGCCCCTCACAAACCGCCCTCCTCCTTCTAGACTTCCACTCTCTATTCGTCCAAAAACCCGCCGGCGCAGTCGGTGCCCCAGCTCTCGAAGTTGCCGCCAACATGCGTACCTGGGCGAAATCTCAAGGCATCCAGGTAATCCACTGCCTGATCGACATCAACGCCAAGCCCTTCCCGACTTGCAAAGACCCCGAGAGGCTCGCAGGCCTCACGGCTGCTATGAAATCTGGAGGTGGCGAAGAGGCCGCCGAGCTGCTCGAAGGAACCGGGGACGAAGCTACGTTCTTGAGGGTCCCGGGGCACGTGTCTGCGCTCAAGTCGCCTGGCCTGGGCGATTACTTGGAGAAGAAGGGGATTAAGTCGCTGATTCTCACTGGGCTGAGCACGTCGGGGTGCGTCATGAGGACTGCGATTACGGCTAGTGATGCAGAATATGTCGTAACGGCTATCTCGGATGGGTGTGCGGACCCGTTTCAGGATGTCCATGATATCATGGTTGGAAAGGTGTTGACGAGTAGGGGATACGTTACTACTGCTGCCGAGTTTCAGGAAGGGTTCGCGAAAGCATTTGGAGGGAAGTGAAGGAGCTCTATGGGCCTCGGTGATTGATACAAGCCAAGTTTTTCAATGCTTTGCTAGAATATCTTCATCAGGCTCTCTCGACGTAGATCAGAGGAGACGAGATCCAATTTATGAAGTAGAGTTTGTTGAAATAGAGCATATGAAAGGCAAGAGGAAAAGATGACGTCCCCTCCTGCGTGCGATATACGACCCGGGATTGAAGTTGTGCCCCGCGCGTGCGTGGGAGATGAGATTGGCCTCGAGTGATGGTGGGATGCAATGAAATCAATGCACACTCTCAAAGTGTCTAGTGTCAGACTACTGGCAAACTTGATGCCGTTTGAGCCGCTTCGATCTTCTCGCTACTGTCGCCAAGGTACCGACAACTTTGATGGCTTGAAGAAATCCTTCCATTAGTCTGGAATTAGGTTGGACCTCACATTTCCACGTGGACGTTCGCCACGTGCTCACCTATTCCAGCATTTCATTTCAGATATTTGACTTTGTGGATTCTCAGTGCTCTTACCTCCTCCATGTTTGTGGACTCGACTATCCCCGCGTTTTTCGAGTAGCGCTACGAAGGTAGCTGCACCTAATTGACCGTCAAAAAATGAACCACATCTGAACTCACCTGTAGGCTGGCATACTCACAGCGAACTCGAACCTACGATCAGACGTCTCACGTCGAGTTGCATGGACCACGACAGGCCACAATCATCAAACTTGAACCGATCAAGGCCAACGCATCGGGCCCCACGCCAAAACAATGAGCGCCCGCACACCCCAAAACAAAAACAGACCCCAGTCTCAAGAAGAGCGACCGCCGGAAGAGCGACTAGTCTTCGCAGAGCACATCAAGTACATGCGAAAACAGCACCGCAAGCCCATCCCAAAAGAATGGGGCTTCTGGAGAGCCACCGGGTCCTACGTCATCGAGTGCGAGGCTGTCACTGGCCCGTTGAGCGACTACTACGATAACGAAAAGCTCACAATGGATATCTCTGAGACGGTCAAAGAGGGGTGCTGGTTTTTTGATGCGGATTTCAACTTCGGGGTGATAGAGGGGACCATGCTGATGGAAATGACTCCGAGTCTTTTGGACGATGTTATGAAGGCGCATCGAAAGGCAGATGGCGGTGATACTGCAGAAGAAGGCGACAATGATAGCGATGACGATGGATGGGAAGAAGATGAGGATCCGGAACGGTATGAGATGCAGCAGGAAAAACGCCGTCTCAAGGAGGAGGAGCGACGCAAGGCTTACATCGATCAATCCGATCATGGTCTGGAAAGATACCCCCGGCGTATCTACTTCCAATGGCGTGGCCGCGACATGCGCGACGCCACCCCTCTGATCCAGCCCGATTGGGATAATGAGCACGTTGGGTATCTAGAGTTTGAGGACAACAAGTGCAACATCTTTGAGGGCAGGGCTGAGCTGGGCGTCATTGGCAGCAACGCTGAATTTCGAGGGTACAAAGTCGACAAGGAACCAAGGAAGAACGCAGAGCCGTGGAACGACTTGTCGGAGAAGATATATGAGCTGGAATGGCGGGAGAAGGTGGCGAGAGATCGTCGACCTCCCTTGCGGGCTTCAATCATGGGGATGGAAAGGCCATGGTGAGGTGGGAACGGATGGATGGAAGGGGGATTTTGAGGCTGTGAGAGCGGAAGAAGGAACGGGGGGTTGGGGGGGTTGGTAGGTCGGCTGATATTCTTGGGACTGTGTTTACCTTCGAAAAGCATGTTCAGAACAGTCTGAAAATTTGGAGATCGTGTTCCCACGCACATTCTTCATCACCTATCCCTATCGCCAATCAAGATATGTGAGTCTTGCGAACACGACTTGCCCTATTGTGCACAAGATTTCTTACGCCCTTGCCGCAACCTCTAGCTTCTTCCCCGGGATAACTTTGCCATAAAAGTCGATCGTCCATCCGATTCCATATTCTTCATCCATTTCCTGCTGACGCTGTCGTTCCCGCTGTGATGCCTGCTCATCCGCATATTGTAAGGCACCGAATGCACTTGTATTAGCAAGATTGACGATATCGATCCGTGAGCCACCGTGCCACGTACTCTTGAACATAGCGTTACAGTCTACCTGCCTGCAATTCGTCCTGCCACTGCATTGGGTACACGTCGTCACGCCATTCTAATAGTTGAGGCTGATCTGATCCTCAGCAGCTGGTATCGCGACCGCTCGCACGGCGGAAACACCCATGGTGAGGCCAACGAGGGTGGAGAGCTTCATGTTCAGTGTTGTTTTTTTGGAGGAGGCGCTTGGCTTCTCTTAGCAGGCTGAGAAGGAGAGCTAGGCCGGGTGTCATCAGAATATAAGCGGCGGCATCTGGAATCAGGGTTTAGTATTGGAAGAGTTTATTTTCTGCCTTGTTGAATCGAACCCCTGCGCGAGTATGGGATGATGTGCCTACCCCGGTTGGAAAGTCTGGGCAGGTTTCATTGGTGGATTTGCGCCTGCTGTAGGACGTGTGCCGGGACACCGGTCAGTCGTAAAGGGTAAAGCACAAGCTTTCGATATCTACGAGCGTGTCGTCTCGGATACGAATGCGACTGAAACATGTTGGGTGTCTATCACAGTTGAAAGGTCGCTATGCTGGAGCGAATCGCCTTGGAACGAGTCAGGATACAGGAGATGGCTTACAATTGTCAGGAATGCATCATGATGAGCTGCTATCGTATCCCAAAGGTTCAAATACCAAGGGAAGGTGTGACAATATACGTACGATGTAAAGCCATGGTTGGCTGACTCCGTCTGAAGTCACCCCAGATGGAACAGAACACAGGGTCGTGATGCAAAGTATGCTACACTGCCAGTCAGGTCACTGTTTTTGAGTGACTCTAAGAGCCTCCAACACTTTCTACCGAGATAGAGCTGTGGTGTTGTAGATGACTGTGCAACACCAGCGTGCTCGTTTTACGGACTCACGGAGAAATCGAGACTAAGGGTGCAAGGTAGACTGATCGCGGCAACGCAGTTCCAAGATGTTCGAAGGAAGATGATCGAAGGACATCGCGAATTTCTGTATTTTCTAGCATTCAAAACGACTAATGAAAGATATTGCGTAGATAGGTCATCTTGAACTGTGTTCGGTATTGTGATTGCGGCTCATTAGGTCTCATGCAAGCTCGTGACTGACTCACCGAATGCAAGCCGAATGAGAAAGAGGGTACTCTGCCATCGTCTAAATAGGATCTGGCTTTTTTTGACTCGAAGATGAAGATGTTCAGTGATGCTGAGAGCTGAAGTTTTTAGCGCGATACAGTCTCGGGCTCACGTGATGTCTTGGCACAAACTTCGGCTTCTCCAGCTCCAATCTCAACAACAAGCTCTGCTCTCCACCACCAATTGCATCCGCCCCATCCTCGACAACACCATGAGCTCTCTCCGCATTGCCCGGGCAGCCATCCGCGCGAGCCCCGCCACTTTCCGCGCCCCGATCCAGCGACGAGGATACGCCGACGCCGTAGCCGACAAGATCAAGTTGTCTCTGGCGCTCCCTCACCAGGTATGCATCTCCACTGGCGCGGCAAGCATCTGATGCTGCTCAATGGATAATCCCCTGTCTCTATGAGGCTGGCTTCAAGATTCGAGCGCTGACTGAGCTTTCTCTCTAGTCCATCTACAAGTCCCAAGATGTGTACGTCAACCGGTCGCCCGGCTACCTCTTCAATCACACTCTGCTCTTCTATACTGAACATCGGCCAATCTAGTGTACAAGTGAACTTCGCCGCCGAGTCCGGAGAGATGGGTGTTCTCGCCAACCACGTTCCGTCGATCGAACAATTGAAGCCCGGCTTGGTGGAGATCATTGAGGAAAGCGGAGGCAGCAAGCAATTCTTCCGTACGTTGCTCGAACTCTTGCGTTTTGGCGTACTCGGCTTAGAGGGAATCCGTATGGCGATGATTGTGGGGATGTAGGAGATTGGCAGCAACAACGTACCGTGAAGGCTAACGGAAGACATTCTAGTGTCTGGAGGCTTTGCCGTGGTTCAGCCAGACTCGCAATTGAGCATCAACGCCGTGGAGGGATACCCTCTCGAGGACTTCAGTGCCGACGTAAGTTCCCTGGAACGTGCTGGACTGACATTCGCTGATATATAATCAACCGAGCAGGCTGTACGGAACCAGATCGCAGAAGCGCAAAAGGTTGCCACCGGCGGCGGCAGCGAACAGGATATTGCCGAGGCGAAGATCGAGCTCGAGGTTCGTTATACTCTACATGCGAAAGATGCAAGTTGCAATCAAGCTAATGCAGGTCTGCAATAAGGTTCTGGAGAGTCTGCAAGCTGCTCTGAAGTAGATTGTATATAGCATTTTCATAGCTTGAGGGCGGCGATGTACAGTATAGTTTCCGCTTGGAGCGGGTGGTACTTCCCACGGGTCTGCAATTGAGGAAGCACCTGCACTTTCTGCGCACTTCTTGGCGCCTTGCATCTGTTCCTTCGTGTCCTGCTTTCTGTTCCTTTCCTTCTCATGACTCCACTCCCAAACACTCAACAGCTCTAACGTGTGCACCTTTGACCCATTCCTATTTACATCCTACGACTCATTGCCTTCAGTATCGTTCTATTCAGCACCTTCAACCAACCAGCACGCCACCCAAACACCTACTCAACAGCCCTTTCAACCCATCCACTGAACTCTCAGCCCATAACAACACCAGTCCTCGACATCCATGAGACGAGTCTCCCAGCCTGATCCGTCCTCCCAGCCTCGATCAGATCGAGGTAAAACCCCAGCCAATCCTAGACGCGACCCAACTCAAAGTACGATAGCCTCACGCATCAAAGCCATCAATTCTTCCGATCCACCGAGACAGGTCCAGCCGACAACTTCCCGAAACAACCCGTCGGCCACTAGAACGCAGCCGACTATGGCCAGCACGAGCACGAATGGCCGTCAATCTCAACCGTCTTCGCACGACTTCGATCAATCCATCGAGGCCCGAGAGCACTCTGTTCGGAGGAAGCCACGCCCAGCACCGATTGAGATTGCCGACCCAGCCCCAGTCAGGCGTTCTTCGGTTCACCGTTCAGCCCTCACCCCTACCCAGGAGCTTCGCGAGCCCCAAATCGTTCCTGCTCGGGCAAAATCCCCAGCGTACCTCCAGGGAAAGAACCCCTACGGACGTCTCCTGGAACGAGGATCTTCCCCCTCACCCTCGAAGCCTGCCGTCGTGGGGGCGGCGAAGTCGTACTGGGAGACCAGGACGCAGCCTCCGCCACCAACTCCTCTGGAACCTCCAAATCCAGCCACCAAGGCGGGTCAAGTGAACGCAACAGTGGCCGTGGAAGCGGTCATCCCGAAGCTGAAGTCGCGTCAATACTCCCAGGACGCTGAAGCTCCCTCTGACCAATATCTACCGCTTTCGAAGCCACCTCCAGATGCAGCCAACCCGCCGCATCAAGCCAGTCCCTTCGTTCGGCGACAGGTGGATGGATCACTAACACAGCATGAGTCCGAGATAACTCCCAAACTAGTGCCAAAGCTTTATGTAAGTGAACCGACAAACGGAACGACAAATGAGGAAAGGACTCCCACGTCCCGCCGAAAGTCAACCAAGGCATCAACGAATGTCGACACAAACGCACCAGACAAAGACGCCGAGACTGATTCGAAATCGCGTCGGAGGTCTACAAATGTTTTCAAAGTACCACCGCACGATGCCGGGCCCCTCGGGAAACCGCCTAGAGATCGGAAGTTGTCAAGTAGATCAGTGCCAGCTGACCACGACGATGCATCATGTGCGCAGCCTAGGAGGCAAAGCACTCGACGTCTTTCGGAAAAACCTACGGCTCCACTGCCTTCAGACCCGGCTGCAACTCATCCAGCAGAGTCTTCCGATCACGCAGAACTAGTGTCACCGGTACGCAAGACTTCACGCCGGCCTTCAACCGCCGAACCTGATGGACGCTCTCGGACGCATCCGCGTCGAAAGACAAATGACGCTACACCCCCTGAGCCGTTCGATGTGGGAATTCGGCAACGGAGGAAGTCTAGCTTGCGAAAGTCGTCTACTCAGGTTGAACCTAGGACATCCTCGAATCGGCGTGCAACTCAGTGTTCTGATGACCCAAAGCCGAAGCCGTCGGAAAGAGCTCGTACTTCGTCTGTCTCTTTCCCTGATGACGGGGTTGTTGTAAAATCCAAGCGAAAGTCGACACAGCCAAGACAGATAGTCCCCGGTGACTTTGGCTCAAGTGGAGATGGACCCGATGACCCGCGAGATGAGTACTTCAGGAAACGCTCGACCCACCGTCGAAGTGCGTCTGAACCTGCGGAGTCTTCCACCAGGAATAGCGAGCCTGTAGAAGACGATGATGAGCTTGTTCCCGACGATGTCGACGACCGTGGGGGCTTCGGTCGCCGCCACACCAAAGATTTTGGCTATCCTGGAGCTCGAATCCAGCCACGCCGCACTGTGCTGTCCAAGCCCGCGGATGTCCCATCGTGTGGAGTTTCAAGATGCGCTCCCTGTAGCCTGGCGAAGAGTCGCCCATCTCGATGCAGAAGACAATCAGCCTCGGATTGCTGCGGTCAGGGTAGAAGTGGCAGAACCATCTCGATCAACGTTTGCGACGACTCATTCGCCAAAGACATGGGAGACATCATTAACCAGCTCATCACACAGCATGACAGCGCCATTCACTCGGTCATCAACGAATTGCAGGCGGTTCACCCAGGACTCGCCGAGCTTAGACGACTATCGCAGGTGTTGGTGCAGAGTGTTCAGGATAGTACTTCTTGCATTCCGTGTCCACCGACTGCCGCACAAAGGTTGAACGTGCGCAAGACCGGAAAGTTAGGACCGACTATCAATGACCCCCCAGCCGTATTGAAGAAAGCTGTCACCTCAGCACCTGATCTTATCGACCTTGTCGAGTCTACCGCTGACGATCTTGGTGTTGATCTCGAGGCCAAGCCCGACGAGAAAGACGAAGAGCAGTTCCAGAACGCTGCCGTTGAAGACGCACCGCCTCCAACCTCGTATTCACCACCAACAGAGACTCAAGCCAGAGCACTCCTTCAAGATGAGGCGCAAGATGCATCGGAAGAATTATCATCCAATGGCGAGGAGTTCTTGAGAAAGACTCGAAGAGAGATGTCAGATCTGTCCGAAGCCCGAGCGCAACTCATGGACGAGCTTGACAACATCACTGCAGACCTGGAGAATATTTTGACCAAAGCGCCCACTCAGGTTATGAGCAGAGCGCCCACTCAGCATCTTCGAGGTAAGTCCATCGATTCCGTTATTGATGAAGTCCCGAAAGCGCTGGAGCGCGTTGTTTCGACGAAGCCCCTCTCCCGTGCTTTGACTCGAGTTCAAAGCATCTCGCGAAAGCCGTCCTCCCAGGCGCCGATTGAGGAGATACAGCAATGGCTCGAAGCTGCGCAGCAAGAATTGCCTGCCGCTCTGGAAGCTATCGCCAGTGTCCTTGAGCAGCTGCCTACTCCTGTCTCGGATGATACGCTCGATGAGCAGACCGAGCCGTCGCGACGCCACACCAGAGCGTACTCAGAGCCTGCCCCGGATCCTGTAGTATCCACTCCCGCGAGACAAAGGACACTCTCCCCGCTGCTCTCCGAGAGCTCTGATGTCTCCGACGAGGACGTCAAGGACGAAGCGATCCCTGTGTACGACAAAGAGGAAGACTCGGTAGCTTTCCAAGCTCCAGTCACTGGTATCGTCAAACAACCCACGATGCAGCCACCATCGCGTCAGCCAACAAGAAAGCCGACTCGCCAAGTCACTCTGCCAACGTCGGCCGAGGCTGCAGCTGTTCAACGAGATGAGAAAGAGCCCCTACCTGTAGAGCGTATCCCGACCCAGCTTCCATCCCGTGAACCAACTCGCCAAGCTACCTTGCCAGCGTCAGCTGAGGCTGCAGCTGTCGAACAAGTCGAAGACGAGCCGCAACCTGTGAGGCGTGCTTCTACTCAGCTACCATCCCGCCAGCCGACCAGACAGCCTACTCGGCAAGCTACGCTACCCATCGAGACAACTGTCGACGAAGAGCCGCTGCCAGTCGAGCGTGTTCCGACTCAACTCCCATCTCGTAAACCAACTCGACAATCTACGTTGCCAACGTCAGCCGAGGCTGCACCTGTTGAACAAGTTGAGGACGAGCCGCGACCCGTGAGCCGTGTTCCTACTCAGCTTCCATCCCGCCATGGAACTAGACAACCCACTCGGCAAGCTACGTTACTAGCTGAGGTTAATGTCGACGAAGAGCCGCTACCTGTCGACCGTGTTCCGACTCAGCTTCCATCTCGTAAGCCAACTCGGCAAGCTACGTTGCCTATTTCGGCTGAGACTGCGCCTGTTGTACAGGTTGAGGACGAACCGCGACCGCTGAGCCGCGCCCCTACTCAGCTTCCATCCCGTCAGGCGACCAGACAGCCCACTCGGCAAGCTACGCTTGTAGTTGATGTGGACGTCGAGGAAGAACAGCAGACTATGGAGCGTATTTTGACTCGGAAAAAGACAGAACTTCCGTCTCGTCAACCAACAGGAAACCTTACTCCCCAAGTTACGCATCCACTTTCGGAAGGTTCCGAGGTTGAGACAAGCGAGGAAGACTTCCCAACCGTGTCACAGATACCGTCCTGGCGCAAAACCCAGCTTCCATCCCGGCAGCCGACCCGGAAATCTACTTGGAAAGCTAAAATGCCAGGGTCTTTCGACTTGGATGAGGCTATTGAACTTGCTGAAGAAGAGTTGCATCTCGCCGAGGAAGAGCTAAAGCCGGCTGGAGAAGAGCCGCAACCTGCGGAGCGTATCTCGACCCGACAGAAGACACGGCTTCCGTCTCGTCAGCCGACAAGACAGCCCACTCGGCAAGCTACATCTCAAGAGCCAATCTCACACGCTTCATCTTCGTCGTCCTTGGTAGATGAAGCCGTAGATCTTGAGCCGGAGTTCGAGCCTGAGTTTGAGCAAACCGACCGGGTTCGGACCAGGCACCCAACGACTTTGCCATCCCGTGCGCCAACTTTCCCGCATGAGCTAGCCAAAGAAGCCGGAGATGAAAGCTTGTCGTCAGATGAGTCCGAACCTGAACAAGAAGACGAGGAAGAACAACCCCCGGAGGAAGGTTTCATCCTTCAAACGGTTACGACTACAGAATCGATCGATCCCGTGGAACTCGAGCTGGAACCCTTGCCCGAGCCAGAGGCAATCTCAAGACGGCCAACTCGACGCAAGTCCTCCCTCAAGTCTCGCTCCGTGACCGTGCGAGTTCCTTCACCGTCGGAAGGTACTGCGGCTGCCGCAGCTCTCGTTGAGGAACAGCCTGTCATTAAAGAACTCCTGCCGGAGGCGGTCACCATATCCAGACAGCCGACTCGCCGCAAGAGCTCGACGAAATCTCGCGCAGCTACCATGCGAGACCCTGTGCCGCTAGAGGACGCCGAAGCTGCTGCTATTGAGGTCGAAGAACAACCCCAGGTTGAGGAACCCGTGCCGGAGCCAGAAACCGTCTCTAGACAGCCGACTCGCCGTAAGAACTCGACTAAATCTCGAGTGGCTACCATGCAGGACCCTTCGCCGCCAGAGGACGCCGAAGCTGCCGCTGTTCAGGTCGAAGAACAGCCCGAAGTCGAGGCATCCCTGCCACAGCTAGAAACGAGCTCGAGACGACCGACTCGTCGAAAGAGCTCCACTAAGTCTCGCACCCTCACCATGCGCAGTTTATCGCCAGAAGGTGCCATAGCTGAGGCTGAAGCAGAGCCCGAGATTGTTAGTAGAGTCCCAACCAGGCGCAAGACTTCTGTCGTGTTGGAAGAACCTATATCGAGGGTCGACACTAGACTCACCTCGACGCCAAGTTCAGTGTCATCTTTTTCATCATCTTCTGAAGATAGTAACGTCGATGAAGACTATAGCGAAGAGGAGGAATCCGAGCCAGATTTGGAATCATCTAGCAGTGAACCCTCCGGAGAGGAAGTTGAGGAAGACGAAGAAATCGACGAAGATTGGGAATCCAGCAGCGAAGAATCTGCTGGAGACGAATCGACCGAGGATGACGTTTCGGATGAAGAGACGGCCGAGGATCAAGAAGACGAAGGAAGTGAGGGCGAAGAATCTAGTTCGTCAGAGCCGGAGACCGTTGTCGAAATCAGAGTACCTGGAGAAGAACAACCTCGCTACGAAACTTTACGATTGACATCTTCGCTATCTGGTGGGTCGAGCGACGAGGTTGCGGACCAGCCTATTGTACAGTCTCGCCGAGCTTCTACTTTTCACGAAGTTGCGCCCTCTAGTCGCAAACAATCCATCATCGTGGCGACCTCGTCTTCATCATCTGGAACCTCATCGGAGGCCCCTGAATCAGAGCCCGTATCCCGGCAGGTCACACGAGCAGTCACGCGAAAAGCGACCGAACAGCAGCCTGATCAGACCCCTCTCGTTGGCCCCCACCAGTCGAAACCCGTATCTCGACAGGTTACCCGATCGATTACGCGCCCATCGAACGAAGCGGCACCTTTGCCAGCCAGGCAGTTCTCCCGCTCCGAGACCACTACCAGTACCCCTTCGATGTACCGGATGCGACGTGATGTCTTCATGTCTCTTTCTGAAGACATGAAGGATGAGATCACTTCAGGAAGAGAAGAGGTTGTCGAGATCAGGCTGATTGTCCCCGACAAAACGCCGTCGCCATCAGATGATTTCACTGAGATGCTTGTCCAAAAGGATGATTCCTCGTCAAGCAGTTCTATGGACTCCAGCAGTTCTACGGAGTCGACAGACGTCGAAGAAGCTTTTGCGTCCTCTTCCTCTTCCTCGGAAGTTGAGCAACCTGAAACAAGCACACCATCTCCACCAGAGGTTGAGCCCGAGGCCATGCCTGAAGAAGAGCATTCAGCAGTGGCTTCGAGACAGCCCACGGTCGTTTCTCGGAAGCCAACTATTGTCTCTGGGCAGCTCTCTGTGGTCTCAATGCAGCCAACCATCGTCTCCAGGCAGCCCACTGTAGTCTCGAGACAGCCGACCGCCACTTCAGAACAGTCAACGATAGTTTCACGACAACTAACCGCCGTTGAATCGCGTGAATTGGGCAGCTACACAATTCCCTTATCGAAGCAGCCCACGAGACGGCGGACGGATTCAGACACCTTCACCGTGCAAGACGCCTCGAGGCAACCAACTCGAAGACTCACTGTCGTCAAGAGAAGGGAATCTCGACGTTCTAGATCCGAGGGTGTTCCATCGGCACCGCTGTCAGAGTCGCCGATAAGGTACGAATCCGAGCCGGAGCTACAGGTTCCTGTTCGCCGTGCTACAACGAATCTTGAAAGGCACCCTACTGTTCATACACGAGTGCCAACAACAGTCGAGAGAGCAGCTACTCTGGTTCAAGCTCCTGAAGTCGAGCTTCTCAGACGCGCTACGACCAAGTTGGAGCGAGAACCTACGAGGCTGGAGAAAACACCTAGCGTCTTGGAAAGAGAGCCTATAGTTCCTAGTCACGCAGCGTTGGACTTGGGCGTTTCTGTTTCTGGAACCCCTTCTGACGAATCGGTTCCGCCAGTAGTGAGACGAGCTACGACAACCCCTGCGACAGCAACACCTGGCCCAGAGGATATCAGCGAAGAGTCGCCCGTCGAACAGTATATCGAGGCTAATCCAGAGGGCCAAGGACTTGACAAGAATCCGACTCTGATCGAGATGACCGAAGATCAGCTTGAGGACGAGTTCGGCTCCGATGCGTCGAGTTCGGAGTTCATAAATTCGCCTCCTTCAGAACCCATTCAATTTGATGAGCTCAGATCTCTGGAAGACCTCTCATCCGAGCAGGCAGTGAAGGCGCTGGATCGGGAATCTTCGTTCGCCGCTGATATGATACGGCGCGATACAAGCCCTCCCGTTGAGAAAGAAATCGCCGAAGTTCTCGATGCCGAGCGCCCTGAAGTTCCACGACGTGTCTCCACGGGACGCTCTCGTCTTCCATGGTTGGCACCTAGACAGCCCTCAGTGGTGTCTAGACAACCCACTGTCGTCTCCCGAAAGCCGACTCGAGCCCCCACAGACACACCAATCTTTGCAGAGGTTGTCGAGGACGGGTTTGCTTCACAAAAGCCTGTTGTCGTGTCTAGGAAAGCCACGAAGATGTCTCGGCAGCCAACAACCATTTCACGTCAGCCTACCGCGGAAGAACAAATTCCTGTAGTCTCCCGGAAGTCTACAGCAGTGACTAGAGCGCCCACTGTCTTATCGCGTAATCCAACGACCGTTTCGAGACAGCCAACCGCATTTGAAGGAGCTGATCCACAGGCGAACAGAGAAACACTTCCAGTGTCCCGAAAGCCTACGGTGGTAACGAGGGTACCAACCGTCGCATCTCGCCAGCCAACGGAACTTTCTCGGCAGCCTACTTTTCCGTATGAAGAACTGGGTCCACAGCTAGAAGAGGCCCTTCCAGTGTCCCGGAAGCCTACGGCCGTGTCTCGTCAGCCAACAGTCATCTCTCGCCAACCTACCTTGATGGATGAACCAATTCCAGAGGCAGAGGAAACTTCTCTAGCTTCTCGAAAGCCTACAGTCGTGTCTCGCCAACCTACCCTCGTATCCCGGGTGCCAACAGCGTTATCAAAGACACCTACTGTCGTTTCCCGACAGCCAACAGCCCTTTCGAGGAAGCCAACGGTCAAAGACGAGAGTGAGACTTCTTTCCCAAAAGTCAAAACACCATATTCGAGGATCAAGAAGGCCGTACGTGAGCCGGAGCCGGAGCCGGAGCCGGAAAGTGAGTCCGAGGTGGAAGAGGACACGCATTCAGAAGACGAGCCATGGGCAGTTGATGAGGACCAGACTGTGGCGCCTGACTCTCTGGACGAGGAGATCTATCAAGAACCCACAATCGAAGATCAACCTCCTCCTCTACCTCCGAGAGCCGCCACTAGAGTCTCACGACAGCCTACTGGTGTCCCAACCACGCGTGAGGAAGTCATCGAAGATGAGCCTGTCCCGCTCTCCAGCCATTCCACCTTTGAGTCAGAGTTGAGCGAGGAGATTGGGGAGTCCGATCCAATCGACGAGTACTGGTCTCAGGACGAAGAAGAAACACCAATCGCAACGCCACTAGAGCTCCCCTCAGAACCCACCTCTCAAGAGTCTAGCCGTACTTCGACTTTCGAAGATAACTTCACAGCTGAGCCCGAGCCTGAAGAAGACGAGCTTGAGCAAACTGAGCCCGCTCCAATCTCTAGAGAGACTTCAATTGGAGTTTCTGGGCAGCCGACAGCAGCTTCTCGACGGTCGACGACGTTTTCTCCGCCCGAGGAGCAACCAGCAGAACCTCCTCCGGAATCCGTTACCACAGATGTCAATGTGGAAGAACAACTCCCGGCCTCTCGAAGCCGACAGCCGAGCAAGGTCGTATCCAGACACCCAACCTCTCGTGCTGAGGCTCCATCTAGGCGTGCAACGGATGCGGCATCACGACAGCCTACGAGAGCCACTACTGTCACCGTGGCAGAGCCAGAAACCGAGTCCTTTGAAACTGCACAGTCTCGACGACAATCTGTGCTTGATGATTCGCATGCGCTAGACAACGTGTACCAAGATAATCAGTCCCTTCCCCAGGAGTTTGTGGATGAGAGTGATGAGTTTCTTGATCCTGAATCACCGCCCACTGAGGAATCTTTGAGAACTCCACCGGCTCAGGACGCAACCCAAGTTGAACGACAAGCTACATTACCGGCAGAAACTGAACCTACTATTGGACCTAGACGGCAGTCTAGAGCCCCAACGGAAGATCTCGGTCGCGAGCCGGCATCACTTGGACCTCCCATACCGCTGGAAACGGTTCCCAGAAGACGAAAAACTCAGACCAACCAACCGGACTATCCTATCCGCGATACTCCCACATGGGCCAAACCCGACGTTCAGCCAATTCAGCAACCACCTAGCGAACAACCGCGGAAGCCTTCTTTCCGTGACCGGCCACGGGACAAGGAGCCCTTTCAAGACGCGGCACCAGGCCAAGCACCAGGAAGTGCTCCTGGGGGAACGCAACAAAGGTCAAGAAGAAACACAGCAGCTCCACAAAAAGCATCATCGGCACCACCATCACGTAGTGCAACGATCCGAACTGCAAGTCGAAAAAGTTCAGCAGCCCCCAAAGAAGCACAAACGGCGCCGTCAAGAAATGCAACGATTCGAAGCCTTACCACCAGTCGCCAAAGGACAGATGCCCTTGAAAAGGCGCATAGGGTGTCGGTACCGTCAAGGACTCCGACAACCCGGACTGCCACTGGTGACGAACCTCGTCACAAGTCCCTTCAGGGCCAAACGTCGCAGCCTGTTTGCTCTAAACCTCCATCGCGTCAAGCCACTGGTTACCAAGCGGCGTCATTTGATGGGTTGGGGGCATCGCCACCTGTTCGTGCGGCGACGAGCCACCCGGAACCCTCTCGCATTGAGATGCTTCAAGAAAAGAATTCGGAAAGCGCAGAGGACTGGTCACCTTGGAACCGTCATACCAGTCGACCCGAGGCAAACCCAGAAGCACAACGGGATTCGAGAAGACCAAGCGGGAGGGAATCTGAAGCGCAAGCTGAGGCTCTTTTCTTGTCGAAGGAAGCACATGGGTATAGTCAAGCCCGTAGACCTGAAAGGGAGCAAGCAGAACATCCGCAGGGCGCCAGTGACACAGGAAGGCAAAACAGGAGGCGCTCGCAAGTGCAAGCTGTGGATATTTTCTCGCCACAGGAAGCTAGCTGGGGCAGGCCAGGCAAAGATGAATGTCTCAAAGCTGGAACAAAGTTCCAAATCAGGTCGTGTCAGATGGCTCGGGCTCAGGCGCGTCAAGGAACGGCGTCATCATGGCGCTCTTCAACAGAACGAACGAGCGCATCTGAAGAGAGTCGCTCAACCTGCAAGAGGCCAACGATTCCTTTGGTTCCGCCGCTCCAAGAAACACGACCAATCCGTCGCACGCCAGCAAGGGATAGCAGGAGAGGAGAGCAAAGCGAGGCAGCGCAGCCACCGACGACGAGTGCTCCGGATACCAGTTCCTTGCATGAGTTGGAGGACTCGGCGCAGGGTGCAAGTGCAACGAGTTACAGGAGGGCAGTCGACGGGTCGGATGACGCATTCGAAGAAGTACGGCCTGCAAGAAGATCGTCGACCAGGGTACCGAATGTACAGGGGCTCAAGGGAGTCCAACGACGAGGATCACGGCCGGCCGCACAGAAAGAACCAGGGCGCAAGTCTTCCGTCCAAGCCATACTCCACTCGACCAGTCCATCACGAACATCAGAGCCGCAAATACAAGATCCATGGAGACGCAGATTTTCAACTTGGGGGCCAGGACCGGATCGCTCACTACTATCGCAAGGGAGAGTACGTGCACAGGCAGAGAGTTCCTCGAGTTCCTCATACTGCAGACCTAAAATCCAACGATCGAATGCCCAGAGAATATCCGTCAAGAGAGCATCTGCTGCCCAAAGATCGAGTTGCTCGGAATCGTCGGGGTCATCTGCAAGGGACGTCCCAAAACTCCGATCAGCGTATCACACCGCGGCAGAGACATTCAAGAGAATCGGAGCCCCAAGCAGTGGAGTATCCGCAGAAGGGTCGCATACGTCGTCTACGGGAGAGCGAGCAACAGCGGCGGAAAAAGGTACATCAGGCCAACATTCAAGCACCCCAGGATCCCGAACCTCGACAGAACTGGGACCTCGATCAGGACCGACAGAGACAGCCTCCGAATCAAACTCATTTCACGGTCCCTCTGCGTCAGCATTGCGTGGTCCACGTGCATCGCTCGCAGCGTGGCTCAGAAAAAAGGCTCCAAAGCCCAGTATCTCGTCCGATCGTTCCTCGCATCGGATCGTACTCAGAACTGAAAGTTCCCTGGATGTACCAAGAGCCACAGGAATCGGAAAGCCTTCTTATTCGGCGTACGAACGACGTCCTTCAGGCACAGTGGGAGAGCTACCGGCAAATGATGGACCAAGAATCCACAACGACAAGCAAGACCCATCAGCACGAGCAAGAGCGGATGCGCAGACTACGCATGGAACGGGAGCGTTTGGACAGCCTAGACAGGGGAAGAGTCAACATGGAGCGACTGAAAAGGTGGCGTCAGGATCAAGGGAAGCAAATTACACAGAGTCAAGCTGGGCGACAACCACGGCGTCCGTTTCAGACTCGAACTCGGACTCGATTCCCATCCATGTCCCGCCGTCGTCAACGCCAACTCCAGCAACGCCTCCACGCCTCCAGCCCCTACCCGCAATCCACGCGACCGCTTCTCTACTTGCGTTCCCAAACGGCTCCCGAGACGCCAGCGACCAAGTCTTTCACCATCGGGAACAGCCCACATCCCCCGAGCCGCCCAGCGCCGCATGGAACAGACGCCTCTCGGGGCAAGACTTCAACCTTGCGCAGCCCGCCCTTCGGCCCCCCCAACCGAGCACCTCCCGCGCGTCCTCGCCACGTCACGAGCGAAGAGAGTCTACCTTCACGGCGCCGCCCAGCGTCCAGCGAACCCTCGCTGATACACCAGGGGGACCTCCGTCGAAGCCGCTCGGACGTAGAGATATGCCAGATCCGGCCGCTGAGTCGCATATCCAGCGGAAGGACGTGGGACTTGCAGCCGCTCCAGAACGAAGGGCGACAGAGCGGATCCAGGGAGACGGGGACAGAGGGGAGGGGGTTGATGAAGCTGAGGAAGGGAAAGGGACAGTCGGAAAGAAAGGAAGTTGGTGGAGTTTTGGCATCGGGATCGGGAGAAAGTGAGGGCCAGATTTGGTGATTGTGATTGATGCGGTTGAGGTGTGAAGGGGAGGGAAAGGGGTGGCTTGCTTTACCTCCACGTTTCCTATCCTAACATTACGTACCTCCCTACCTATCTCTAGAGTTTGTTGTCCCTAATGAGAGTTGAGGTTATTGTATTGCTACATGGGTGTCCTTTTTTGGGTTGCGATACCTTCGTGCGTTGGCTGTGATGTAGTGACATGTGGTTAGAGCAAATCATTGAGGTCAAAGAGGGCTTCGCTTTCGTCGTCACTGTTGAAGTTGTCACTTTGATGGAAAGGATTCGCAACCCGCCCAACGTGATATGGCTGTCGGGTGTCAACGAACGCAGTTATCCCCGTCCCTTTCGGGGAAGACGACAAGAATCGATGTTACTCGACTCTACGTTGAGATTACGTGTGACCAGCTGGCCAGCTTTCACTCGCTTTGTCTTGCACAATTATGTAATAAGTCGATGTACTTGGTTTTCGCCATCTACTTTGTTCTTATCTGTGATCTATGCTGAGAAGATATAGCTTCGTAAATATATTGTATTACTCCAAGAAAACTTAACATAGGCTCAGCTGGTAAATTTAGACTTCCGCATTAAGCTTTCCATCATCGTGCCATATTCGCGGTCGACATTTCCTGGCAGCATGGTCGATGGGAATTTTTAGAAATTCTAGTTTTTCCCGACCGTGGTTGTTAAATGTCTATTCCATCCAATGAGATCTTAGCACGCTATGGTGTTGATTTTCCGGCCCGGCGTGTCACGACGTTGGCCCTGATAACGAGTACTAAACATACAGCATTGGAAGCCATCAATAGCATGATCGTGCGGGGAGGCCGTCATCGGCCCGGTGTAGCTCTGCCCGAGCATGCTACGAGTTGATCGACCTTGAGACCCCTGCATTGCTGCCTTTTCCCAGTACCTCCTTCATCTATATCGGCTTCAGCAGTCGTCACAGGCTCAGGCATTCGAAACGACCCTCTTTCAGCTACCCACCTAGGCACACAAGAGCCCTGATCTGACGTCTGAATTCCAGATTTGGTTTTGTTGCGATCAACCGACACCGCTCAGCCCAAGATCGATATGTCTCATGGAAGACTAAGAGCAATCCAGCAAATAAGCAGCCGATGCAGTCGCCTTCGCGGATACCAAACTAAAGTTACGAGTTTCTCATTGAAGCGAAGCCCGGTTATCACGACAGATCTCCTCACAACAACGACGAGCATGAAGCCAAACCAAGCCATGTCGAGGACTGCATACCCATAAGCGCTCAGTTGATACAAGTAGAGAGGGCGGGGTCTATGATACAACCAGACCTGTCATACGCAGATGTTTTGCATGAAAAAGCCTGTCCCGTCCAACATTTAGCGGGATTCGCAAATATAGACAATATGACATTCAACAAATCTAAGATAGACACTGAAAGCACCAGTAGTGTGATGAGCAATGGAACGTTATGTATGCATAGGCCAGTGCCTTTTTTAGAAGCTCTCTTATTGATGCAGCGCGCGCTATATATATGCATAACCCGGGCTGCCACAGTTAGCTGGACTCCACAAGGCTTAAAATAGCACGAACCGATTTGAACAACTTGGTAAGCTTGTTGAGTTATCTCAGATGATGTTATTGTTCGCAGCATTCAAAAGGCTAGCTTCCAAGCTGGGTTAGTTTGCATATTTTCATACGAGCATAATGGACGGCAAGTCGCTGAATAATAGGGCATTTTTGTGGATGGGTTCGCATTGCTTCATTCATCTTCATTCGATTTGTTGAAGTTTATACAAAATGATTTCAACAATGCAGAGAGCATGGCCTTCATCTTGGACGCCGCTATTTTGTGAAATCCTTGGGATGTTTGTGTGTACCAAGCTTGGAAAATTTAACGTACTTCACCCATAGGCGAAACGTAGGACCAAGGGTTTCCTATCCAGCGAGTCTAGGCCGTTCCATATCTCTCTCTCGCCTATGACTCCCGTCTAATGGAACCATCAATATCCCATTTTCAATGTTGGGACTCTTTGTAGCAAAGCTTTAGCTCCTAAGATGATTCTATTTGCATCTCACCATCCTCCGCCGTCTTTCTGTATTCCGTAGTCTGTTAATTTCCGTCGTCTACATAAGGCATAGAACCCCTTCTTGTCTTTCGATCTCCACCATCCTTTTCTCCATCTCCTTCCTACCGTACCGGAACACCTCTTAAGACCTCACTTTATTCTTCCCGTTATACCCAGCCGCAAGGTAGTTCAGCTGGAACCTCGGTCAAGATGCCGGGCTACCGGGGTCGTCAGAAGCCACGGGGCTACTCCTTCATGACTGTTCTGATGTGTTTCCTCTTTGCGCAAGTTGTTACGTCCAACATCTTGCCGCGCCAACTAAAGTCGGAGTATTCTCAGCCAGTACAAGGTAAGATGTCTTCCTTGTCCTTCTTGTACATGGGAAACTAACAGCCACGAGGCCCTTCTTCGTCATCCACGTCTTCGTCCAAGGCCACATCGTCTTCCTCCGAGACATCTTCGTCTTCTTCCAGGGTCGCCTCGTCTCTCTCCAGAGCCGCCTCGTCTCTCGCCAGGACGGCCTTGTCTTTCTCCATGGCTACGTCGATTGCCGAGTCCACAGGGCTTACTTCTACTATCACTTCCGTCACTTCTACATCAGGTCCAGAGCCTACCTCGAGTGGCACAGGAAAGGTAGAAGACAGCGAATACAAATACAGATGTAACGACCTTGGGCCTGATTGCGCCCGAGGACATTACGACAAGATGTGGTGGCTTTTCGTCATGAACGAAGCCAATCCTACGACAGGCCGGAACTGGACGGACGAATACTTAGTCGGCTTCGATATGGCAGCCGCTGACCTTACCAACCGCAAGATCCATCGCAACGAGGACCAAAGTTTGGCCTATCGAGAAGGTGTTTTCGAAGCCAATTCTACCTTCCACGGAAATTTCAGTGCATTTCCAGATCCAAGAAACTATGCCAGGAACAAAGGTGTTGCAAAAAAGTCTGATGCGTATCAGCGTGGCTTCTGGGACTTCCTCGCAAACTCGATTGTTGAGGCATCTATCAAGTCTATGCCACGCCTTGGGCGTGGGCCTGGCTGTGGGTGGGGACAGTTCAGTAAAGAGGCGTGGAATGAGTCCGGAGGGTATCACTGGTTGGAGGAGAAAATAGAGGAATTCGCAGCGATTCGAGCTGCAGACCCAGACCTTGAGGCCAGGTTTATTTATTGGCTCAGAGAAAAATATATGCCTGATGCCTCAACGGAGGAGTGGTCATGCGACTTGACCAAACAATGCAAGGTTTGTTCTCTCCATACCTGGATTCGCACGCGATCTGACTCATAGCAGGCTCCTATGTGTGACGACATCAAGGGTTTCGACATGGACGACGACGATCTCCGAAAGGCGTTTTACTTCTTCACATGGTTTGCTTACTACACGGCACGAATAGAATTCACGGTCGATCACGTCGATAAAGCCTGGAATTATTGGGATGCCCAGAGCAAGGATTTCGTTGCTCGATTTACGTCGACTGAAGAGCAAGTGGAAGCAAAATTCTTGAGCAATCGGCAAAAGAAAATAGCGATGCAAATCATCTTCTCGGGTGTTGCTATTGCAGGGGCGATCACTGGCTGGGGTGCGGCTGCACTTGTACCGTTCGCAGAGTCTGGAGGTTTGGGACTATCTGGGCCCCTTAGCAACGCTTTGTCAAAGGTCGGTGTGAAGGTAACGTCAGAGGTTGTGAGGGATTCAGCCCAAGCTGCCAGAGCCTTTTTCTCTGGGATGGGTTCAGTAGCTGCGGCAGGTACAGGCATCCAATCTATCTTGATGGAAGGGATTAGGTATGTGTTCCCAAGCCTTTCAGCCCTGTAATCTTGGCTAAAATCTTACAGCAACTTGCTTCACGATACAGAAGGAGAACTGGAAAAGTATATCTCCAACATAGGAAAAGTACTCAACAGAATGATAACAGACGCTGGAGAAGAAATGTTGATGACTGGGAAAGGTCTTGCGGATGAGATAAAGACGGGGTACGTTTACCGATCCAATATTTATTGCGTTGGCAACTATTGACAAGGGTCCTTTAGCCTCTATTTTAGTTCTCCACCCGATCAAGCAAGCAAAATTCAGGACCACGTGGAGCGATTCTTTCGTGGTCTGGCCATCAACTGGGCCTGGCGGAGGGAGGGAGTTTACATTGTTGTTTCTGACGCCATTCCAAACTGTGAAGATGATCAAAGAGGTAGCACGGGCCCTGACGACGAGGGCACGCTCAGCACGAAAGTGTGCCTGCCAGAGTACCCGAACCTTCATTTTCGGTTCTACTGGTAATTCCTGCCTTCCTCAGTGCTACATTCCTTGCTAATTCGCATTAAAAGGATTCGCTGGCAAGACACTAAAGAGCGTACCGTTGAACCCCCGCCGGGGTGGGAACTGCTTGCCCACAAGGGTTTCGAGGATGAAGACGGCGGCCACGACGAACATAGCAACAGGACTGACATTACGCCAGAGGTGAGGCTATGCGCTCAAATCTGGTTGTATTAGGGCTAACAGTGAGTGATTTAGGCAATCGCGCGCGAGTCCTACTTCCACTACCGCGAGGTGGGATTTCGAGAAGTCCCCCTCGAGAGCACGGTGAATAAGACCGACGGTTGGGCCGACCAAGCATTCGCCGCTATTTCTGGCCAGTCTGGTGTTGGAATCACAGCAGGCTTCATGTTCAACATACCCATCGCAAGGTCACCAGGAGGCGATGTCCTTGTCTGGAATACCCGTCAAAGCAAGTTTCAGAACTACCCTTGCAGGACTGGCGAAATTGACATTACCAATGACCACAAGCCACCCAACAACCTCGCTCTAGATCCGGAAGATAGTGACGAGTTCATCCAAGCGGTGGGTTATTACGAGAGGAAGAATTTCTGGAAACATTGCCGAGAGGTTATGAATTGCAACCAAGACAAGGACACTGGCAAGAGGAAGTTTATAGATTCCGAAGGAAAAACATGGACCGGTGATCGCCCGTACTGGGGCTGCGAAACAGTCACCTAGTTTCTGGTCCCATGTTCCATCAGCGCACGAACGGAACAAACAGCGAGGTCGTCTAGGTCTACAGCGTTCCTGGCCTTTCTCATATTTCGACCGGTATGTGGCTCCGGCTCGGATGGGGTGGCCTGCAACTTAAGCAGAGAGGATTCGTGCTCAGTTTTGCTTTTCTGTTTATCTTCCCTTGCGAATAGTATCCTCTTCGGGACACATGCTCTTCAACCTTCGTACTAATCGGGTGGCACCTTGTATGATGGCTGAGGGGATGCAGAGTAGGATAGCTAGATTTTCACGTAAGGGGTGCGTTTGCTTATAACGATGTCTTGTTATAAATTAACTTAACTGTAACTCGGTACCTCTCACGCAATGTTACAACTCGAAGAATAACTCCAAAGCTACTGGCATCATGGCCCACCTTCGCAGGCTCAGATGCACATCAATTAAAGGAAATAGCGTTTGAGGTGGCCTTTAGAGTATGCTTCGGCCCCGTCCATATCGGAGTGAGAGAAACGACAGCTGGGAACGCCTGTTAATGCTCCTAAGGAAGTGGAGACTCAAGGAGCAGAGGACATACCCTTTGCGGAAGCTATTTTCACCAAGATTTTCCCTCCGTACTTCTTCTCAGATGACGTCCCTTTCAATTCTTTCTTTCGCACAATGAAATCATTAGTGCTGTAATCACCAAGCTGATATTCCGTCCTGAGATCTAGACCTTTCTCATCGTTTTCTTTCAAGGTCAGCCAACAATGCCTTACCTTCTAACCACGGGATCTTTCGAAACTGGGCTTTGGCAACACCTAAGATAGTTCTCCTCACGCCTCACGGTCCTCCGCCTTCTCTTTTCACTTAATTGCAAACTTTAGATAGTGACAAAATCTAATCCACGGAACTCTTTACAACATAGCTGCAACAAGGCTTTACTGACACCTAAGATAGCTTGAGTTGTGCCTCGCCGTCCTCCGTATTCTATCTTTACTTGTCGTTACAAGCATCAGGCAGTAGCGTTAAGAAGAAAAGCGAGCACCAGCACATCCATTGTCGGGCCGGACACACTGACATCAATTATAAACACACGACTGTAGTCCCAAGGGAGCACGATTACGAGAGGACGGACCCGGAAGAGAGCACTCGGTTCATCCAAGCAGTGGGGCATGTTGAGAGAGAGGGTTTCTGGAGACACTGCGAGAAGGAGAAGAAGTGCAAGAAGTCGGAGCGTGAGAAAACATTTACAGACCAAGATGGACGCCCATCGAAGAATCCCCCTCAGGGAAACGAGCATTGCGCGGTCTTTTAAGCAGCGCAATGGAACGACAAGTGCGGTTATGCGGGTTCAAAATGTTCCCTTTTTCCTCTCAACTGGTCCATAGGTCCGACTCGGTTAGGGTGGCGTAGAGGTCGAGAATAGAGTTTCTGTAAAAACTAATTGCTTTATCTCTTCCTTGTTTTTATCGTCTCAATGGCATCCTATCCAAGACGTAGGCTCCTTTCAAGGTGTATTGCGCGGGACGAGACCTCATATCCCAGCCGAGGGTTAATTTTATCGGAGGGATAGACACGAAGACCGCCTGAAGCACCCTTAAGCACCCGTTGGAGCTTATGCCCGTTTTAGAAATGGAGACATATTCACATACGTGAATCTATTGTACTTCTTTAGGCAAGTGAGATGTTTCTAGCATCATCTCTTCGAGAATTATCGTGGGTTGTACGCGGAAGGAAGCCACCGTGCCCCTGGTCCTTCCTAAACTCGCTCCCCTCTTATGTAATACTATCTCTTCCGTGTTATCCTTCATAAGCTTGCGTTTTTTGACCGATTTATTTGCAACTCTCGCTGCTTCTCTGTTGATTATGTATATTACGCTCGGATGCCTTGATTGCTGGATCCCTCATCACCGGACGATGTGTGCCAGCGGAAAGCAAAACCACCAAGAATAAGATCATCAGTACATTTTCCAACTTGGATCTGTCTCAGCAAGGAACTACCCGGGCTTTCGACTCCGCGAGGCATCGCCGTGTCAAACATTACGCAAGCCCAGACATCAAACTTGTGTATGTTCTATCAGCCTAAGTAGAGTAGATCAGCGTATATAGTCAATGGTAATGCTGCTACGGCAGTCACTCTTCCAAGAGTAACCGGCCTATCATTCACTCTTACCGAAGCACCTAGTCCAACACTCCCCAGAACCATTGCTCCCGGATTCGCAGCCCCGACCGCACTGCTTCTATGTTCGGCTCATGTCTCAAACCAGTGGCATCTCCTGTTATCGTAATTATTTCGTCCACGGCTTTGCCGCCCCCGCACGGCCACCGAAGGAAACTTTGATAAAAATATGACTGCTGCCCCATCATACCAGTTGTAGACTGGTACAACGTTCTTCTCGTGGCCTACTACAGTGATCAAGCACCTTTTTACCGCGTGTGTACCGCGAACGCTCTTCGCGAACTCCTAGACCTAGCTGTGTGTCGTCGGTCATGTTGGGGTGCGTTTAGCATCTCGTAAGACTTCCCGGCCGTTCTGGAGCACGCCTTGGTGGCTAGGGCAGATTACTAAGGGCGTACTAAGTGTGCGGCTGGTACGGCTGGTTGGCTGGATAGAGGTCACATGATATGAAAGGGTCCCGACTCTGGTAGGCCAATGAGCACTTTGTCAGATTGCAGAAGACGAAAAAGCTGAGAGGCCCGGGTGTTCGACTGACTCGGCATGCAAGCGGTATCTGAGGGGTCTGATTCTGCGACGTAGGGGCGGGTTGGTGTGTGTTAGACGTCTAACGATGTTCGAGGAATCTGATCATCTATCAATTGCTATGGCGGTGTAGCGGACGTACAGATTGACCGTGAGTGGGTGTTCCATTGTGTCTTGACATTTGTTGATATAGAGGAAGAGAAGGAGTTGTTTGAGCCGTGCCGCTGCTACTTTGCGTGTGTACATGTACATCGGCTCACCTGACTGCTCGAACCCACGGCCATTTCGGATGAATTTGATGAATTCAGCGGCGATGTCAAGAGCTACGATCTGGAGCCCTATACATTTTACTTGATTTAGAGTCCAAGAAGTAGACTTTGGGTGCGGATGTGCATCGTGGCAAACAAGTCTGTTGCCAATAGGGCAGAGGTCCTTACTCTGGGATGCATTGGGATACCGAAGTTGAAACCCTGCTATCGAGAGGGCAATAGGCGAGCATGTACAAGTCGTCAATGGTGTACTAGTTGAGTGTGCCGTCTCATTGGGTTGATGAAACTGATGGTAGACCTGCGAAAGCGGGTATGTATAAAATCTCCGCGTCTGGGAGATAGGCTGGGGCCCAGAAAAACTATCAAAGTAATGGTACATTTGACATATTTACCTTCGATCTAGAAGGTACTGTTAGGTGTGACCCGAGGCCCATCAAATATTAATGTCGGAAGTATGCCAATGGGGAGGGGTTCTAGTACACCCCCTTTTGGCTCGTAGCACACCCCTTTCTTCATCCATCCACACCCCCCTTACGTCTGATCTTCTGATTGGCCCGGAGAGGTCCTCCGAGGCCTCCGATTCGCTCGCTTAGGTTTCTCACTAATTCCAAATGCTCTCTCCAAGTGCGGCGTGGCTACAAACCATCACATCCTCATCCTACACCTCCACAATACGCTCACCATGGACCTCCAGCCGCCACCGCAGCAGGCCTACAACTCTCTAGAGGAAGCTGAGGAGGCGCTCATGCAGCACGCAAAGGCGCACGTCCTTAGCCTTAGGCAGCGCCAGCGCGGCTTAGCTATGCAGAGCTCTACATTAGCTTGCATTATTCAAGGAGGAATTGGAGGGGTTTATTGATCAGGATAGCCAGGGGGTGCGGCGGCGATGTAGGGGGGCCAGGTTTGATGCGGAGAGGCCGTAATAAGGTGCTAATTTGACTGTTTTGGCATACTCATAGGCGCGTAGGCACGTAGGTAGCAATACAACGGCCTATATACACTGTAGGAAACGGGAAGTATGCATAGTAAAACGGGTATGCTGCACAGCCTTGCCATAAGTAGCCTCACGTACGGCCTCACGCACGGCCTCATCTACGGCCTCATCTACGGCCTCATGCGCAGCTAAGTATAGGCTGTTGAAAACGGTAAGAATGCACGATGAAATGGGAAGGCTGTGCAGCCTCACCATGAAGCGCCGGAGCAGTGATCCGAGCCCTCCGGGCCAATCAGAAGATCAGACGTAAGGGGGGCGTGGATGGATGAAGAAAGGGGTGTGCTACAAGCCAAAAGGGGGTGTACTAGAACCCCTCCCCATGCCAATACGATCAAATACGATCATTTACCCAACCATTGCGCCCGCTCACCGCTAAAGAGACGCCTGATACCTCACTCTGAGACCCGCACGTGACTTACTTTTTAGGTTAGCGCTATGGGACGAGCACCTCACTTCATATATCTATAATGTACTAAACCTTTCCTTCTTCACCCTCCTCGGTCTTGGAAACCTACCAAGCCGCTTCCATCGTCAAATCCGGCAGCCACTTTAGTTCTCCCTTAAAATCATCTCTCTCAATGGACTGTCACATGTACCAGCCTTCTCTCAACCATGCCTCCCATCTCCATGCCGGGGATGGACTTCAACGTCGATCAATCGAAGAGCTAAGAAACGGTGGAGCTCGTATGGAGGGACATTAGCGGAGATGAGATTCTTCGCACCGAATTCACCGGGAAGGTAGCTGAAGGTACGTGGATGCATTATTTGTGAATCTCAAGAAGCCCTTGACTGTATCGTCTCCAAGATGGTTCCTCGAATGGGCGGAGAGCGCGCACGAAGTTCCAAGATCTCATAGAGATCTCCGACAGCGACAGCGATACAGCATCATCAACGGTAACTACAGTTGCACCCAGGCCGCGCAACACCGCGAAGCCGGCTGGAGCTAGGCCTTCTGGGAGCAGTGTTGCGAAGACCAAGCCGCGCAAAAGCCCAGCTTTGAGAATTGGCGCCACGGGAGCACAACTGGGAATGAATGGAAATCCCCAAGCCGTCGGATAGGCTTCTGAAGACAATCGTCTCGGCGAGCCTAAGGACATAAAAATTCGCATGTTCACACATAATGAGCAAAAGCCGGGTCATATTTGGAATCCTCGACCGACATTGATATATCTTGACGCGGAGAGAAAGAATCTCGTGGTGGAACACACCGAACATTACCCAGCGAGAAAAGAGATGTTCCCTCTAACGGGCTTTAGTAAGTCACTCTTGTTCCTAGATGTTCCTGAACTTAGATGCTGACTTTTATGTTAAATCGTGTGAGCCGGTCTGCGGGATTTATCCGATTCGAGACGGACCGTCGATGGCATCATTCCTTTGGCGTCAATTTGCTCCCCTGACCAATATGGTACACTTACCTTGCCGCGCCCTCAGATTTCGAGTATTGGGTTGAAGGCGAAGCGGTGGGAAACGAAAAAAACATGGACACATTCGTGACGGCTCTCCAGGCAGCGATGAGGAGGGATATATGAGGCCATCATGTCTTGCTCCGGCTCGATCCGATCAACTATCAGCCTTCCTCTGAAACCGTCTTTTGGGACTTACTTCAGTTCTCCTGGATCTTATGGGCTCTTTCTTTGCTTCCTGACATTTCTCAGTCCTTTGATTTTATTTTTGCTTCCCATGAATCACATTCTTCTGGTACTTTTCTTTGCGGCCCCAAAATAAGGCCTTGCGATCTCTTTTCTGTTGTCGATGAACTCAACACAATATGAACAAAGCTACGAAATGGGGAATGTTTAGGAAATCCTCAGAATGCGATCACTCTTCACTTCGCATCCCCAACATGGGTACCTCGATAGATGCCAACAATGAAATTTAGCTATTTAGCAGATTACGTTGCGGTGATGTTTGGACCATCGCTAGAAGTTTCTGACTGATCGACTTTCCGATTATGCTGATAATGTAGCTGGCGTGCATCACTAAAGCAGGGTCGCGGAGTAGTGCGGCATGTGTGTGCGCAGAAGCGTCTTAAGATCTCGTCTCTTCTCCGCATAATTATCGCGTCGCTCACCGCTAATCCAGGCTTCTTGAACCTTACGTTTCAGTCTTCACAGGCATCATGCGCTCGCCCGTGAAAAATGGGTTGATGCTCTAGCAACTTGAGGAGTCCAGAAAGTGCGCGCATGCCTGATACGCTTCGATGACATCAAAGCGGTGGAATGTCAAGGGCTCTGCCATTAACGAGCTCATCTCGTTCTTTTTGCGAGGAAGTCATTCAGCGCACGGACTGCGCGCGAAAAGAAAGAATGGATGAGAGATGGAGTCATAGATTTCTCGAACGAAAAAGGGAAAGACAACCATCGATCTCTAACCTAGAAAGAGAATCGTGGTTCAAAAGAGGATTCAAGGAAGAAGGAGCTGCAATAAAGCAAGAATCATTAAATGAATACAGCCCAAGCTAGTATCAATAAAGCCCAGAAGACGAAAACAAACCCAATACCCACCCACCTCCTCCCCCCTCCATCACCACCATTTTCCATCCCTCTCACCGCCCCCAGACACACAGTCAACTCCCACGAGTCATCAATTCCTGCCCAGCGTCCTAGCAAAAGCAATCGCCGATCCCGCCGCCTCGATCCGCGCCTTAGCGCCGATCCCAACCTGCACGTACCTGGGCACGTGCGCCGGCAAGGCGGCATGCAAAACGGAGAATTCGCTGAACGCACGATATTAATATACCTCCATGTCTAGCGCTGGTAAACCCCGTCCGGAGGTCCTCGGGACACGAGATGTGGGTTTGCAGCAGAAAAGATTTGGGTCCGGCGGGAGTAAGAGGAAGGCGGCACAGCAGGTAAGGAGCTGGAGGGGATGACGATGAGATACAAAGTCGTTCTATGTATGGGCACGGGATGACGATAGGGATTGTGTGGTGTGCCTGGTGTGTAGATCTTTTGATGAAAGGTTGGAGATTAACGATGTGGTGGTACAGTAAAACCTCGGTATAGTGTTTTCAGGGTATAGTGATATACTCTATAGAGTGATATATTTTAGCTAACCGTACGTTTTTATATAAGGATAGTAATATTACTACTTATAAAGGTATTACTAGTACCCTCTTACTAAAATTATACTAACTAGGGGGCTACACCGCTATTTTAAGGTTATCTAGAGGCAGTTTTTCCGCGCTGGCTATATAGCTTTTTGCATTCTCTATCTAAATAATATTATATATCTATTAAAAAGCTATTAATTTCTATTATTTTTACACCTAAATATTAATCCTATAATGCCTCGCGCCTAGAACCCTAACTAATAGCATTGCTACGGTATTATAGACCTTAAGCGCAAGTAAATCTATAATTACTATACTAAACACCCTAAATTATAATAAAAATAGCTTGCCCTATAGGCTACGGATTAATTTTAATACTATATTAGCTAGTCCTTAGTATTATTAATCCTTAGCTAAAAATATAAGAACCTAGATAGAATTAGGCTATAAAAAGAATAAGATAAAAGGGAGAGAAAAAGGGCTACCGAGCACCCCCTTCTAGATAAGGCCCTTTTTAAATAGTACTAGGTTCTATAAGCTTTATAGGTTTCTATTATAGAAGACCTTCTATAGATAGCCGCTTAGAGTCTATAGTAGTCTATTACGGCATTAAATTGTAAGCTAATGCCCGCCTTTTCTAATAGCTAGCTAGATAGCTAGAAGATAAGAAACAGCGTGCGGAAAAGAAAGTAATATAGAGAGGCCGGATCTATTTAGATTAAGAATACTAAGAAAGAGATAGTAATAGTATATTAAGAAGTAGAGAATTACCGGCTATTAAATATATATAATATAGATAAATATAGCCTCTTTTAGAAGGCTATACCTAATATTATCTTAGCTACTAAGTAACTGCCTAGTTTAAAGAAATAGAAAGTATGTATTACTATTATTAATTATTTAAACAGTAATAGAACTAATAAGCTTCTACTTTAGATTATTAGAATAGCTATTAATCTATAGTGTTTTAGTTCTAATAGGGTAAATATAAGGGGAATAGACTTTAGCTAGAAGAATAATAAGAAAGCGTAGATAACTAGAAGCCTAATACTAGAGTATCTATCCTAGTTTAATAAGAGGATAAATAGGAGAAAGGTAGTACTTCTTTTAGATAGCTTTAGCACTTATAAGAGCGCTATAAAAATAGTAAATAATAATAATACCTTAAAGAATACTAAGGTAGTATTTTTACCCCCTAATTATACATCTATCTATTAGCCTATAGATTAGGGTATTATTTACAATTTTAAGGCCTATTATTAGCGTTTCTAGCTGCACTTTATAGTTAATTAGACTATAGAGAAAAAGAATCCTCTTAAGAAAATCCACGTATTATAGGCTATTTAATAGGCTATTACCGCATAGAACCTTATTAAGCTATTAACTATTTTAAATTACTATATTAAATTAACTATATTTAGTAACTATAAGGGCCCTTCTTAGCGTCCTAAGGACTATATAGAACCCCCCCTATTAGATAATATATAGTAGTGCCTAGATGCCTTAGAAATAGTAGGAAGAATCTAGTAATATATAGATATATCTAATTTTATTTATCTAGATAAAGAGGAAATTATTAAGCTATTAGAGAATGCTATTTCCTTTATTATTAGGCTATATTCTAGGCAGGAAGATAATAAATTAAATGCTAAGGAGATATAGAAGGATTCTATAATTAAGATCTAGAAAGCTATTAATGCTTTAGCTACTCTTAGGCTATATAAGGAGTAGTAGAAGGATAGTAAATTAGCTCTAATTTAGGCTCTCTATTAGTATAACTAACGCCTAAGAGAATAAAAGATCTAAAATACTAAGTAATTATATATATCCAACTTTTTCTAGTAATCTTAGCGGCCTTAGGTAGCTTAGGATACATCTATTTTAGCTTTACAGGCGAGAATATAAGATATTATTAACTAATTATTATTTACTAAGTAGATTACTAATAAACCTGAATATAGTGATACTCTCTGTATAGTGATATAAAACGGCCCAAAAAACCGTATCACTCTACCGAGGTTTTACTGTAATTGATGAGTCGCGGTTCCGCGATCGATCGAAAGCGAGGTGTGGCTGGTGAGGGCGGTGGGTGGGCAAGTTTTCGCGGCAAGGCTGGCGCACGGATTTTAGGTAGAAAAAGTTCTTATACCGCCGAGGCGGATAGGCGGAACGCAGAGTCCACCATTGGCTGGCCAACGCACGAATTTTAGGTAAAAGAGATTTTTCTGGAGGTCATTTGGTTACAAGGCTTTGAAATTTGAGGATCTAGCACCGTATCGTACAAATTTTGTCCGGTAGTGGCCGAATTGGAGTCCGAGGGGAGAATAGAGAGAGTGGATACACGCGTAATGCTAATCTCATTGATAATGCCAGGAGAATAGTCAAGACAGCCTCGAGCTTGGCCGCCTGCACCACCACATTCGCCACTTCGCGCTGCATCGAGATATTCGCCACCCCATCCTGCCGTATAGCGGAGAGTGCAGCTCGCACCAGCTTCACGAGCAAGATCTTGACAAGCGGGTAGGGGTTAGAGCAAGATCTCGAGAAGCCGTTGCAGGGATGCGTGTGCTACAAACAAGCTTTGATGCTTGAAAAGGCCTGAGGCCTTGGGATTCTTTGATAGCCAGGCCTTAAGGCCCGCCGCCATTGGGGACAGGCGCGCGATCGACAGGGGTCGACCTCACTTTTATGAGTTGAGATAGGCTCCCCTTAGGTTCGAGGGCGTCGAGTAGCCCTGGAGAGCTGAATACACTTGAAAAGTGTGTGGCACATCGACGCTTGCTTGATGCACGCGCGATCAGCGCCCGAGGCCTGGATGCGTTGGTGAGGTCGTGGAGGTCGGTACCGCATGTAGTGGAGGTAGGTCGTCCTTGTTTTTCATGGTGTTGATATGCCCGAGCAGCTCAATGCAATTAGAACGCCGTGCTTGGTGCAGTAGCTAGGCTTAGCATATCTTCGAGGGGCGAACGGATCGGTGAAGAATATTGGCGGTTGTGGGACGAGAAACGTTTCTTGAATTCTAGGCCGCCAACTATAGAAGAACGCACTACACCTGAAGCGATATGAACACAACACGGATCGTACATACTGCACGCTCGATCGATTTCCGTGGCACCTGCATGAATTGGCGGCCGTTGTGGTCTGAGACTCGGATGTTTTGACGAAGAAAGATGGAAGCGGGGTAGGTTGCTTGGTGAGGAGTGGAGGAGGGCCAGAGGGACCTACGCTGGGCTGTGGGAAGATGGAAATGGAAATGTATGACGACACAGGTTGATGTGTCTGTTGCAGGATGCATGTTTTCACAGTGCGCTTTGACTTGTTAGTTACGGCGGGATCAGACGGAAGAATAGTAGATATGTTTGTTAAGAATAAAATTCGTATATTCGTGGATTCGTATGGGTATCAACACGCGCAAGATTACTAGTGGTACTTCTCAGAATTTTCCAGCTGAGTATGAGTTTGCCCAGCAAACAACAACGCTCCTGGCCTGTAGTCCGTCTGCCAGCACACGACGTCTCCATCGCCTCCAACGCCTCCAACATCACTGTCCCAGCGCAGCCGGAGTGAGTGAGACACCAAACACCATAACAGGCGATCCGAAATTCTTTCGAGGAGCAGTTTCTTCACTGCATCAAGTCCGCGGCCTGAAGCCGGTTCATCGTCCATAACATCCAATTTTCATCGAATACGTGACCTGTTTTAAGGTGTACGGGGGACCAGACTTTCCACTTCCGGAGAGGAGGGCCAGCACTCGGAAGTTGCATTCTGAAGCATGCGTGACTGACAAGGCTATTGAACGATGAAGTCGAATCAATCGGCATGTCGTAAGCCGCTGATAGGAAGGTCGAGGCCGCTCGGGTTGAAATTAACCCCTGGTATCTGAGTGATGTCGGATAGTAGTATAAGCAGTAGAGAAGGGTTTCCTTGAGGACCCAGTCCGCAAGGTCTCTGGATGATTTACACGGAGCCGTAGCCCACAATGCTCGCGCAGCGGTTGCAATAGTATAGGTTGGTGCCAAAGGAGACCATGCCGGAAGTTTGTGGAGAATGTCCCCAGTTGCTGGTTCGGTGGCATCGTGAGCAGCGGAATGTCTGCAGCTCACTAGGCGGTGGCGAGCCTGAGGAGGAAGACGAAGAGCTCGATGAGCTACTCTGGGGCTGCATTGGGTGGGATCTGGGTCGGTGGGCAACGGAGGATTGCAGCTGCATGAGTTTGGAAGCGTCCATTGCCGGAGGGGAGGGCGCTGGAGGTGATGAGCGAAGAGCTAGGAGCGGGTTCGACGGGTCTGACGGTGTTTCGTAGCCGAAGAGCGAGAAGGATGGCGAGAGGGGTGGAGAGTCGACGGATGTGGTTGCAGAAGGCGGCACGTAGGAGAAGTAGCAAGTCGCAGGCTGCAGGGTGGTGATTTTTTGGTCTGGGGAATGTATCGTGCTGGTGTACAGCATCGTTCGTGGAGTGTTTAGGAGCGGATTGGGCTTGGTGAAACTGTGTGGTATGTGGTGAAGGCATCTGGCATTCTGGGGGGAAGTGGGAATATATCTTGCTCGGGCGCGGCGGGTTAGACGGCATGCTAGGATGGGCTAATCGGGCGATGCTTCGATCATGGGAGCTGGAGACGTGGAGCACCGGGCTTAACGGCGGCCAAGGATGCGATTGGGATTGGGTTCCGCGCGTTTCGTGTTGCCATGGCCGGCCGGTGCAGGCGGTGCATTTGGGAGCTCGAGCGAAAAGTGCATGGGAGTCAGCCCCCCCTGCAGTGCCTGGTGGTGACTTCGATCGCTGGGCAAACAACGATCTAGGCCACAAATCTACGCCACACCTCTGTCCGCGTCGTGTCCGCGCCGATCAACCACGGCCTCGTACCTCTCAGACGGACTTGTGCACTTGCACTGGCCGTTTGCGCGGCAGCCGTTGGGGCCTTGGCGGCCTTCACAGCGGCAGCCTGTGCCGCTCTCCCAGCCAGCTCGCAGACTTCGCGATGCCATCGTCAGAAACCCATCATTGACTCGACATCTGCAAGCATTATAGCATTCTCAATCAGCCTCTAATTCTGGGCCTTTGTCCATTGCTCAGACGGAGTCATCACCGCTGCAGCCCGCTTAAAAATGCCTCAGCATCCCCTTCTGTCCTGCGCCGGCTAACGCGGAGGCAGGTCGTCAGCCCTCCTGTCCACCACGACCCACGATGCGGCCTCAAACTCTCTCGTGCACCGCCGGGAATTGTGCCTCAGGGGCGGACTTTGACGGCGTCCGTTAAGGCATCACCGAGTGCTGGCCTGTGGACCTCGTTCCAAGCAGCTGGGGGCCATCCTCCACCGTCCAGGTCTGGACTCCGCTGTTTCGTCGTATCAACCTGGACCCGAACCTCCTACTCGCTGCCCGCCTCAGCGCTGGACCCTTCCTTCGTTCTCACGAGGCGTTTCAACTTCCATCAGATCAAGTAAGGCCTCCTGTGCCAGGCTACGGTCCGCCGCCTCGGGCCCTCGTCTGGAATCGCCCAGGGTCTAGACCTCGACCATGCATGAAAAGGAGCTGTGCCATTGTTGCCTTTCAGGATAACATTGCTTGCAAGTGTCCTGAACTGTCGTGGAATCCGCCTGCATGTTATTTTGTTACTATTATCGCCGTTGCCGCTAGTCTGGAGTAGCAATGCATTGCTGGTATATTCTAGAATGGTCACAGTCCAAAAACCTCGGATTAGGCCGCTCTATCTATACTCAGCTCCATGGTGCATCCCTTCTTCCACTGCCACCCCAGCAGTGATACGGACCAGTGATTCTTTCTTCACAGTCGTCTTCGGGTCGGAAATCCTGATATCCCGAGTGAAACACTTACCGAGTACAGAGCTCGAAGCCTGCTCTAATTCTTAGGTAATGCTCGTGGCGGCCTTTCACTGCGTGCGCTAGCCTCACGCCTGGCTCATGTCTAGACTCCATTCTCTTCACCCTGCTATCGATTCCCTCTGCAACTAGGAAAGCTTTCGTTTCTACCTACGCCGAGCTTTTGGCGCCTATTGAATCACGACACGTCGTCCCAACCACCTGGTGGATTGCTCCAAATATCGAATGATACTACGCCCTTAGCACCATCAGCCGAACGGTATCGCTGGTTTCGGCATCCTCCCATCGCCCTCGTCCGATAAGATGATGCACTCCTCTCACCTCTACCGGCAAGGATGAGTGGATGAGCTGCAGCTCCCACGAGAGGACGGATGATGGCGTTGGTCGCGTTCCAATACTCTACTATCTTTGCTACTCCCCTCCGACCCGGGGACTCCAGCCTAGATTTGCTAGCATCTTTCATCGGCTAAGCGTGCAGCTGGCACCTTCGCTCTAGCCATAGACCCGACTATGGAAGCTCCATGCACTCTGTACGCCACGATGCAGCCCATTTTGGCGAACTGATCAAACAAAGATCACGCGCAGTACTCTTGCGCATTTCCGCCGCCATTGATTATAGACTCTCCCGGTTACCGACTCCTCAATGTTACAGTAGCATTTAGGCCGAGAGTCATGCATTTACTTGCGCGGATAGAAGAGGCGGATCCAGAATTTTGGACCAAGCTCGTACAACAACTGTCCTCTACTTTTTTGAATCGCGGACCCACCCGTAGGAGTTGCACATGCATGCTACTTCAAACCCACCCTTTGACCCGGTCTGTAATCGGCTGATCAATTTCTTGGGAAGTCGTCGCGCCATGCTCATATTGTACGATACGTGTTCTCACCAGCCGAAGGAGTGTTCGGGCGGTCTGGATTCATCCCCAGCCTTCACGCACACACCATGCCAGGGGGTGTGGATACAGCCGTGTTCAGGTCTCACATTTACCTGACCACTCAGGGGTGCTCTACTCAATGCCCACGTCTTCATGGCTTTACGTTCTAGTTAAAGGAAAGGGCCGCTATGCTCTAACAATATGCCATCCGCATCCACTTCAACCTCTTTCCAAACCTTTCAAATATTAGATCCGTCAAAATCTTGGTAATCCTTGCTCCCAATTTAAGAAGCGTAGAAAATTCCGGGCTCCCTCCAGCTCCATGGACCCGCCAAGCCACCTTGCAGAACGCCCACACCAAAGCTCCACTGCAGCATGCACACATCATAGCATCAAGACGACATCCTCAATCTCATTTACGTACACGTCACACTGAACGTGAAATCACGGACGACCTGTCGTTCCTCGCGGCCTACACATCCGCACCTGCCATCGCCGTCGGAGCTACCTCCGACACCCCGGCAACTTCGGCTAGTACCTGCCGATCCCCTGGTCAACGACAGCGACTGGTCACTCGACTTGCGTTTAAGCTCACTCCACTTTATATTCTTTCAACGACACATGATAGTGGAACTGGTCGTATGCGGATGTCGGCAATATTGGCGGTGAAAAAGGACCACCATTTTGACGCTGTGGCCAGATGAGTCTCATAGAGGTAAGCGAGGTGGTGTATCGCGACTATCACATTTCATCCGTCCTCCAATTTGGGAGTAGCACGCGCGGAGTGAGACTTTAATCCGCTGGTAGGTAGTGCCTCATGCCATCACCTATCTTTGAAAGCCAATGCAGGTTGCGGGAATAAAATATACGCTTAGGTCCTTCCCTTAACTACGGGTACGCGAATAGCAGGAGCCAAATCTTCTCCACTACAAAGAGCACCGGGAACTATCTTTCATGATCATTAATACCCCACCGAGTCACTCATTGGCACCTTTACTCGGATGGCCGGCAGCGCGATAGGGAGTGGTTGGAATGCCTACTAGATCCCACCACCCATCCACGGTTCGCTAAGCCTTAGGCCCAACGGCAAGACGCACGGGAAAGCATGCTCTATCCGAATAGATCAGTAATCCTGCGCTATGTCAATACCGCGACAACTTGCCGACTTCGATTTCCCCGCGGGGAACATGTTCGACCTTTTTGCTAGATAATGCTAATTTACTCCTCAACCACGGCTCTTATGGATCTCTTTCAACGATATTAGCCCGTCACAGCAATAGTCGCCATTAATCCATTGGCGAAGTAGCCGTAAGCAGAACTTGCTCATCTAGTTACCATCTAGGTTATCCGCCGGCGATTTCTTGGGAACAATTATCTCCTTCTATCCTAGAGCATTCCAAGAGATTCCTTATAGTTCAAAACTTTCTTAACGAAGCTGCTACGCTATAATAGCCACGATCTGATCTGCCTTGTCCACCTACAGGAAGGGCGGGAACTGCATCCGCCCGTCCTCCCGAGTGTCCAGCAAAACCTTAATAGCGTCCGCCATTTCTTGGGAATAACTATCTGCTTCTATCCTAGACCATTCCAAGCGATGCCTTAAGGTCTAAAATGATTCAACAAGTCTATTACGCTATTTTAGCCACGATCCGATCTGCCTTGCCCGCCTACAGGAAAGGCGGGAGTCGCTTCCGCCCAGCCTCCCGAGGCTCCAGCAAGGGCTTGTTCCCGCCTTGGCGAGATCTCAACCATGGAACCTGTCTGGCGGTTCCACCTCGCTTAGGAACATACTAGTACTCAAAGCTAGGCTTGAGCGGAGATTACCTCCGCCGGGAGGGTAGAGCTGTTGGGAGCTTGGCGAGGCTGTAGAGAAGGAGCCCGGGGTTTGATTGCACGACGCACCTCTGCTCGTGCGGTTCACGGTACCCATGACACCCCTAGTGTGGCCTCCTGCTTATTAGACGATTTTTGTAGCTCCCCTTTTGATCTATCGTGGAGTAGGCGTCACGTGATAGATAGCCCGTGTTGTTTGATGTCGAGCGAAGGATATCTGAGAGGGCATCCGTAGGTCTGTGGAAAAGCTAGGTATCTACGTCTTTCCTTTCTTTATATTTTGGTGCTTCTGAATCTCCCAGTGTAACCTGGCCCGGCGAGTTTCGTAATGTTTCATGATGGCCTACAACGCTTCATTTCGATGTTCGAACGTCTTTTGCAGCGCTTTGACCACGAGTGCGCGCAGCTTTCCACTACAGCATTGCAGTGTACAGTGACATGCCTTAAGTTTGGGCACACTGGGTTGCCACTGCGAAGGGAACCCCCGAGGATTTCGACGATCCGAAGTCGATGTTGAGTTTCAAACAGTATAGATTAGACTACTTGTTGATTAATTAGCTGCTTGGGCAGCCAGAATACCCCCTACAGTGGTGCAAAGTGAGTAATATTGAAGCCAAGTAGCGATAGATCTGTGTGCACAGACATATGGCTTGATACTGTAGGTAGCATCCAATACCTTGTAACATCTGGCACTGAAATCTTCCTTATCTTTGTCCAAGTATCATCACCATCCGCCACGACGCGGTTCGGTAGAATTGCATTGGTAAGAACTACTAATCGATTGATTGTTTTGATGGTTTGATCCCGGATATTGAATACATGCCTCATCTGTCCATGGATGTTTCCCCGGATTCACCGATCCCGTTGCGTGAATATGAGTACCCACTCAATCATCCCCACCATACCCAGAAGCATCGGCGTCAAGCCGAAAGATCATGCCAAAGCAATTCCAACTCCTTTGAGGAATGGTATCCCGCAGCGGCATCAAGCCAGAAAACAATGCCAAAGCAAATCCGACTCCTGTGAGGAATGGTATCCCGCACCCGATATCCCGCACCAGTGTTGACCATCCAACCCAGCTCCAATAAAGAAATAGGACTCCTCATCCAACCCCTTCGAAACCCAACTCCATCCCAGCAAACGCCAACATCGAGCCAGCCGTCTTGTGCAGAGAGATGTAGAGAAGGGGAACTCACTCACTGTCATCCTGCGAAATATCCGCCAGAGTATGGATGCGATCGGCCAGAATGCGCAAGAAGGGCGCAAAGGCATACGGCTCGCACTTCTTGGGCGCGCGGAAGTCGCAGCACCCCTTGCCGTCGGGTGCGGAGAGGATGATGGTGACCATGCCGTGGAGTTCGCGGTACCATACGCGCACTGTAATCGTGAGAAACACCCTTTTGTCAGCACCATTCTTCACAAAAGTTTGAAACCCAACAACGTGCGTATGTATCCCAACAGCACAACCCTCCTTCGCGTTTTTCCGGGACTCCAAACACTAAGAGAAAACGCAAAATGCAAAACGTACCTTTCCCATCCCGCTTCAAGCTATACAGCCAGTAATCCCGGCCCCGTCGCCCCACAGTCGACGAAATGTACAGGTGGTCGCGGTCCGCCACCACCTCGAGCGTCTCCAGTCGGTCCGAGCCGTGTCGCACCATGTGCAGCTTCGCGCGCGCGGCCTCGCCATTGCGAGCGCGTACGGGTGCGGGGAGCAGCGTACGGATGGAATGGATGTCAATCCAGCCGCCGGCGGCGCGCTCGCCTGTGGATCAGCTGTTAGCATTCCTATTCTTATTTCCACATGTTTCTACAGCTGGCTCACTCGTTCATGGGGTTTTGGGCAAAGGGGGTGGTAGGGCAAGGGGAAGGGGAAGCGGGGATACAAACTCATACTCATCGCATCCGGCAGCTTGGGCGGCTTGGAAGCGAAGACGTGGCGCCAGTCGGTGGTGTGGCCGTCAGCGAGGAGGTGTTCGTGCTGCTTGATAGGGGAGGGCGCGTCGCGAGCGTCGTCGGCTTCCTCTTCTTCGTGCTCGTCGGTGGAAACGGTGGAAGAGGGGACGCAGGTTTGGGCGTCGGAGAAGGAGCGCGTGTTGTCGGTGGCCAGGACGCGTGATTCGGTGAAGGCGAGCATGCCGAAGTCGAGGTCTGGGGCCGAGGTGGCGCGTTTCTTGGGAGAAGGGTGGGGAGTGTAGGCGGACATGTTGAGGATGAGTGATGTAGGGGTTTGGAGATGGAGAGTGACGGTTGGTAGAATATAAGGTTTGTGGGTTGCGGTTCGAGGCAAGGTGGGTTGTTGATGTTTTGAACAGACCGATGAAGGATGGTTTTGGTACGCGTGCTGAGCTTGCGACCTTTCTCTTTTTCTGCAGAGCTCAGGAGATCTTTGACGGAGTGGCCTGTTCCAGCGAGTAAACACCTAGAAGTAAACGAAGCAGCTTCGAATCTTGTTCTGTTTTGATGCAGTCGGACTGGATGCTTGTTGATAGATCGCTCAGCTCACCTCCGTCCTTTGCTGCGGACTGGAGAGTGAACGCGCTGAAGAAAAGCAAGAAGGAGGTTAGTGCTGTAGGTGAGTGGGGAGCGAGCAGCTTTTATAGTTGAGAGAAAGCTATTGTGGCGAGGTGGAGAGTGAAGGTAGGAGGCGAGCGGGAGAAGTGAAGTAAACAAGACGCCCGGCGCGAGGGCACGTGATATATCCATCGTGTTCGCTTACCCCTTGACCGCTGGGAGAGCTTCGAGGAATTATCGATATGTGCAGAAAGGTAAAATAAACAGGCGCAATATAAGGCGTATGAGAAATGATGTCATCCAATTGATCGGCTGGGAGTCTCGAAACCTTTGATACAGTAAAACCTGGTTATAGTGATACGGTTTTTGCCGAGGGGTTGTATCACTGTATAGAGAGTATCACTGTATCCAATATCACGTGTTGGTGCTTTGTAAGCCAGCGGCCTCCCCAAAACATAAAATTAGGGGGGTTTAAAGGGGTGTCGAAGGGGGCCGGAGGTGCCACGGACCACCAGCCCATACAAAAATCTCCTCTGGTTAGTGTGATTTTGGTGAGCGGGGGCTTATAATACCATAGTAACCAGCTTATTACTATACCCCATACAAAAGTGTACGGTCGGCCGAGATTTATCACTCTATAGAGAATATCACTGTAACCCGAAAACACTATAACCAGGTTTTACTGTAGTCCTTTCGTTGGTAACAAGCTACATTCCATGAGCTCGAAGACCGAGGGTCCGTGAACTTGTAGCCGTCACGTCTCTGTGTTGCACTTTCACACGTTCGAGGGGTGTTCATCGTTGCTTCATCACGATCGTCATAATCAAGACCTTTCCGTCCCAATACAAAACTCAGAGCACCGCGTATTTTGGACGCTGGCTTGTATGCTTAAACCCTCTAAGAGAAGAGAGTACGAAAATGCTTTTAGTTAATTTGCCGGGCATGCTCGGCTCATATGTGTTGGCCGTGGGCAACCCTACCTAAAACCTTGCGGAAGGACTCCATTGGAGCTCCCAGACAGACCGATAAAAGCCGCAATTCACTTTTCAAACCGATACTCCAAACGCCATCCATTCAGAAGTCCGCATTCTCCTTCTCAAGAGGCATCTCTCAGATGTCTGAAATGCCTAATCCCGACCCAGACGCCAATAGGGAAAAGAAACGCCCTCTCGAAATGGGAAAGCTCGAGGACGATGTCCCGGCCGATTTGTAAACGCCATTATGGCTTAAGCTACTGTAGAGCTAGCCGTAGCGCTGGAGTTAGCGATCATGCTCTTCGCTTTACTGAGTGGTCGAAGGGATTTTATGATGTCAACCACACCCGGGTAAACCCAAATATTGTTCTCCGTATGTGACTTCCTCCATTCGTAGCTCTTGGGAGTCACGCCATGGATCTTGTGGCTGTCAGAGACCTTTATGGAAAAGTACGTTCCAATCCCCATCCGGCCAGCGCGCAGTTCCAGCAGCAGAATTCCAGGACTGGCGCGGGTCAATGACACGCTCGCTATCATGATATTAGGTTCTTTTCTTGCGGAACAAACAAGCACAAATTAGAGTACTTACTACTTGCGTAGAGGCTGACGTCTTCAGCGCGCGATACATCGACGTATTCCCAGTGCAGTGACCGAGCTTTCAGATCAATGCGGAGCTTCCCGTATGTTCTGAAGCCTAATCTTGGGGTAGTATTGTAGCCATAGACATAAATGACATCCATGTCTCTTAGAGCCTCTTCTTTCTCCTTGGCCACCGCTTTTATAGCCTCTCCAGCCGCTTGAAAGATCAATCGATCTTGCGCTCGCCTGGTATCAGTTTGCTTCGCCTTGAAGCTGGCTAGTTCTTGGAATGCCATTAGATAAGACTTCCATGCTTCACGCCGCTGCGGGAGTTCCACTTCGTCGAAAGACCGTTTGCCCTTCAGCCATTCCAAACTTCTCACCGCAAGCAAAACCTTGGTTTCCAGTAGTTGAATTTGTATGGCGGAATCTGGCGAGGGCTCGGAAATTGCCACGTTGACTGTGCTAGCCTGACCAGCTGGTGCTTGGAGACCAGAAGTTGCCCCAGAGTTGGGTACTGTGTTGATACCTGCAGGCTGGGCTTGAGTGACAGTAGATGTCTTCAGCTCAGAATTACCAGATCCGACTTCTGTAGTGGCTGGATTTTCGGCTTTGATGATGGGGGTCTCTTCGAGATACCCCAGCAAGCCATAACGCTTGTCGGGTGCTGTCACGTTAGACACCGTATGCCCTTCAACCTTTATCTTAATCTTCTTTGCTGCTGGTGCTGATGTCGGAGCGTTGCATGGCCTTTTGTCCGTGATGGCTGGGACCTGTGGACTACGAGGCCATGCTGCCTTAGCGGGTGTCGATATGGCCGAGGTGGGGTTGAGTGAGGCGGCCTTCGTAACGACAGCAACAGCAACAGTCGGTTTTTGGACGGGGTGCCCGGCGTCTAAGCTTACTGGCGATGTAGAGGATGTTTGCGGAGATTTAGTGGGAATGGTAGACCTGGGGGTACTAAGGGATGGAAGACTCTCCGTCGAGGACGTTTGAGGTGTGCTGATTGACTGCTGAGTTATGCTATTGTTGAGGACTGACTCGGGGTCCTGGGGACTGGATGATGGTACCTTCAAACGTGGCTTGGCTACGTTCTCTTTCGATGCTGGTAAGTGTTTCTGTTGGTTGCTATTCCCGTTTGCGTTTGCGGGAGACTGCGCAGCGGAAGACTTTGTAGCGGAAGGCTTTATAGGGGAAGACTGCGCCACCGGAGATTCAGAGGAGCTTTTCGTTGGGTTGGGCGACTTCTCAGGGTCTGCCTGATGGCTGAACGGTGTTGTGATAGTAGCTGGGTTAAGTTGCTCGTCACATCCAGCCAGCTCGTATACGAGTCTCGCACCTTCAAGCCCTTCAAAGCACAACTTCAGAATGCCTCCCAGTCTTAAGACGTCCAGATTCAGCCCAGGCAACATGATTCGCCTGGCGATTGGGGAGCTGAGTCCGCTAGGGGGAGGGCTTTGATGATACTCAATAGAACTGCTTTGCGTAGTGCCATATAGCTCCAATGAGAAGCTAGGGTATGTCTTCGATGCCAAAGACATGGACAATTTGCCATGGAGCTGACCAATGTAGAGGTCGAGACCGGGGAAGGTGACGCGGCGTGCCATGATTGTTGCTTTTAGATACAGCTATTGCGATGCATGATACGGCCGAGGCGTGCGGAGCTGGCGCGGAAACGAAATGCCTGGTAGGAATGGAAAGTGAGAAGCTGTCCAGCTATTTGCGCGCGCCCGCTGCGAAGAGGAGATGCGCTTCGTGTCTACGAGAAGTCGAGACTAGCAATGAAAAGTGAAATATCAAGCAGACTACGACGGAGAAATCTCCGTGATATCTGCCGGCTGGGCTGTTGCGGTCGGAAGTTAACTCGGAGGTGATAGCCGAAAAGCCATTAAGTTGGAAGATCCTTAGAGTAGTTGGTGAGCTGGCTCCAGGTTACGTTGTTGAGCAACGACATGTAATTTGAGAAGGAATCAGCAGCGTGCAAGTTGAATCAAGGTAGAGGTGAGATGAACCGGATAGAAGTTGCTCGGAAGAGCGAAGGCCAAGCAAGCCAATGCCAAGTGCAGGACTCTGCGGTGTGTACCTACGTTGAATGGCGGTAGAAGTAAAATGAACCGGGAAGAGGCTGTTGGAGAAGAGGGTACGAGTGTGCCACAGAGATGCTGATGTTGTTTTAGGATAGACTTGTTAGGTCCGATGACCTGCTTACCTGTGATTTTCCTGGATGTCTTGGAATGCATCTTCAGTGAGCGTCACAGAACTGAATTGATAGTCTGCGGTACCGAAAAGTCCTTCCAGTTCCCTTCTTATGACTTCTGTTCCTTATAGCGCACCCGATGTCCAATACCAGTGAAACAGAACCACCGGTGATCCCATAACCGGGTTCGTAGCCGACGATGCCAAAAGCTTTGATACAGTCAAGGTCATGGTAAAGCACTATGTCTCTGATGGCCATCTTGACTGATATAGCCAGCCTAGTCGTCAGCCATGTGAATCTCAAGCCTTAAGTGAAGTTGTTCTTACAGGTATTCACACAAGCACCTCTCGTCAGACTAATTTCTAGCAATGATAAGCCACTGTAGGCTTTTTTCAGGACCTACCTCATGCTTTTGTTTGAAGGTCTGGTCAGTGACAATGCAGTCAAAAGCGCAGACTCCCGGACTGTTACCTCCGTCTGGCCCTTCAGATGTCCGCCAATTGGATCCCCCGAAACTCCACCAATAATCCAGCAAGTTCCCTCTTCGCCATAGCCATCGGACCTTCAATATCCTGTTAGCATCCAATGTGGGTCGAATGCAGTACTAGAATACAAGTCTGTCTGCTCTCTCTTTGAGATTTCTTCTCGCATGCGAGTCTACCCTCGGCAACGGAAAGCTAGGTTGATTGAGAGCTTTCAACCCCAATCCAATTCGCGCTGCTTAGGATTGTACATCGCATAATTTCTAAAGGTATCTCAGACAGTAGCATGCAGTACCTCATAGATTATATTCCAGGTACTGCCACCGTGCCATTGCTTTACCCTGAAAGTGAAGAGAGCGAGACATTGAATCGTACGACACAGATTGAAAAGACAAGATCAGATTGGACTTGAGAGCTATCTAGAAAATATAAAGAGGTCGACCTAGCACGCTGATCTGATGTCTCTCTAGGCAGATATCCTCAAAAAAGGAGGCTTTTTCAAGCCCCAATGTCTTGATTACTAAGGAGTGGGGAGAAATGTAAGTAAATTTTTCCAACGCTAAAGAAAGTGACTCGGGCATTGATAAGGTCCGCAGAAATTTTGGAGGTGTACTAGAACCTTAAGTCCTATCTTAAGGCTTTTGCAACATCATCCAGGAAAAGCTGCAAGTGTTTGCTATTGTGGGTTGCCTCGTTCTTGTACCAGTAATTTTCAGGCTGCGTCTTCGGAGGCATACGGAGCCAGAAGAGCCGGTCGTCTTCGCTCGCCAGAAAGCCGCGGAACGTGATCATATGGTAAGTGCTAGATCTACAGGGGACGTGATCTGCTTTAACTAGGTCTGAATTAGGTCCAGTATTTGGGAGTAATTGAGAGTCTGACTTACAGAAGTATGCAGCTGGGATAGCGTCTACTCTGTCGTGATGGCACACCACTATGGTCAAATTTTCGAGATTCATGTAAACGAAGCCTTGATGAATCTCCGAGTCATTCCGCCCACTTCTTCGACTAGCGAAGATGAAGATTCCCCGGTCATTGATTGTATCCGCGCTTTCGCAGTTGAGAGCAGTACTGGGGCTTGTTTTAGTACCCGTAGTGACAGGGGTGACCACGGAGCTGTCGCTAGGGCCTGAGGGTCGGGCTGTTGCGTATTCCGAACGAAGAGCCGCGATTCTATCTTGCAAGGAATGATCTTTGATGGACCCCATCGAAGTCTGCCCCAAGATCCCGTGCCCGGATTCAGTTTGAGTTAGTTCAGTTCGGGCAACCGTTTTAGGGGTAGATGTGACCGGCATCGATGGCTCATTGGACGTGATGAGGGAACTTGAATTCCTGGAAGAATCCGCAGAGGCGATTGATGGTGTTCCTATGAGGTATGTGAGTACAAGATCTCAACACGTCGAGAAGAAATGCCTGTACCTTTCACCCTCTCTTTCTTCTTTTTCTTGAATGCGGGCTTTAATGTCCCACTTGAAGACGATGTAGGCGCACTGCGCTTCCTTCCAATTGGTCCCAATTTGATGATCAGTGATTGGACCGTGGCCGGATCCGAAGGATCATCTGGAGTAGTGACAGACTGGTGTACGCCGGAAGATTCCCTTTGGGAAACTGATGCTGTATCTGCGAGACAAGTTAGGAAATGGTCTCAACGAGAATATAAGAGGCGATGTATGTGCATACCGCTATCCGCCACGCCATTAACAGAGAAGAGTTCCGTGGACAGTATCTCGGTACCGGCTGCATGCTTCCAGATGATCTGTACGCTCCCTTGGATTTTGGCTACGTCGACTTCTATGCCGGGAATGGTGATGGTGGGACGTGGAGTGCTTGGTGGGCCTTGCTGTCCAGTTGATGTTTCGCCTTTGAAATCATGTTAGTGCGCTGCATTAGCATGTTCAGAAAGCCTGTAGACATACAGTTGGTCACTTTAACTGCTACCGAAAGGAGCTCGGTGTCCAGGACCTGTGTTCCAGCTTCGTTCTTCCAGATGATCTGTACAGAGCCCTGTATCTTCTCCAAGTCAAGCTCCGCTCCGGGAATGGCGAATTTGAGGTGTTGCGTGGTGGCAAATTCCCTCTGCTGGACCGCGGTCCCATCTGTGAACACATGGTCAGCAGTCAATATCAGAACCTGTGAGAAGGATGGTTAGTATACCGCTATCTCCCATACTATTAACAGGGAAGAGTTCCGTGGCCAATATTTTGTTACCAGCCGCATCCTTCCATACTACCTCAACGCTGCCGTGGATCTTGGTCGAATCAGCCTCGACGCCGGGGATGAAAGAGAATGACATGGTAAAGTATGCCGGGTCCGAAGATTCCAATCTGCAAACGGATTTGCCCTCATCAAATTCTCTATAGAGATTGAGGATAGAAGAAAAGATTTTGGAGGGAGAAAAGATCTAGAGGTTAGTTGATGTATAAAGTGAAGTGTTGGCCGAAAGGCGTTAGGCACGTGATCGTGTCAGACGGCAAAGTGAGGTCTAAGGACCCTCAATAAGCGGTGAGCAAGAGGATTGTTGTTCCGAGACGAGATAAGAGTCCGGATTACCGGAGAACATACAATGTAGTATCCCAGATTTGACAAGACAGAGTGAAAATGATGCTCAAGCGGCCAAACCTCACTGGATGTAGAAATCATTCCTATTACTTTGATCTAGCCCAACCATCTCAACTGCAAAGCAGGTTTCGACTTAATGAAAAGGGGTATATCCGACCTAAGTAGATCCATTCTCTTGCCAAAGTGTCATCGTTAAACAAATTGAATGCGCGAAACGGATTACAGGTGAACAGAAAGCGCTACCAAATTAAACTGATATCCCAGCACCAAGATCATGCATCGTCGTGTAAGCTGAAACTGCTGAATGATTTGAGAGGAGTACCCAGAATCTGACGTGAACTGCGAAGACCTATCACTTCCTCTCTCTCAAATTCCCATCGCTCTCCCCTTGGCCTTCTACCTTTACCCCCGTCGCACTTCCGCCGTCAAGCGGTGGAATACGATCTAACGACGACCGCCTCTCATCTTCGTCCTTCTCTTGCTTCGCCTCCTTCCCTCCCTCAGTGTTGCTGCGAGGAGTGATTCCAGGCGTCACCGCCCCACTTATCCCCTCCGGACTCCCCTGCCACTTGGCCACATCCCGCCTCAACGCCTCTAGCTCCTTCTGCCACCGATTCCCAAACACATCGATATAGTACGTGGCGCCGTTGTACACGCTCCAGATGAATACGGCAGCGAGAAATCCGCCACTCGCCCATCTGTACCAGAACCAGATTGGGCAAGGGAGCATCGTCACGCACGCGTAACTATACTGGATCAGCATGAACGCCGGTTCTTGGAGCGAGTCTGGGAGCGAGAGCACGAGTTTGCCGAGGAGTGTCGGGGCGTATGATTTCCGCATCCAGGTAAACGAGGTAGGCCTGCCGGCACGGATTTTCTCGCGCCGGCGGACGGTGATGAGAAGGTGGTAGGAGAGCTGCCAGATGGCGTAGGGGCAGGTGGCCCAGAGGAGCATTTGCGGCAGGGTATAGTGTTCAGGGGATGTGGGCGGGGAGGTTTTGATCGTGTAGATGGCAGGGAACCGGGTTGCTTGGAGGGTAGGGGGTAGGAGGTGCACGAGGCAGTGGAGGGTAACGCAAGGCATGATGTGGATGAAAAGGCTGGTAATGTTAGCGGGCTCTGAGAGTGGATAGGGAGTAGATAGGAAAGGACGTACCTGGTGACTTTGTCGAGGGAGTGGAAGACGAGTGAGTTGCGCCACATAGCTATAGCTACGGCGTTGTTTCCCATGGCAAGGCAATAGGTGCTTATAAAGAGCCGTTTTGAGTTGGGGAATATCCAGATGCTCAACAGAGCAAGGAGGTTTACGAAGTAGCAGAGGTCGGCGAGGAAATAGTGATATCCTTTCTTATGGTAGGTGTAGTATCGGATGGGCATGAAGTACAAGAGCTGTACTGTGTACCAGTAATGAAACCACTCCGGGTGTGCACCGATCAGGTAGCCCGAGACGAAGATGTTCATGACACCGGAAATGAAGGACAGCTTCTCGCGCATCGTAACAGCCTTGTTATCATTCCATCTCGTACCAAGCTTTTCCACGCTTTCCTTCATTCGCTTCTTGTATTTGTCCAGCTGTTCGTCTGGTGTTGGGAGCCTCCGCCGCCATTCGTCCACTACTCTATCTTTTGCAGATTGTCCGGTAGACTTCAGGCGTGCTTGCTGGCGCCGAACCTTCTCAGTTTGCTGTTGGATGCTTGTTTGTAGCTTCTCGAGCCGCTGCGGTAGAGCGAGGTTCTCGAGGAAGTCGAACATTGTGAGCCGATCCACTGGAGGGAAGAAAGAGCCGTCATCTGAGGCATCATCGCGGTAGGTGCTGCTGTTCGAGAAAGATGGGTTACGGGAGAGCCCTGGGGTCGTAGTCGTGGAATATGGGGTGCTGGGCGACTTAGGGCCTGAATCCTCACCCAAGAGGGCGGTTCCCGCGTGTGTAGAGTCTCCCGGAAGGGGCGCCGTCGAGAGCGTAGAAGAAGCACCTATCTCAGGTTGCGAGCGAGACTTCGGGTCAAGAGTTGGAGAAGGCATGGTGGGTGCTAGGGGAGTGTCCTCGGGGACGGAGTGCAGGCTGGTGATGGAGGTGTTACGGGAGTGAGAGGTGCGCGTGTACACGCGCGGCGGGGAGACTATGGCCATGGCAGGTGGTTAGTAAGGTTGTAGTCGAAGAATACACTTCGCTAGCTTCTTCCATCCCTTTGCAAGGGAGGTGGAAATGTGGGAGCTGGGGGACGGAGCGGCGCACTTTTGTGTCTACGAGCAGAAGAACATGGTCTTCATGACAGCCCAGACCTATCTGCAGGACCTTCTTAGCGGCAGGTGGGTGTGATATAGGAGGGGTCGTAAAGGCGTGAAGTGGTTGTGGGTTGTTGTTGATGCTGAAGCGTGCTGGCAAAGAAAGAGTTGATTGGGAGTTGGGCGGGATACCGCGTCATAGGTCGATATCCGCCTAATCCGCTGTATTATCTTAGACTTCTGTTCGAGTTCTGGACGCAGATGCTGGTCTCTGCTGCTGCTGCCTTTAGAACTATTATAATGCACGAGGAGTCGAGGAGGAGAACAGCCACTCAAGCTCTAGTATAGGAACCTACTTGACTGACTCTTGCGGTGAAAGTAAGACAGGAGTTTAGACGTCACGTGACTGCTAAACTATGGCGGAGCACCGACGCGCTCGCGACAAGCGGCCATTGTGAATAGCCATCAACACCTCGCAAACCGCCATGATCCTTCGGAATTGACAGCCCTCAACTCCACCTTCCAACCACTTGCAGCTGTGCGACTGCATTCAAACGACGGCTTAGTAACGCGACAGCACCTCCGTCATGGGCAAACTCGTCCGTCTTGAAGTCAAGGGTATGTCGCACCCCACTCCGATATGAAGCCTCCGCTCACAACCCACAGACTTCAAGTCCTATCGCGGCCACCATGTCTTGCTCTTTGGCGACTCGTACTTCACCTCCATCATCGGTCCCAATGGCTCTGGCAAGTCAAACTCGTGAGTACCCTACCACACACGCACAGAGCTATTCTTACTGGCGCATGCAGCATGGATGCAATTTCCTTCGTCCTAGGTATCAAGTCAAGCCATCTACGCTCTACGCATCTTCGCGAACTCATCTACCGCCCTCATGTTCTTAGCGCCTCCAAAATCAACGCCGACGGCACTGCTACCGAAGCTACAAACGGGGATGGCGGCGAAGCAGGGTCGCAGACAAGCAGCCAGCGGAACACTCCGCAGTCGGCATGGGTCATGGCCGTCTACGAGGACGAGGCTGGCGATGAGCAGAAGTGGAAACGGACCGTCACCACCGCTGGCACAAGCGAATACCGCATCAACAATCGCATCGTCACTGCCAAGGAGTACAATCAAGCCCTCGAGGAAGAAGCCATCTTGATCAAAGCTCGAAACTTCCTTGTCTTCCAGGGGGACGTCGAAGCCGTGGCCTCGCAGTCCCCCACAGCCCTAACCACCCTAATCGAGCAGATATCAGGCAGCCTGGAGTACAAGAGTGAATACGATAAGCTGAAGAGGGAGGCGGCGGAAGCACTCGAGACTCAGAACGACAAACTCGGCCAACGGCGTCAGGTCAATGCCGACATCAGACATCTGAGGCAGGAAAAGGAAATAGCCGAGGAGTACGAGCGCAAAGCTGCCGAGCGCGACCAGGCTGTTGTCGACCACTATTTGTGGCGGCTATTCCATCACGAGCGCGTCATTCAGCAGTCTGGCGAGGAGATCCAAAAGCACCAGGACGAGCTCAAAGAGCATAGGCGCGGCTTGGAAAAGTATCACCAGAAAGTCGAGGAAGCAAAGCGAGAGCAAGCACAGGCTACACGCGAGGCTTCGAAGACAGAGAGAGCAATCAGGGGCAAGGAGCACGACATCGAAGAGGCCAAGAAGACCATATATCCTGTCAGCTTGAAGATAGAACATACCTCCAAAAGGGTACAAGACCTCCAGACACAGATTCTCAAGATCAAGGCCGATCGCGATAAACAAACAGGGACTATCGAGCACTACAAGAAGGAAATTGGCAAAGTTAAGAAGGCTCAGGAAAAGTGGGAGGCTGATTGGAAGCAGCTAAATCAGCGTGAGGGCCGAGAACCGACCGAAGCAGATCGCCAGGAGTATAACAGACTGAAGGGCGAGGTCACGAAGCGGACATCTGCAGACAAGGGACAGGTGAACGATCTCACCCGACGACTCAACACTACCGAGGACACTGTCAAGAATCTAAAGAGCAAGCTTGAAAGCCCCCAGTCCCAAGTCACAAAGCTCGAGGAGGAGATTGCAGAGTTAGTTGATCGCCAGACAGCCATCAAGACAGAGATGAAGCAGGTACAAGTGGAGATGAAGAAACAAGACATTGCAAACACCAAGCTCGACTCGAGTATTGAAGACATGAAAAAAAATAAAAGGCTTTCGGAAGACTCGTTAAGACTGTCACTGGAGGAAAAAAATCGGGCTGATTCTACCCGCAGAGAGTCCCAGAAAGAAAAGAACCTTCGAGAAATGGTCAGGAAGTTGAAGCAAACGCATAGTGGCGACGTACACGGTACGATCCAATTGCTATGCAAGCCCAAGGAAACCAAGTACCAACGAGCTATCGGTGTTGTTTTCGGGAAAAACGTAGATGCCGTGGTAGTCAAGAACGTCAGCATTGCCAACGAATGCATCAACTACGTCAAGGACCAGCAACATCCTGCGATCACGTTCATCCCTCTGGACACCGTGCAGGTCTCGTCGGCCAATACTAATCTCAAGGGCAAGTATAAGGGTGTGCGCTTAGCGATTGATACCATCGAATACGATACCGCTTATGAGCGAGCGATGCAATGGGCTTGTGGTAACTCCATTATTTGCGATACCCGCAATATCGCCAAGGATATGCAATATGTCCACAAAGTTGGTGGAAAGGCCGTAGATTTGGAAGGCACCGTATTCAGGGCAGAGACCCTAGAAGGAGGACAAGTCGACGACAGGAACGCGTCCAAGAAATGGGGGGAGGACGACAATAGTGTCGCGAATATCGATGCCAAGATAGCGAGATTATTCGAAAGAATCAAGCAACTGGACAGCCAGTTCGACCAAGAAGTGACACAACGGTCGAAAGCGAGGAGCGAGGTCGCACAGTTATCGAATCGTCTCAGAGAGTTACAAGACGAATCGAACGCTCTAGACCGAAACATTCAAAGCAACAGGAATGCCCTCAAATTCTTCGCGAACCAGCTCCACGAAAACCAACCGAAGTATGACCAAGAGAATCGGGCTTTGGAGGAGCTAAGGAGCAACCTAAGGACGTTTCAAGACGCCATCGCCGAAGTGGAGGATGAGCTTTTTGGTTCCTGGTGTCAGCGTCTGGGTTACGAAAACATCAGGGACTATGAATCTCGGCAGGGCTCACTCAATCGGAAGGCAGATGAAAAGAGATTGGAGTTTCAGAATCAGCTCCAGACTCTCGAGAACTATCTGTCTGCCGACACAGTGAAGCTGGGCCACTACAACGATCGGATCAAAAGTCTCGAGACCCGAATCAAGAAGGATCAGGACGAGATTGCAAAGGCTGAACTTGAGAAGGAAAGCATCCAAGAGAGGCTTGATGTAGCAAAAGCCGAGCTGGAGTTACTCCAGGAGTCTCTCGACACTCAAAAACAGAAGTCGGCGGAAAAGGTAGAAATTGTGGAAGAACAGCGAAAACAACTCCGCAAGCGCAACAAGGCCGTTGAAGGGATCATGAAAGAGGTCAAAGAGCTAGAAGGTGTCGTAAAGACCGAATCTAGGGCTGTGCACAGTCTGCTGCGCGAATGCAGGATCAAAGAGATCGACTTGCCACTGGAAGACGGGTCTAAAGATCTCAACTCGCTACCTTTAGATGATCATATACAGGAGGACGACCCTGATGCAATGGACGTGGACGATGAAGATCAAGACCCTGATGCAACCATGCAAGTGGCAGAAGTGCCGGACTACGGCATTGAGCTAGACTATAGCGAACTTGACGAGAAGCTGCAGGAGGTATGATTATTGCCTTTCTCGCGACTTCCAGTTCCTTACTAACTAACCACCCTTACAGAACGAGTCGCCCGAATGCGGCGAACAGCTCAAAGAGAAAATCGAAACCATGACTTCCCAACTTGAGAAGATGAACGTCGATATGAAGGCCGCCGAACGCCTCGAAGCCACAACCTCCACCGGCAAAACCGCCGAGAAAGACTACGAGTCCGCCAAATCCGCCGCTCTCCGCGCCAAAACCCTCTTCGAGGAGGTCCAGGAGCATCGCCTCGAGCTTTTCAACAAGGCCTTGACGCATATCCAGGAGCAGATCAAGGTCACCTACAAAGAACTCACAACCGACCACCTCGCGCCTGACGGCGGCCGCGCCAACATCGACATGGCCGACTCCGATGAGCCCTACCTCGGCGGTCTGACGTACAACGCCATGCCCCCGCTCAAGCGCTACCGCGAGATGAACGAGCTGTCGGGAGGTGAGAAGACGATCGCGGCGCTGGCGCTGCTGTTCGCGATCCATAGTTTCCAGCCAAGCCCGTTCTTCGTGCTGGACGAGATCGATGCGGCGCTGGATAATGTGAACATCGCGCGTGTGGCGCGGTATGTGCAGAAGCATGCAGGGCCCGGGATGCAGTTCATTGTGATTAGCTTGAAGGCGGCGCTGTTCCAAGAGAGTGAGGGGCTGGTAGGCGTAATGCGGGATCAGGCGAAGATGACGAGTAGGGTTGTCAGCTTAGATGTGAGTTCTCTTGATGGACGCGTGGGAGGGAGCGATGCTGACTTCGATTTTAGCTGCGAAAGTATCAACCGAATAATGTTCCGATCCGAGGGTGAGAGAGTTGGGGTGGGTTAGCATGGCAATATGGTGAAGGCATGGGGAATACAGGGATGGGCGTAGGAGCTAGCGGGCGTTCTTGTAGTCACAGTGCCGCATAAGGGCTGTCTCTTTCTTCCTTTCAGCACCTAGGGGCGGATGTAATGTCTGCGCCTCTAAGCTAATTATGATCCGTAATGTGGGGATGCGGTCTACGGGTTGCGTATCTAGTTCATTTAAATGGGTGACTACTTCTCCATTTCACATCTTTGCAATTTCTCTCTGCTTATACTGAAGACTCCAAGTTTGGGTACATGACGCATACTTGTGCTCCGACTGAAGAACCATACTGGCTGCTGTTTGTGCTTTAACCTTCAAAAGAGGAGGCAAGTCAAGGGATTAGCCTTTATCCCCAAAAACTTTTAGGCTTCGTTCGAAGTTTGGCTGCTAGAGGAGCGGTCATGTTTGGCGGTCTTGATACTTGCTGAACGGGAAGAGCTTAGAATCTCCTCTATACCTTTGTATGGGGCAGGAAAAGGGTGAAAATAGAGGGCTAGTCCTGGTAGATTACGAACATGACTGGCCAGTTTAATTCAGGCTGCACCGCTCTGATTGGCTTATAGGGAACAAAACCGGGGCGGAACTACTGATCTCCGAACGTCCTCATCCCAAAGATTTTAGGCTCTTCTTGCTCATCCTTTCACGCCTCCCTCATGTCCATGAACCACGCCGTCGCATCCAGACTGCGATGCAAGGGCTGCCGCTATGCAGTCGTTCGATCGTTCGCCTCCATCTCGGGTGTCAATGTGCCATTCCGGGAACAGTCGACGTCGGCCAACTCAACGGCATCTTTAGGCCAGCGCAGGACTTTTGGCACCACTCCGTCCCATAACTTCCCTCGCAAAACCCGGAAGTCAGCATCGAACGTTCCCTTTGATGGAGAAGATGGGTTAGTCGAAGGCGCAAACGGACCTGCGCCCGAGGGACAAGAGCCTGTCCCAATTGCATGGCATCTGCATGAGACACCGAGCACACTTCAATCGTCGCCTGCAGACCCACGCAAGGATACTCTGGAGAAGAGGGAAATTCTAAAAGAGGAGGACCCAGCTTCGATTTTGGAGGCGAGTCCGAAACCAACCCAGCCGGTGGATCCTAATGTACCCTGGTATCTCCAAGTTCAGCGGCCTCGCGACGCATTCGACGAATCCCACCCTCTAGCACACCGACAGCGCATTCCTGAGCTCCCCAAGAATCCTCCCCCTATACTCGAAGAAATCCTGCAGCGCATCTCTGTTGACCTCGGTCTCGATGACCTTAATCTTCTCGATCTCCGCCACCTCGATCCACCACCAGCTCTGGGTTCCAAGCTTATAATGATTGTTGGAACGGCGCGTAGCGAGAAGCATCTACACGTTTCCGCGGACAGATTTTCCCGTTGGTTGAGAAGTACACACAAGTTGAAGCCACATGCTGCCGGACTGCTAGGAAGGAACGAGCTGAAGCTAAAACTCAGGAGAAAGGCGCGTCGTATGCGTCTCTTGGCTAATGTCGGAGGACAAGAGATGGATGACAAAAACATCGATGATGGAATACGAACTGGATGGGTCTGTGTAACTGTGGGAAGAGTGCAAGGTGCGGAGGCTGAGGAGCCTGAGCCTCCAAGAGAAGGGTTTATCGGGTTCGGGCGGAGAACAGACGGCGTCAACATTGTTGTACAGATGTTTACGGAAGAGAAAAGACAAGAGACCGACTTGGAAGGTCTATGGGAAAGAATACTGCGACGAGCGGATAGGGATCAAGCGAGTGAATTGGAGCAAGAGGCAGAACAGGAGTCAGAGGGCTCGTCGCCGTCACAAATTGTGGATGCACTTTCGGAGACTGTGTCCAGATCTTCACTACCCCGAGTGTCGAATTCGCAATCAGCTCAACAAGTTCGGCGGTTGCACACTGTTGGCATCAGCCCCCTCTCGACCGCCCACGGCTTTTCGATCTTCGGGATGACTTCGATTCAGCCACCGCATGCATTTGTAAGAAGACCTCAATCCACAGACGCTGCTACCGAGGTTCTAATTGAACCTACCAAAGCTCGACCAGATGACCTCAAGGGGTTACGATTTCTTCTCGAAGAACTAAGAGCTATGCCCATTCACTCTGCATACGAGGCACTTGGATCTGGTTTCAGCGACAGGATATCTTCAACGTTCCTACACGACTTTCATGAGCTCATCCCAGACTTTGGTCGCCAACTGTATCATTTTGAGGCCTGGATGGAGATGTTCATACACGCTGTCGAGATCGAAGTTCCCGGGTATGATATTGCGTACAGTGATTCGCTTCTCGATGAAATGGCCTTCTCTGGTCTCACACCCTCTGAACACATGTACAAGACGGTCCTTGAACTGCGACTTCAAGAAGTCAGCGTCCGAAACTCACAAAATCTGCCCTCCCTGCCTCAGCTAGAGCGCTGCATACAAATCCTCCAAGAGATGGAGGCCCTAAACTACAAAATACTTACTCCCGAACTCATGCTCTCCTTCCACAAGCATCTCTTAGTCGAGCCTTCTGAACCAACAGATGTAGATTCAGTCTCGGATGCACAAGTTAAACTACCAACATCAGCCACACAATTACAAGCTCAAAGAACATATCTCCGCAACTTCATCGCGATCTACGATCTCGAACCTATGGACCCAGACATCTATCTCGATCTCCTCCGTAGCTACGGCTCAATCCGAGACTGGATTGGCTTCCGTGACATCTGGCGTCTCCTAGCTCGGCTGCAGATTCCTCGGTCGGCGGAACACTACATCACCGCTCTCGACTCTCTCACCAAGGCCGCGGATCGCGACATGATGCAAGAGGTACTGAGGACCATGACGCCGGATATGCTCATGGAGCGGCCACCGGTGGAGTGCGTTGGCGATGTAGCGAGAGCATTGTACGAGTGTGTACGGATCGCGGAACCACTAGTCGATGACGAGGGGGTAAAGCCCGGTATTGTGGACGCTGAATGGAAACGCTTGAGGGACTGGTGTCGGCGAGGGTTAGCTGAGCAGTCTGAGCCCTACCCTGAAACACCACTGTAAGTAACATCGGGGGCATCGCATAGCGGCGAGATGTACATTTTGTAGAAAGGCTTTGTATCATATGTGTGTACCACAACTGTAGATATCATGACACGCCACCTCCTCGTGGGTTTTGTACACACCCATCCATCAAAGTGTTCCTGTCTCTGCCTTGTCTATCCCTCGCATCCGTTACATCTTCTGAACTTCGCTCCCTCCATTCCCGTGTTCAGCCCCTCCTGATCCACGCCCTCCAACATCTTCCGGGCTCCGCTTCGTCTACCCCGGTGTTCATCTCCTCCTGATCCACGCCCTCCAGCATCTTCCGCACGACCACGACAGCCGGTATACTTGAGTGATATGACGGTGGCAAACACATGGCGGGTTGGAATCCGGACAGTGGAAAACTCGATCCCGTGCGGCTTCGCAGTAGCAGCAGTAGGTGACGCTGAGGGTGGAGCACATGTTGGGTTTCAGAGTTGTGGGTTTGGTTCAGGTGTTGAGTTGGTGGTCGAAGCGTGTTGAAGGTGAGTGTGCGCGGGATGTGGTCCGCTCAGCAGCGGTAGTGGTGTAGATATACAACTACGAGCTTGTGGGTGGAATTTTCGATGAGGAGCTCATAGTGTGGAGAAGGGGTGTTGTTTGCGATGCTGGGATGGTGGAGAATGATCTTTGCAGCGCTTTGAGTTTCTTGAGACATCTCGGCTATACTTGATTCTTGGAGAGAGATGAGGAGGATAGGTGTGAATGACTTGCTAAGGTTTTCTAGGATTTTCGATCTTGTTCGTGCTTTCTTGGAGCTATTTGTTTGTGTGTTTCTTCGGACCTCCCTTTCTTTTCAGCTGTAGCGTCATGTTTCCTGAGTTCCAACTAGATCTATTATACTATAAAGGTGATGAAAGAAAAGACTGCGAATATAAAGGGCTTTTCGGGCGGATTGGCTAGGGTGGTAAACATTAGAAGTCCATAAACGAGACACAACAGTAGGTATTATCAAGTCACAGTACCAACATCAGGCACTCAGATTACCGCTAAGATACAAAATCTGTCACTATATTCAACCTTCATTCCAGGACCATGTTCGTTCTCACACTTACCACTTAAGGGCTTGAACCTAGTCAATCTGCTCATACTCACCCCCTAACTTACCCCATACCCCAAACCATAAGACAACCACACCAAAAGACACCCCATTATCGCAAACACACACAGAACCATCTGCCGACCAGATACGTCACATCCCCCATGACCACCCTCCCAACCTCCTCTCCCCTCTTCCCAAACCAGACGCAAACCCAAAACACCGAGGCACATCCCACCACTCAGAAGCCCAGCAAACCCGCGCTTCACCGCATGAAGCCCCTACCCCTTGCAGCCATCCCGTCCCAGCCGGGCTACAGTTTAGATTGCCTGTATCTTGGCAGTAAACGTTTTACAATACCTATAAACGCCTCCGGGACGCTAGATTAACACGCCTATACTAATTAAGGCCTAGTAACTAGTTTCTAGGCCTATTTAAGTATTAGCTCTATTATCTTATATTATAGAGGTGTTTTTAGCTACTATATAACTCTATATAGGCCTTAGCTATAGTATTAAGGTGTAATTTCTTATATGCTTTATATGCTGCACCCCTATTATTATTATAATATTATTTTAGGGTATATATAATTAATAATTTTAGCTATTCTTTAATAGTTCTAGTATAGTTTAGTAGTTAGTAGGGCGGTATTAGGTTAGTATCTACTACTGCGTCTATAGTTATAATAATAGGCACTAACCCGGCTCTACTATAGATAAGGGACCTTTTTATAGGTTTAATTTCTAGTAAGGTTGCTTTCTTTTTACTTCTTACCTTTTAGTAAAGGATAGCGCTAAGTCTAAGAATTATTAAGCTAGAATTTAGTATAATTTAGTATAGAAATTAATAAAGTTATAAATTTTTAAATAAAAGTATAAAAATAGTAAGTAAGAATACTTAGCGGTAATAGATTTTAATTAGGGAATAAATAAGTAGGGTAGTATTAAGTTTCTATATAATCTAATTAGCTTGCTAAGTAGAACTAATCTAATTAGGTAGTTAGTAATAGCCTTTAAATTAGGCTTAGATTATAGCCGGCGTTCTACTAGTAGAAGTAGTTAATATAATTAATTAAAAATTAACTAAAAATATATAAGAAGTAACTAATAAAGGCCTATATACTAAACTAAGGGAAAATAGGCCTAGAGACTATAAAAAAGGGCTTAATTCCTATATAAAAGTATTAAAATATATTAAATTATTATATATTCTCTATACTTCTATTTATTCTATTTATTATAACCCCTTAGGCTATATACTAAGTACGCCTAGCCCTCTACTCTTACAGGGCTATAGCTATTACCTACACGCTATTAATTGCGCTGCACTAGACCTTAAAGCATCTTCTTAGGCGGCGCTAGGCAGGTATTTAATAAAATAATATCCTTAGTTCTTATAGGCTAAGAATAGCGCTTAACTAGGTATACTAGCGGTAGGCGTACGGCCTTATAGAACCTTAGCTATAAGGTAATTTAATAGAAGAATTATACCTATCTCTCTATCTTCTACCTAAGGGCGCTAATAATAGTAATAGTATAGTAGTAAGAAAAGTTATAATTCTAGAATTCTTTATATATATAATTATATAGGTTAAGGCATACTATATAGACCTTTACTATATAGTAGTAGAGAATATATATTAAGAGAAAGGCGCTATCTAGGTTAGTAAATATATTTAAATAGTAGTAGTATATAGCGCCCTCCCTCTATACCTATATATAGAGCTTCTAGCTATACTAAAAAAAGTACTTAAAGCTATTAAAATTATAAAGGCGCTAGATAGAGGTACTAAGCTTTATAATCTTAGCGTAGTACTTAGTATAAGTTATAATATATTAGTACTAGATAAAGCTAATAAGTAAGAGTATTAACTTTAAGCGCTTATTATAGATAACCTTATTCTAGAACTTACTTACGCCGCTAGTAATAGACCTAAAGCGCCTAGTAGGGTAGTCTTTTAATAGCTACTTTCTAGAGTTCTAGGTAAGTATATAGGCTACAGCGCCTAGGCTATAAATAGCTATTTTAGCTATATTCTACTAAAATAATATATTATTAGTATATTAAGTAACTATATAGAATAGGCGTAAGCTAGTAACTCTATAGGCCTTCTTAATATTCTCTATAAGGTGCTAGCAATAGTATATAGCGTAGTAGGCTAGAAAGTAGATAGTAATAGTATTAATTAGGCCTTTATTATAATTACTATAAAAAAAATAGTATAAGTAGATAGATTTTTAAATAATCTACTATAGAGAATAGTATAGTTAATAGAGACTATAAAAATAGGTATAGAAATTAACTGCGGCGTTAAGAAGTATATAGAAGGAAATTAAGAGGTATAGATACTATTATAAATAGGCGTATAGAAATTAAAAGGGGGCTATTATAATTTTTATTAATATCTATACTTATTTATTATAATAGGAACTTGCTTATAAATACGTAATTTCTTACTAAAATTAACGCGTTTAGCGCGTTCTTTCTATAATAAATAAATACATAGATATTCTTAAAAAAGAAAATAATACTTATAAGTAGATAGTCTACTAGCTAGCCCTTAGAACTACTATAGCCCTAATTATATTTATATAGAACTACGCCTATATCTTATTACTTTTATTCTCTATAATACTCTATACTAGCGGATAGATCTTATTATTCTAGTTACGCCTAATAGCTATTAGGATAACGCCTTTATAGCTATTCCGCTAGTATATTCTATTAAGTTCTATCTATCTAAGACTATTACTAAAAAAGAGGTTACTCTCCTTAGAGTAGATAAAGATGCGTAGAAAGATATTACCCTATATTATAAGGTCTATTATAATACCTAGGTTAGCCTTATAAAGGCGCTAGAGGAACTTAGAAATTCTCTAGTAGTCCTCTTATATAGTAACTATCTTCTTACTAGTAAGAATCTTCTAAACCTTTTAAGCCTGCGCCTTCTTAATAGGCCCTTTATAGTATATTGCAACTATAGACTAGATAGTTACTATTAGTGTTACTCTATTAATATATAGAAATTAAGGTAGCACCTCTAGTAGGTACTTAATATAAGTATAAGGCGCCCGGGCAACTAGTAGAGCCCTAATATAATAGTAGAGGTTATTAACCTTTACTATAGTAATTAACTTCTTATTCTTCTTTCTTATAGTATAGAGACGCTAGTTATAATCCTCTATTAAATAGTAGCGGAGGTCTAGGCGGCTATTCTTACTAGCATGCATATAAGAAGCCTATTATTCCTTAATAGCTATATTATAGATAAGAAGTTAGATTTTATTCTAATAGCTAAATTAATTACTAATATTAGAAACACTAGCTAATTACATCGCGGCAATAAGGCAGGCGATAAAAAGTAGTTAATTTAGGCTAGGAATAGCTTAATTTAGGGCAGAATTAAAGGCTATAGATAATAGTAAGTATATAGATAATAGCAGGGCTATAGATAATAATAGTAAGGCTATATAAGAGGCTATATAAGAGGCTATATAAGATAGAAAGAATAAATTAAGGCCTTTAAAAAGGTATAGAAAGGGCCTCTATATAGTAAGTTCTTACGGCTTTATAGTATTAAAATCTATTAATTTTTATTACTTTTTTATTACTAATATAGTATAGAAATATAGGTAGATAGATTCTTAGTATAGCTATAGTAAAAGTTAGTCTATAGCTCTTCTAACTAGATAAGGCCTATAAAGCCTTTAAATCTACTTCTCTATAGCTTTCTATAGTATAGTAGCTTAGCTATATTCTCTATAGCTTAATATATATATCTATTACTATTTTAGGCAATTTAGCGCTTATTAAGCGCCTCTAGAAGGGCCTTAGAGGCGGCTATCTATTAAAAATAAACCTATTAAGCCTAGTTTAATTTATAAGCTTATATAGAGGCCTAAAAGCTATTATAATAATAATAGTAGTGTGCGGTATATAAAGTATATAAGAAATTACACCTTAATACTATAGCTAAGGCCTATATAGAGTTATATAGTAGCTAAAAATACCTCTATAATATAAGATAATAGAGCTAATACTTAAATAGGCCTAGGAACTAGTTACTAGGCCTTAATTAGTATAGGCGTGTTAATCTGGCGTCCTGGAGGCGTTTATAGGCATTGTAAAATGTTTGCCGCCAAGATACAGGCAATCTAAACTATAGCCCGTCCCAGCCACGCTAGGAACGGGCCAGCAAGCGGCCGAGCTGGGAAACCAGTGAATCATCCTCGGGATCTTGTCGATCCCCGGTCCGTGATTGGCTGAGAGGGCGCCACATACTTTAAAAGGAGGCGCTTTCTCCGCAATGATCGACGGACGAGCAGCGCTAGCGATTTAACCATGCTTCATCTCCATGCCGCCTCCGTGGTGAGATGCCGCTCGTGCGTTCGTGCTGGGCACTATGGGCGGGGGTAATGCCGTTTAGGGTCGGGAGCACAGGATGGACCTCGTACAACATGAGGATTTGGAGGTTGTTGGCTGAATTCGGGTGTGGAAGGGGGGTGGGGACATGGATGCAATTTAAGCTTGCATTTTACGTTTGCTGGGCGCGCGCTGTCGATCGTGATGGAGCTCATCTGGGGGGTGTTGGAATGGGAGTAGCACGAATCAATAGTGACGATGTTAGCAGGGGATAACCACGATATATAAATGAACACTGAGCTCCTACCACCGTTGCATATCTTTCTGATATTCTTTGTTTTCATTTCTATATTCTTTCCGAGGCTTAAGAAAGAAAGATGAAGGCTTTCATTTCATATAGTGCTGTGGCATTACTCTCTCTCACACCTCAGGATGTCTTCGCCTTCCCATCCCACCTCTCAGAGGCTCTGATCCAAATCCGAACGCACAACGAAGCCCGCGCCGCTGTAGAGGAGAGGTCGTCTTCTGAAGCTCCCCCGGAATGCCCCTTCTCCAAGCAAAAGCGTCAACTCGCCGGCGTCACGCCCCCCTTCGACGCCAAATCGCAATATGTCAGTAACACTGGCGCGCACAAGTTCGTCCCGCCATCCGGGAGTGATCAGCGGGGACCATGTACGTTCTCCCCTTCTACCCGGTCACTGTAAGCATAACTAACGCTTTCAAGGCCCCGGGCTCAACGCCATGGCCAACCACGGCTACATGCCCCACAGCGGCGTCGGCAGCATCACCGACTTCATTACCGGCACGCAAGAAGCGTTCGGGATGGGCGTCGACCTCGCGACCTTCCTCGCCATCTACGGCGCCATCTTCGACGGGGATCTGACGAAGTACTCCATCGGCGGGCCGTATCCTTCGTTACTGAACTTAGGCGGGCTGTTGGGTTCACCCCAAGGCCTATCCGGCTCGCATAACAAGTACGAAGGGGATGTGTCGCCTACAAGGGGTGATTTGTACCAGTAGTACGTTGCCTCACTCACCTGCCGGCCCTACCACAGCGCCGAGTATTCTGGCTAACGGGGTTCAGCGGCAACGACTACCTCCTCCAACCCTCGCAGTTCAAAGCCCTCTACGAGCTCGGCCGCGCCAACGGCGACTCCGTCGACCTCTCCGTGCTAACCGCCTACCGCGCAACACGCTTCCAGGAAAGCGTGTCCGAGAACCCTTACTTCTTCAACGCGCCCTTCAGCGGCGTCATCGCTTCCCCCGCGGCGTGGAGCTTCATCTACCGCTTCATGGGTAACAAGTCCGCGGAACATCCGATGGGTTTGTTGGACGGCGAGACGCTCAAAGCATTTTACAGCGTAACTGGCGACTATCCGAATTTCAAGTACACGCCCGGCCACGAGACGTTCCCGGATAATTGGTATAAGCGCAACGCGGTAGATTATTATTCTATCCCTTACCTGGCTGAGGACGCGCTGGCAATGGCGCTCGAGCATCCGGAGTTCCTTTCTGTCGGCGGGAATACGGGGACGACGAACTCGTTTACGGGGGTTGATTTGGAGATGCTAACTGGGGGCGTGTTTAATGCGAAGAATCTGCTTGAGGTGAATAATTTGATTTGTTTTGGGCTGGAGGCGAGTTTGCAGGAGGCGCCCGATATTTTGAGTGGGTTGTATCAGGATATTGATCCTGCAAAGGATAAGTTGGGGGCGGCGGTTAGTAGTGCGACGAATGGGCTAGGCTGCCCGGTGCTCGGAAGTATTAGCCAGAGCCAGTTTAGTAAGTATCCGGGATTTACGAAGTTGAAGAGTAATGGACAGTATTGAAAGTGTTGAAAGGTGGACTGGATTCGGGTTGGAGGGGGGAAGCGAAAAATGGCAGCTCAGATGCCGAAAAGAAATAAATTGGGATAATTTATGATGTGAGATTACGTTTCGGACTTAAGTTGCCATCTGTATTTCTTGTCATTTCTGTGGCTATCTTCTAGCATTGCATATCAACACCAATGGACAAGAGGCGAGAAGGAAAAATAGCTGTGTCTCCGGCGCTGAGAATCGAACTTGTATTTCAGTTTTGACGAGTTGCTGAGCCTCTGGATTAACTGGAGTGACTACTCGGCGGCCGCCATGTCGTGAACACCCAGCATCTTGTATGCCGGTCAGTAAGTCATCAGTGGCCAAATTGGGTAAATGAGATCGAGCAGTCGGTACCATATCTGAGTTGCGTTATAATCACTGGACTCCGCCAGATTTAGATCGGAGGCGGCGACGAGTAAACTGACACATGAGGTTTGTGCCAAATTAGATGGTAGCGAGAGATGATCTCTCTTATCATGTTTGGTCATTTGGGATAGTCGCGTTTTCATAGCGAGGGTGCCGATGTGATTGATGCACTGATTTTACTGAATCTGACAGTTGTCATCACTGAATTGATATGCCGAGACTCACCTTGAAGCGCTCATGGAAACAGACGAGACGGAAAAACAGAAATATGGTGTTAACAGTGTGGTATTAAGATTTTGAAGATGGCAGTATGCTTTCATACGAAGCAAATGTAAGCATAGCATGCTCAAAGCTTTGCCCTGGCCGGTGCAAAGTTTGCACCTCCCAATGCTTCAACGATGCTGTCTACCTTCTCCAATATCCATACGCAGCCCTCGTCACTCGCGAGCCACTTGACGCCTTCCTCGCCTCCATCGTCAACGGCTGCAACGTCATCTCGCCAGCTCCCGTCTTCAACCGCCTTCCGCAGCCCAAAGACGTGTGACAGGACCTGCGGTCCGACACCCTGCTGTGCTCGTAGACAAGCGACAGCAATGATAGAAGTATTCACTCGCCCAACAGCCGTAGCCGGCGATTGGAATTTGGAAGGCGGGTCAGCCAGGAGAGCCCCGTACTCGGAATTCAGAATATGGACCGGCAGATCCGGATGTGACGTCGCCAACTTATTGTACAGCTTGTTCTCAAATGGACGGTAGATGCTGTCCCATAGCTTCTTTCCCCTCTCTGCTACTCCCGACACGGACTCCGGCTTCAGTACTCGCGAGGGCTGGGTATTGAGCTGCGATGCGACGGAAGCGGGAAGAGAGGCATGGAAGGCGTTGAGCATGTTGATGACTCTGGGAAGGCCATTGAACCCGACACATTTCAGGCCAGCTTCACGGATATATTCGGCAGTTTGGACGGCGGAAGAAGGCGAGGAGGAGGCTGTCGCGACGGTATAGAGGGCACTGAGGGAGCCGGGGGAGTTCAGCGTCATGGTCGTGGCTGTCTGTCAACATGTTAGTCAACTGGAGGGGCTATTGCGCATTTGAAGTGATGAAAGGAGTTTTTACTGCCAGAGCCAGCCATGACGGACGCCCAACATGTCGTTCCCTAGCTTCCCTCTCGATCTGCTTGAAGATGGAGTTGATCTGCGGTGGAGCTGGGATCGGACCGGGACGCGCGTGGGCGGCGTTGATGAGGGATTTGAGGATGGGAGATAGTTTGGACATGGCGATTCAGATCTCAAATCGTCTTCGTCTCGCCATTGGTATTCTTGCGCGATAGTTGCGGTGCAAAGGAGCTTGATTGAGTTGAGATGTAGTTGATGAAGTTGCTATAGACCTCGGGAAAGCCGCGGGGTGAACTTCCTCCTAGCTTATGCCGACGACAATCTGTCACCGCACTATAGCATCGTGCTATGTATCGGAGGTCTACTCCAATGCGCGTCTATTAAGGAGGAGCCACTCTATTCCAACCCGTAGGACAAGGCTTTCCTACATATATATGGGCAATGGGGTGTTTTTAAAGCTCAACCTGAGTTTCGTCGTCTCTACGTCTTCTGAACGATACTCTGCCCTTTGCGGATCTTCACTAGACGCTTTCAACTATCATCTATCCCCAGGTCAATCATTCCATATCTGCACGGGGACATCATGCTTTCCGCTGGAATCAGTTAAAGTTTTGCCGAGCAAGACCGCAGCCCAAATGTTGACAAACTTTTTCCTCATATCACTTCTACTTTCATTTCGAACGTCACGGCTCTCAACTGTAATATAAGTATCACTTTTTCTGGTCAAGCATTCTTCCTTCCTCGTATTCCGATTCTGTCTTCAGATAAATTTCTAGTGAATGCACGTTTTAACATACTGTCTTCGCAATCTTGGTCACGGGCCTATTCAAACTCACACTAGGCATAGCAGAGTCGAAAATAGCAAAAAGAAAATGGTCCGGCGCCGTGAATCGAACACGGGTTTCGTCTAATAACGTCAGCGACCACATTGCAGCTAACCCGGCGTCTTGGAGCCGCTACTCCAAGGTGGCCAGGCTCTCGACAATATGGTCGCTGAGGCTATAAGACGCGGTCTGACCAACTGGCCTACACCGGATTTACGATTTGCCAAAAATGAATGTACATATGTAGCCTAGGCTGATGTAGGCGGGCTCGAAATCAGCGGGAGATCACACCAGTCCGACCGCACTGAATCTTGGACTCGTTCAATTGCTAGCTTAGATTAGGACGTCATACTTAAGACTTCACGTCAGCTATATTTCGAGGCCTCTATATTACTAAAGTTAAGAAGTGAATGCCTGACGTACTTATAATCAGGCTTTTCAGTTTCTAGTCTTCGAACTCCGTCTCAGTCTCTCAAGCTAGAATTTTTCAAAAATATCCTGCCCAAGTCTTCCAAGATGTTGGTCACCATTGTTTCATGTTACAAACCCCACGGGCTTGAGTTGGATTGAAGGATGAACAGTATGTAGGCCGTGCAATGCATTAATCAGAGCTACTTGTTTTATCCCGCACGCTTATCTGCCTCTCCGTCGTATGCTTACCGCACTCACTATGGAAATGAAAGCTCCACGTGTCCAGGGATGCCTCAACACTCTTGTCTGCCTGATCAGGAAACTTGCAGGGCCACCTTTGGCAACCGTCAAGGAAGGGGTACTGCGACTCCTGTTGTAGTGAAGCAGGATAGTTCCAGTCAGTGTACCCCTCCCCCCTCTCCAACCTTTTTCTGAGACGGTCTAGCAGCTTTACGGTTGCTTAGAACGATGAAATTTCATCTCTTCTAGGTTCGGAGAACTGTATCGATGCACTCCAGAGCAATGGCAGCCCGAGTGTATAAACGTCTATGGTGACGTCCTATCTCTTCGGGTTGATCCATATGAGTAGTTCGATCATTGCCTTCTTGAGGGATTCCCCACAACTCGCAAGAACGACCCAGATCTTCGTCGGGACGTACACCACCACTTCGCCCAATGCCACAATAATCCACCAAATCACTTTACCCCAAAACCCAAATAAAGCTTTCATTACCTTATATGAGACTTCCCCAAACCGCACCACCCACTTCGCCATCTTTCCTGGTAGCTCGATGAAGACAGCATGGAGGAAGGAGCAAAACCCATTCCAGATGTCTTTAAGCGTAATATCACGGAAGAAGGACACGATACCAGAAAGAATCGTGTGGAGGAATGAGGCCAGACGGCCAAGTATGGATCCAATGCCATGAGCAATACTTTTCACCCCATCCCAAAGCCAGAGTGTGGCCACCTTGAGTGCTTTTGGGATTCCTGTGATAATGCCCCACACCCACTTCGCAATGTCCTTGACGATTCCAGGGATCTCCTTCGCAATCTTCCAAAGCGTTACTGGAACCTTCTTGATTCCTCTCCATACTTTCGCGGCTCCTCGGGCAATGCGCTCGGGCATCGCTTTTGCCTGTCGCTTACACCAACCACCGAACTCTCCGCGATGCTTCCAGCAATACACTACTGAGTTTTTCAATGGAAGGACGATCAGGTGCTTCGGACAGCTCCATATGAAAAATCTCGGGATACTGTACAGCACCACTCTGAAGAAATAGGCTATATTCTTGATAGCCTTTTTCGCGCGATTCATCGTTGTCGCATGCTTCGCTTTCCACCGCCGCCACCCACCGCCCCGACGGCCCGGCAGAAACTCAACGATATCGCGATGCCCGTTGTCAGAGGCCAACCGTAGAGCGAGTTCACCATCCGGTGCGATCAGCGCATCGTTGGCGTGATACACATCCACAAGGAGCTTAACGAGGTTGATGTTTCCCTTCTCAGCTGCTAGCATGAGTGGCGTACGTTTGCGTATGTTGGTAGGAATGAGTCCTGGATACTGGTCCGCTTGATCCCATATTACTGACTCGCCAGCCTCATACGGCGTGGTCCCGAACGCATCAACATCAGCTTCAAAGTCGAGGAGTTCTTGCACCATACGGACATTTCCGACGCGTACGGCGGCGAGGAGGGGCGTTTCGCCCCTGATGGAGGTCGTGTTGGCGGTCACGAGGTTTGATTCGATCATCATGGCGACAGCTTCGTCTTTCTTGCTGGTGATGGCAGAGAAAAAAGAGTTTACGATGTCGCGGCAGAGTTTGAATTGGTCCAGGTCATGGTCGTGGAGCTTGGCCGTGGGGTAGGCGATTATAGGTATATTAAGGGAGCCGGTTGAGGCGGAATGGATGATGGATTGGATGCCGTGGGGGTCATTTTTGGAATAATCCGGGAGACCAGTCTCATCCAGTTCATGTGGGTTGTAATAAGGGTCAATTCTGTCGGGATCATTCTGTAAAGAATCGTCTGGTGCAGGACTTGTTGAAGCCGCTGGATCTGAGGGAATGGAGGGAGACGCGTGATCTGCCTCCTCTGGGTGGTACTCGTTCTCAGATTTACCCATCTCTTCCAAAAATATTTGAGCAGTGATAGGAAATTTGATGTTGAAAATGAAGCCTACCAACGGCAGCTGGCGATGACTTTATGCACAGCACCTGGGCGCGTCCGGTGAACGGGCGCAGATCTCAGCCACCAAAGCAAGCTGCAAAAGTGGTATAATTCGAAAACAACAACTCGTGGTACCGTGCTTGTAGCCGACTCAGCACAGCCTTGATAAGAGTCAGTCCAGAAACGGGCTTCCTCTGTTTTAATATCGTCTATCTGGATGTTGCTGTGTTGTGCCCTGCGATGATGCCTGGAGGAGCACGCCACGTAGAACTCAGCCCCCTGGCCAAGGGCAGCCACATTGAGGCTGGGATAATCGTGTCCTGCCTCGGCATGCCGCATTCTGCTGGCCTTGCGACGATATCTTGTGGTGCTTTGCTTGTGATTTGTATCAGTCCCGATGACGAAGAGGATGGTAACAAAGTTTGTTTGATGAGTAACGTGGTCGAGGAGATATAAAAATAGATTCTGGACGACTTGACCACTAGGTAGCAGCGAAGTTTCAATCACGCGCCGTACCTTTGAGACCGCCTTTCCAAACTCCTCCACCTTCCCCCACTCCATCACTCTCTTATCATTGTCACTTCATTTCGATCATTGATGTAGTTCTTATTTCCGTTTATTCCTTCGGTATTGATTATCTGTTCATACCATAAGTGTATGATTCTTTCAACTTCGGTTGAAGAAATTCTAGCCATTTCTACTTAACCAAAGATGTCCCTATTTCCATCCCATCCAATTCCCTACGATGCTCCCTTTGAAAAAGGGGTTGCTCTCGTCACAGGAGCCGCTGGAACGGGTACGAATTTGATACCTCCATGATGGTATAGTGGGATCATAATTCTTGAATAGGAATTGGAGCTGCGGTGGCCAGAGCATTCCTCGAGGCCGGCTGCCAACGCCTCGTTATCACCGATATCAACCACGAAACGCTCGCAAAGACTCAAGACTCTCTAGAGGAGCGATACCGTCGACCAGGTCTTACGATTCTGGCTGTTGACGGAGACATCTCGTCCGAAGCCTTCGCCGAAGAGCTCGTTGAAAAGGCGATTGAGCAATTCGGAAGACTGGATTACTGCGTTAATAGCGCTGGCATCATGGGCAACAACATGTCTTCAACTGAAACTTCCCTCGACGCCTTCGACAAGATCAACGCCGTCAACTACCGTGGATGCTGGCTCTCATCACGTGCCGAATTGAAGGCAATGTTGAAGCAAGAGCCACTTCCGAGCCATGATCCAGCTAGACCAGCCCAAAGAGGCAGCATTGTCAACATAGCGAGCCAGCTAGGCATCGTGGGGCGACCGGAATGCGGTTCGTTTACTTTAATCTGAGCAAGTAAGATCCCGTACTGATGTACGTTTAATGTAGCGGCCTATTCTGCAAGCAAAGCTGCCGTCATCGCGTTGACGAGAGCAGACGCAATAGACTACTCCAAAGATGGCATCCGAATCAACTGCATTTGCCCCGGTATTATCGACACACCCATGACCACGATCACTGAAGAGTTACGGGAGAGGCTGAAGCCGTCAATTGACATTGCACCCATGAAGCGGATGGGCCTACCCCAAGAGATTGCAGACTGTGCGATATTCCTCTGCAGCACGAAAGCGAGTTTCGTCCAAGGCGCGGCGATGGTCGTGGATGGTGGTTATGTGATCAATTGAAGTGAACTCCCGCATTGGTGACAGTATATTTTGGGTCTAGCCTTTCGATAAATCTGCAAGGCTAGTATTATTGAAAATACCAAACTACAAGCTTCTCTTCCAACCACCTTCCGCTTCAAAGATCTTTCCAATTTCCTTGCACACCCTCAACAGGTGTTGATCTCGGTACCTCGGAGCTACCACTGATAAGCCGATGGGCATTCCATTCGCACCCTTGAAGCCGGGTATGTTGACGACAGGTTGGTGCAAAGCCTGGAAAACGATTAGTTGGGGTTCCCTAAAGAAGGCAACGGTATACTGACGGTCCATATGCCACAGAACGTTGCATTTCCAGTATTGTTCCCCACCGGCGCCTCATCCAGTGCACTGGGTGCAATTATCGCCGCATACTTCTCCAGGATTGCATCCATTTTTGGCCGCAGCGCCGAGAGCCCATCGAAAGCCTTGAGCTGGTCTTTTCTCGAATACCGTTCACTATTTTCCACGTGATCTATCAAAGACTCGTGAAGTTTCTCCTTCGCGTAGTAGTAATCAGGCAAGAACGCGATCCGACCATCTCCGCTAAGAACCTGCCGGTGCCATTCCGTCAGGTCATCGAACTCGTCCGGCAATACCAGTTCCTCGACTTCAGCGCCTTGGTCCTTGAGTAACTTCACGCCTAGATCCAAAGCGTCTTTCGTGCCTTGCCCAGCTTCAGGCCAGTTCGGAGTTTTCAACTTCAAGACCGCGAATTTGGCCCCTTTCACGGAAAAGTGCTCGCCAGGTTCATCGTCCTGCAGCTGGAATACGTCGATGAGCAGTTGGAGATCCTCCACACTGCGGGAGTACAGCCCCAGCGTATCGAAGATCAGCGAGTACAGCTTCTGGCCTTCTCGTGATATGCTGTTCCACGTTGGCTTCAAGGCATAGATGCCATTGAATGAACCTGGGCGGATCGTGCTCCCGATCGTCTGCGTGCCCAATCCGATCGGCACCTGCAAGTCTCCCACAGCGGCACCAGATCCTGAGGAAGAGCCACCGGGGGTGCGGGTTGTATCGTGGGGATTACGTGCGGCGGGTCCGACGGATGTAGCAGCGAATTCGGTGGTGTGGGTTTTTCCTAGTTGAGATTACGGCGTTGATAATTGGCATACTAGAGATACAATGGGGAACTTACCATATATGAGAGCTCCATTCTTCCGCAGGACTATGACCGAGCCTGCATCCAGCTGGGGGTGGTCGTCTTTATAGATGGGTGAGTTGTACTGCGTTGGCATATCTAAGATCGCAGTTAGTAGGATGTCTAATACCTTAGGATCGCGCCCGTCTCGCACCTTTCGTGAGTATGACGTCTTTCACGCCAATAGCTACACCATGAAGGGGGCCGCGTTCCGCTGGCGGTATTGCGTCAAGCTTCCTTGCTTCTTGAAGAACCAGTTCAGGGTTCAAGTATGCCCAAGCATGGACTGTAGAATCTCTACTTTCGAAGCGAGATAGAAGTGATTGAGCATATTTCTCCACGGTCAAGCGACCAGACTTGATTTCAGCGACTGCTTCTGTAGCTGTCAAGCTGTAGGGCTCGATGGTAGGGGCCATGATAGCAATCTAAGTGCTAGAACGACTATTGAGGAAGCAATTTATCTGTGAGTGCTGGAGTATTGCCCGTTTGAACGATGGATGTAGAAACTGTGATTACTCGTGGAACATATGTTCAAGAAATGAGAGAAGAGAATGAAGTATGGAATTATTTGGTGTAGGTAGCTCGAAGCTTCACCACCCCACCACCCCACTATGGTGTGCCATTGGCTCTATGACTCGTAATCGATAGCAGGGTGCTAGGGCTACCGTCGGGTCTTCCGAAACCTTCCCCTGCCCAGGACATCTTCGACACAACACCGATCTGTCGGAGTCAAGTACTGTATCTGAAAGACAGATAGTCGGCAGCTGGCCCGCTTCAAATTGGCCTCAGTCCTGTGTCGACGGTGTTTACTAGCAATACCGAACTTATCGTGCCGTCGAGCCCGCGTTGGTGCGAGGCGTCGGCTGAAAGCTCCCGATGGCTCATGGCGCCGACAACGTCAATCATTTGGCGCCGGTTTGTACCTCCTAGCAAGCGTATGGCCATCTCTGGCTCTAGGAACCGGGTGACGTGTGGGGAAGATGCGGGAGAGTCGGGAATAACTGTAGGCAAGGAAGTTTTCGCGTCAGCAAGGATCCAGATCCGAAGCATCAACTTCTTCTTATGAGATTCTCCATTGTCTTTGCCTGCAGTTGAACCAAACTACAAGTTTCGTCGCTTTTCTTTGCCAAAACCTGTCCTTTCAGATTACCTATCAAGACTTCATGGCATCACGAGATGCTGATACCATCTCACAACCGGTTCAAGACGACGAGAAACTTGACCTAGAAAAAGCTATTGGCGATGGAACCTCTCATGAAGAGAAGGAATCGAGCCAAGCCACCGTCTCCTCTGATGCCGAATCCGAAGTCGATGGACACAGCGTGCACAGCATCGGCAACCAAACCAATGTCCTGTCCAGCAGACGGCTTCTCGTAGCATTTCCGACACTTTCAATCGCCCTTTTCGTGTCTTTCATTGATCAGACCAGCGTCTCAACTTCCATACCAGCCATATCTGCGGATTTGAACACCGGAACTGCGACATCATGGATTGGCGGGTCATTTCTGATCTCCTCGACTGCATTTCAGCTCATTAACGGACGCTTGAGTGATATATTTGGCCGCAAGAACTGCTTGCTACTATGTTTAGCATTATTAGGAATTGGCGATCTGCTATGTGGATTCGCAAAGAGCAAAGAGGCGTTGTTCGCATTCCGAGCAATTGCTGGTATCGGAGCTGGAGGGGTGAATAGTGTTGCGATGATCATCGTCAGTGATATCACTACTCTGGAGAACCGAGGGAAGTTTCAAGGTGAGCTAAATCGTTCAGTTTCCGGATTTCCACAGCTAAAATGCATATGCAGGTATACTTGGAGCCATCATAGCTCTTGCGAATGGGACTGGTCCTTTTGTCGGCGGCGCACTCGTCGAGAAAACGACTTGGAGATGGGTCTTCTGGATCGTTCCAATGCTTGCCATTCCCGCTGCTCTTGTAATCTTGTTCTTTCTTCCGCTCAGGCACGACTCCGGTCAATATGCTGCAAAAGTCAAGAAAATCGATTTCGGTGGAGTGGTGTTGAATCTGGCATCCGTGTTATTGATCCTCGTCAGTTTACCTATTTATTACGACTATTCGTGTACTTACTTTGACAAGATTCCTCTTTCTGGAGCCGGTGCGACATATGCATGGGACTCTGCATTCGTGATTGCCATGCTCACCGTTGGCTTGTGCCTCGCGATATCGTTCGTTCTCTATGAGTGGAAAATAGCGCCTATTCCAATAATGCCTGGTGAGCGACTCCTATGGAGCCAAAAACTTAGCATTCTGACTCGGACAAGTACACTTGGTTCGCTACCCGCATTGTCCCATGCTCTATCTTCAAAATTTCTTTACCGGGATTTGTTTTTTCGGCAATTTCTTCTATCGTAAGTCCTTTTGTAGTTTGCTAGTTTCTTCAGTATACTAATTGGATGCAGTACCGTACGTTGAGCTTACTTCTGGACTCCGTCCTGTCACTGATCAACTTCAAGTATCTACTTTCAATCAGTATTATCATTCTCTCCACTCGAGTCTGGCGCCCTGATGCTACCACTTATCATCCTTACCTCCATCACCTCCATTCTCTCAGGCCAATTCATGTCCCGCAAAGGCCGATACATGCCGCTAGTCGTCACCGGATTTACCGTATGGACGATCGGCACTGGGCTGAAATGTGCATTCTCTCGATCTACGAGGTTATGGAATATCATCGTCGTCCTTATCGTTGAAGGATGTGGCATAGGTTTCACATTACAGCCAAGTGAGTACCTATCGTGTGAAAACATACTTTGCTAATGACACCCAGCGCTTGTCGCAATTCTTGCAAATTCTCGGGCTGAAGACCGCGCCGTCTCGACCGGTCTCCGAAACTTTCTTCGAACCGTTGGGGGCGCGTTCGGGTTGATCGGTGTGTACCCATTCCATTGGAGATTTTGCAAAGGGAACCGAACTTATAAACTCCAGTATCCGGCGCGATCCTCTCGAACACTTTGCGCACGCGTCTATCTGGTCTTCCATTCATGTCGCACGAGCTGCTTGAAAGTCTTACTTCCTCAACATACGGACTCAAGGAGCTAAATCTAACGAAAGACGAGACGGATCTAGTGTTGAGTGCATATATGAACGGACTGAAGTACATTTTCATCATGTACTGCGCCAGCGCGGGTGCCAACTTCCTGATGTGTGCGGGAATCGGCAATACGGATCTGAAAGCGAAGCCTAAACCGGTCAACGCTCCAAATGATCATGAAGGTGAAGACTCAGAGAAAGCTGAAGAGAGCCCAATTGGTCCTGGCGATGCAGCTATCAATAAAAAGACCACGCAGGCCAAGTGAAAGGATGAGAAGAGCATAAAGCATGAAGCAACATCGTGACTTCGGGAGACTTTTGCATCAATAGATTTCTTCGGCATACTGTTTCAAGCGGAGTAGAAAAAGCAGTTGAGCATTTGGAGGCCGGTAAGCATTTACGGAGTCGCAAAGAGCTAGTGTTTATATTGCATGCGAATTCGTCTCCCTACAAGGGAGATTGGTATTATACACATTGTCTCATAGACATTTGTACATTCGTCTGCGGTTGCTTCAATCAGAGTGGTTTGAATAAAACCCTAAGCTTGTAAAATCACATCAGGCGGCGCCCATCCCGAGTGGTGAAGGAAATAGTATGGTGGATCACGTGACCTCAACGTTCTCCCACTGCTCACCTTTCAATATCTCACTCTTACTTTCATACAATCTTTCTTAGCGGCTCATTCCTGGCACAACGAAATTGTTAGACGTTTTCCGTATCAAAGGTCTCGGCCCCATTCTCAGCATCAGGGCCGAACTGCCGGCCGCCCATCGGCTCAAACGACGCCCTCCCGACGACGTGCATGCCGCTAAAGCACCATCACGCCGAAGGTTCCAGGGTTCATGCAGGAACGGCATGACAGAGCCGATAAGGAGATAAAGCTATGCGGAGGGGTAGGTGGAGAGGGGCAGCTTGTAGAAACCCATGCTCAAATTATTTCACTGCAAGCTTCAAGGCCTCTAAAGCACTATCGCACAACTGCTTGGTCTCGCAATTAATCTCTCTATTCGCATTGCCGTTTATATATAATATTGTCTAAAGAAAGTATCCATCCAATCCGCCATGACAGCCTACACCTGCGACCCTCTCTACGACTACCCCCGCGACTTCAGCGGCTACGGCGAAGCCGGCCTCGACCCCAAATGGCCCAACAAAGCCAAAATCGCCGTCTCATTCGTCATCAACTATGAGGAAGGCGGCGAGCGCTCCGTGATGTCTGGCGACGGCATGGCGGAGCAGAATCTGCGCGAGAACCCGGCTGGACCACCCAGGATCAACGAGCGCAACCTCAATGTGGAGAGTGAGTATGAGTATGGCTCGCGAGCGGGATTTTGGAGGATGTTCAGGATGTTCAATGAGTATAAGATGAAGTTTACGTTATATGCGGTGGCTCAGGCGGTGGAGAAGCAGCCGGAGGTTGCGAGGAGGTGTGTGGAGATGGGGCATGATGTTGCGTCGCAGTGAGTCGATTCAAGGTTTTCGAAACTTTGGAGAGATCAGAGGATAAGGTAGCTGATGTATGTGTTGATTGTAGTGCCTATCGTTGGATCGAGTACCACGACTTCAGCATCGAGAAGGAGAAGGAATACATCAAGAAGGGTATCGAGTCCCTGAAAGGCCTCACAGGCTACGCTCCTCGCGGATGGTACTACGGGCGTAACTCGCCCCATTCCCGTACCCTCGTTCCCCAAGTCTACGAGGAAATGGGCGAGGAACTCGTTTGGGCTTCCGACACCTACGCAGACGACGTGCCTTATTGGATTGATCTTCCGACTGAAGCCTCCAAATCCGACGAGGAGGCAAAAGGGTGTTTGATGGTTCCGTACAGCTATGATTGCAATGACTTCAAGTTCCATGTGATAGGCTCTGGATTTGCGGATCCGGATGGCTTCTTTGCGCATCTCAAGAATGCATTTGATGTGCTATACGAAGAGGGCGAGAACGGGATGCCCAAGATGATGACGGTGGGATTGCATTGCAGAATAGCTGGCAGGCCAGGGAGGTTCGGCGCGCTAAAGCAATTCGTAGAATATATCAGTAAAAAGGAGGGAGTCTGGGTTGCTACAAGAACAGAAATCGCTGAGGCGTTTAAGAAAGAGTATCCGTATAAGAGGGGAAAATTAGCGTAAGCGGTAGCTTATTGTCGTCGAAAAGAGATATTCAAAAGGTGATCCACATTTCATCCTTTTCCATGTGCGCTAGAGCGTGTATCACTCGTAGACTCCAAGAAAACCGTGATCCCATCCGTTTCCGTTGGGGAATGCCGAAGAGTCCATTTGTAGAAATCCATTCATACTATCGGCGTCGTAGAGGCCGTTGGTACCATCCCAATCGGCAGTTCCCTCAGTAATCGTCTCACCCAGGGTCGAAAACAAATCACCATGGTTCGATGGGATTGCTTGCGGAAACTCTGTGGTCGGGGGAGGCGACTGCACCATTTCGTTGAACATCTTCCAGCCCCTAATTTTTGATTAGCCCTCGTAACGAATATTGGGCAACGGGGTCCTTACTGCCAGCCCCCTGGTACTTCCTCTTCTGCTTCCATGAAAACTTCTTTGACTGCACCAAAGAGAGGATTGGGCGCCTGGGGTGGATTTGTAGCGCTGGCTTGGCCTTGGGAAGTCTCCTCAATCGGTTCTAGTATAACCTTGGATTGCCGGACATCTGAGTTGTGTTGGCCGGGATTCATCACGACGCGTAGAACACTGCCGGATAATGCTTCGAATATATCTCCATATTTCGTTGATCCCGTCCATTTCTCTCCAAATAGAGTCAACGTTTGGCTGCATGCCCGCGTAGCATCAAGAACATCATAGGAGAACAAAGACCGATCTCTCCACAGACAGTAGATTAATGTTAGTCCTGCTATGAAACAGGAGTGAAGAGCGATGACTGTGAAAGACAAGATCTTTTGTTGATGAAGTCGCCTGTACGTAAGGCAGATTTGGGCTGAGGAATTGCCACAAGAGATGAAACGGGGATCCGTCGAAGGTATTACTGGAAGCAAAGAGGTGTACAAGGAAAGCACGGTCTTGTGATATTGCAATGTGAAGTATTCACTAGAATCGTGGTAAGTCTTGTCAGGCATATACATCCAAGCTGGCTCCTGAGCGTTTTTTGGAGGAAAGGGTATTGCTTTAACCCACTCATCCAGCTCTGCGTGTATATCTGCCATCTTTGCGTCTAGACGACCTCGGTCATTTGGAGCTGGAGTCACGTCTACTCGAAAAACTATTCGGTGGATCTTGGACTGAATTTGACGAAGTCTGATGATGTGGTTGAATGGCATTAAGTTGCTCCATGTCGTCGGGCCTTCTGAAGGGCTTTGCGCCGCTGATAGATCCCAGAACTCTAGTGCAACACTTGGTAGCTTTTTCGATGGTCAGCGAGGTGTCTCCATGGACAAAACAAAAGGTAGAACAATCACTCACCTCGGCATTGATATCCCTATCTGCTATTGCAAAGGTTCTTCCCAAGAGCAAGCTGGTAAGTCGGTCGAGACCGTAGCAGGACCAGAAGGTGCGTTTGCGGATCTCCAATTCGCGTGAGTTCTTGACAGGTGTACTCGCACTTGGCTTTCTGTGTAGGCCTAACTCAATGCAGAGAGTTATGGCATATCGAACTTGGGACCAGACGCCAGCGCCATACGGGCTTCTTTGTCCGAACACGGCAAGCAGGGTTAGGAATTGGACGGTTGAGATGTTGTGCTGGTCCAGTATGTATTCCATAGGCTCCACTGCTGCGCCGAAGTGAACCTTTTGAAGTCAAGAGCTGCCTTGTAATGGAGGTGGCGAACGTACCTCGGGGCCTATTTCGCAGGCCATTTTGGTCAGCTGCATATACCTCGCGGATATTGCATATATAAGGTGCATAATACTCCGCTCCACAATAGGTATCGCTCCTGTTTCGTACTGTCTCTGGAAGAAAGACGTGTACAGCGCTCTATCTAGAGCTGGCCATCGACTGTGCAAGCGGTCGAAGAACACACGAAAGAGGGGCTCCGCTTCATGTGGAGGAGGAAATTCAAGAGCAGAATCAATTGGAAAGGCTGAGCTTAGGGAAGAGATGGAAGCGTTTCGAGCTGCTTTATTATGCTTTGGAGCTGTCCCACCAACCTGAGGCTTTTTGGTAATGAAAATTGACGACTGTATCATACGTGCTATACTTGCTCCGGAACTGGATCCAAAGTAGAATGGATCGTTGGCAGAGTCGTCGGCAGTGCCTGAAGCACATAAGGAAAGATATGCCACACCATCCACAAGGGATGCGTCTTCTTCTGAAGGCGAATCATCCATGGTTGGAGAGAGTCGACGATCCGTGTCGAAGTGCGTTTCCTTCGACGGGAGACTACTGCTTAAGTGATCTCTCCCATACTCGGGCAGCCGAGCCTCAAGGAAAGCAATTCGCTCTTCGAGGGCATTGATATAGCTAGACGTGAATCAACAACGACGTCACATAGTTTGAGGTGGGTGAAGTACAGCATTTTTCCCCCTGGATAGCGCGGTCGAATAGCTTGCTCATAGATGCAAGTCACGCTCACCTTGCGGCATGACTTACACGTGGGCCGCTGACCATCACACTGCTAGTGTCAGAGATGATTCAGATCCGATGGAGTACATCTCACTTTTTGCTTCCTCCCTTTGCAGCGCTGACATGCCAGTGCTACCCTGGCCCTCCGAGTCCCTGGCGACGGGTTGCTCGCTCCCGAGATGGCGGGTGCGGTGCTGGACTGCTGCATACCGTTTTTCGATTGAACAAACCGTCAAGGTTCTTCGGACCCGATGGACACACTTGCAGCCGAGAAAACTTCACGTGCGCTTGGGTGTTATGGTTTCGGATAGTGTAGAAGTGGGACTTGCAGTCGGAGCGGAGCGAACCGACGCGATGCTGCTTTCTTAAATGCCGTATTAGTGGTATCGCACCTTGGAGGTTTCAGTGGAGGAGTCCAGGTTTAGTATCAAGCTATTTTCTCAAGTAATGCATAGCAAGGGAACAGGCAGAGAAAGGACCGCGATAAGATACGAGTTATGTAGAGCTCCGCGGCGCTATCCCATACCGAGACCCTGGCGTCATGAACCATACTAGCACAGAAGAGTATGGATTTAGCGGCGGAAGTCGTGCAGCCGTTATCTCCCCAATCTCAAGTCACCATCAAAAGTCTCTCGTTGTTGTCGCACCACTAGGGCTACATCAGCTGCATCAAAGTTACCTGCCTCCAGACGCCGCTCCTGCGGTTGATTTACTCAACACTACCGTTACCATCAAAATCGTCTCTCGAGGGCACGCCTCAACCATCTGTTGGAGCTGATGCTTTTCCAAGATGGTGCTCCCGTCAAAGGTTGAAGTCAAAGAACCTTTCGAATCGAGAGACATGTCAACTTGCTGCACATTCCTGAAGCTCATAGCAATCTGTAGAGGCATCTAACCTGTCGCTATCAGGTAGTCATTCTAGTCTCCTCGTAGTTCCTCCACATAGCTCCGAGACGGAAGTTTGCGTGCATCTGTCTTGCGATGTCTGATATTCTTTGATGCCATATTAAAGCTCTAGGCAAAACAGAAGTAAAGCTTTCAAAGTTCGAAGAGGCTACTTCTGGAGGCTTTCATTGCATTTTCGAACGTGTACTAGAATGAACGCAGTGGCGATCACGCACAGAGTCTCGTCTGCCAAACGTAATTACTCTGGAGAAACTCGAAGTAAAGTTGAGAGTTGGTTTATATCGGTCGAATGGCATAAATCTGCTTGAGTCTCTGCATTTGTCCCCCAATCCATTCTCGCTGTCCAGTCCTTAAGGGACAGCGAGCCGTGAGAACCTCTACCAGTGGTCTTGTGAGCAGATATCCGCCAAACGCAGCCGCCGCTGCGTAATGGTGATCGGGAACCCGGATTCCTGCAATATGAGGGTATTGAACAGACTTGTCGTCGATGCGACTAGGCTCCGTTCTATTCCCTAGGTGAAATGGCACGCTAGCACACACGTTGTCCGCTAAGTCTTGGATAATCTCCAAAGCTGTCACTCGTGCGGCATCGGAACTGGCGATCCCCAAATGGTCTAGACAGGCGAGAATTGCTAACTGAAGTTTGATGCGTGAAGTAGAGTATATGTTGAGCGTGCCGGTAACGAAAATGCTCTTGTGCACATGGCAATATTCGTGATATAGGCCCGCGTCGCGCACGCCCTGTGGGATGCATTCTGGACCGGCGACTCGGACGGGCATCCATTCCACTGGAGCTGTGGAGCTTGCCCAGGCTAGCAATCTTTGGTCGAGCTCAATTGTCGTCTGTAGTATCTCCCACGCGAGGTCCCTCTGCGTAATCTTTGAGTTGAGGCATGAAGCAGCAGCGTGGATATTTGCTACGTCAATGTTAAGGTCATCCAGTATGAGTGCCGGTGTTTCTAAGACATAATGCGTTACATCGCTCCACTCGGACGGATCAAACGGAGAAGGTTGGGCATTGGCTAATACCCTTGTCACGACTTGGCTTCGTGCGCCAAGCAGAACTCTTTGGGACGTCTTGTTGTTGACGGGCTGCCGCCGTCGTTGAGCAATCAACGAGGCGGTCCCGTGAACATGAGGACTAAACGAGCGGGTCCCGGTCATGAATGAAACCACCTCTTCATACATGTCTAGCATGAGTGATGCCAAAAGCACGTCGTCCCCAATGTCTTTGTTTTCTTCTAGGGCTTCCCTTAGTGCTGCTACACCTTTCACGTAGTGCTTTCGTGAAAGTGATACAGATATATCTGGCCTAAGTCGGGACCATCCCTCCAGCATGCATGAAGCCACTGCTGTAAGAGCCGGTTTCAGAGGTGACGTAGAATAAATCTGAGTCCAAACTGGATACAAACAGTCTAGCAAGCCTCGACGTACGCCGGGATCCTTCGGCAGCAGGATGTATGAAGAGAGAAAGAAATTTATGGCATATTGCTCATAGTCTTGGGGTAAAGACTTCGGGATTTTAGAGTAGGCATGACGTTCCACTTGAGTTCTTGCGGCACCATCACGATCAGCCTTGTCGATGGCCTTCTTTCTGCGGAGGACTGCATGCTCCGCTACGAAGTTTTGATTTCGCCAAGCAACGTCAAATTGGGAACGATATCCAGGGCATACGATTTGCCTCTTAGCGCAGTGAGAGCAGCCAGGCAAGGCTTCATCGCACTGGACCTCGTCAGTAGTCAATCATTCGACCACTCCACGGCTATTTCGATCAGGCTTACCTTGATACGACGTCTGCGGCACACTTCACAGCCCCGGCTTGGCTTTCCTGTGAAACCCATTGTTCAGGGACGTGCTCGCTGGTTGCCGACGGTGAAAGTAACGAATCGCTATGATGGAGACCCGGCCAGTCACTCGGGTATTGCCATATTCTGGTGGTATTCTACCAGTACATCCACGCAAGCCAAATCCTGACTAGCACCGCGATGTGAGTAAGACAGAGAGAAAAAGGTTACATTGTTGGAGTGTCCGAGTAACACACTGTGGCTGGTAGTGACGTGTGAGACCCCTAAGATGTGCCAAGATCTCGCGAGCTCGACCCGAAGAGGACTAGCTGGCAGGCCAATGCTAGCGTCGTAGGCTCGACCTGAAGGGGATTAGACGTAACCTTCCCCTCTCTAAGATCTCTCCGGCTATCACGATCGATACACCCCATCATCCTGTCCTAACTGGGTCTTGTCGCCTAGTTCTACTTAAGGACAGCGGAGATGCCATGACGCGAACTCTAAGATTGGTATATATTCCTCGTTCTACGACCTCTTTTCACAATGTTACATCTCAAAGACCTCCGCATTTGTAAAGCCATATCGGCTAAACACTCCGTCCCACTCTTAATATACTAGTCTTTCTGGCAAAAGAACGAATCCCATTACTACCGACGAGATGTCATCCTCAGCTTCGGCTTTGTGTGTAGACTCTGGAAAAGTGGAGGACCACAAGGCCCCAAACAAGACCGTAACGTTTTGGCAAAAGACACATCAGTCTGTTGGCTTCAAGAAAGGCTACAATCTCGCGCTCTGTAAGTGTGAAAGGCGACATCTTTATTTCAATCCGCTTACCTAGGCAGTCATTGTCTTTGCTGGTGCCATGATGGGCTTCACCCTCGCGCGCCTCCCCTATCTGAACGTCGGAGGCTCTGCGCAAAGCAGCTACCGCAACGGAAGTTCGCCTGGAGAGTGGTACTGGTTTAAGTCCGGCTTCTATCGCATCGGCATAACGATCCATCTCGCGGCCATCTTGCCCGCAGGGTTCCTTATGGTCTGGCAATTTGTCCCCATCATCCGCTACAAGTTCCTCCTATTCCACCGCATCAATGGCTACCTTGTTATCTTTCTCGTCTTCATAAGCAACGTGGGCGCTCTAATGATCGCTCGACATGCCTTCGGAGGATCACTCGAAACTCAAGCCGGGCTAGGCGTCCTTGCCATCTTGTCAACTACCAGCATATGTCATGCATACTACAATGTCAAGCAACTCCAGATCGACCAACACCGCGCGTGGATGTTGAGAGCCGTGTTCTATTTAGGCACTATCATAACGCTGCGCATTATCATGATAATATCCGCGCAGATCATCACCAAGGTGGACTCTTTCAACACAGTAATGTCCTGTGGCGAGATCAATTCCATTTACGCAAGGTCTGGCGGTTCTTACGGCGGCCGCTATCCGCTATGCAGCATTTCCAATGCCAAAGTCAATCAGTACGTTGCTGTGCATGCGTCTTTCCAGAACCGGCCCGAGGAGATTGGCGCGAGTCTACGGATGAGCTTTGGGATGGCATTATGGCTGGCGCTAGCTATCCATGCGATAGGCGTGGAAGTCTATCTCAGTTTGACGCCAAAGGAGAGCGAGAGATTGAGGCAAGTGAGCGTTGAGAGGCAAATTGAAATGGGCTTGAAGGTTCAGGATCCTAGAAGTGAAGACGAGGTATGAAGACCACTAGATATACCCACAATCTGATCGATTAGCATTATTCTCTGCTTGGACCTCTTGAATATGCGATATACTCCAAAGAAGTCAGTCTTACGGTATGCACGTGTCTTTAATGCTTGAACTCACCCATTGACTTTATAATGTTTACCATGGCGAATTAAGTTTGCAGTAAGTACCGCAGATACTGCCGATATCGTTCATGATTTAGATAGCCATACTGCCATCCAGTCATGTGTTTATGCATTGCGCTAGGGTGTCGCATCCTTATCTTAGTTGCCCTCAAACCCTCTACCAAGGAAGGCCCGTTATTACGGCACGTGATAACGGCATTCCTTATAGAGGGTCTAAGGACATTTAGGCACGGTTTATAAGGAATAAATAGCTAAAATAGCTAACTTTTAACGCTATATCTTAACCCTTAATATAATACTAAATAACCTACTATAACTATAAGGTATTAGCCTATCTTCTACTCTATCTCCTCTATCTAATACTAAGTTTAGCTATACTATAACGCGGCTATAATTCTAAGAAAGTAGATATATACTAAAAGGTATATAGGTATACTAAGAAATTCTTATAGAGGGCTTTTAATGCTATATCTTAACCCTTAATATAACTCTAAACTACCTACTATAACTATAAAGTACTAGCCTATCTTCTACTTTATTTTCTATATTTAATACTAAGTCTAGCTATTCTATAATATATTTATAATTCTAAAAAAGTAGATATATACTAAAAGGTATATATATTATAGTTATAGTATAGAGAAGCTTAGTAGTATAAAGTAACTAGATAGGTTAATTTTAAAAGGTTATATAAGAAGTAGAAAGAGAGGCCTCTAGAAAGAAGCTATATATATAGAGAAGAGAGGCGTATAGGCGCTAGGTAGGCTAGCATATAGATAGTGCTAGGTAATATAATAGATATAGAAGTAGAAGGCTAGTAGCTAGTAATAGGTAAATATATAACTAGAGGGCGGGGCGTAATCTATTATACTACCCCCCCGTTTAAGAACGCTAGAAGTAAAAATAAAGTAAAAATAAAAGAAAAAAGAAAAGAGTATCTAAGTTATACCGGGTTTAAATATAAAGGCGTAAATAGTTATTAAATTATTAGGCCGGTTAGAAGATAAAATTATATAGTATAGTTTAGCTAATTATTAATTATATACTAATATATAAGAAGCTAGTATACTTAAGGTATTACTTATAAGGGCTTTTCTATTATAATAGCTTAGCCTACTTTATATAGCTAAGAATTCTAATCTTATTATAGTTATTATATATAAAGTTATAATAAACTATATAAGGCTATTAATTATAGTATAGAGGTATAGTAAGGTAATTATATAAAAATAAGAATATAGCTTATTATAGAGTAATTATAATTATAGATAGTTAGTAGAGAGGTTATTATTATTAGTAAGGCACGCGCGCTAGTTATTATTAGATTTAAAGTCTAGATAAAAACTATTAGCATTAGAGTTAAGATTATAGAATTTACTAATTAAATCCGCGGCTTTAGGTATAAACTATTTCTATAGTTACTATTTCTATAGTATAGTATAACCTTTATAAAGTTCTTTATATTTAAGATAGCGGCGTTCTTTTAGTCTGTAGCTGCGCTAGCGGCTATTAATAATTTATATAATTAGGTATTATTTAATAGATTTAAAGGTAATAGAGTTAATTATCTAGATAAAAGGTAGTAGTAGCTAGTATTAGCCTAGCAGTAGATAGAACCTATCTAGGTAGAGAAGATATAGGTAGAAGATAGAGTGCGTTTAAGAGCCTTTAAGGCTTATATTTATAAAGTTAAGCTAGAAGGCGTAACTATTATTAATAACCTTAGTAATGCGGAAAGAACTAAGGTTTTTATAATTAAGTAATTTATTTAGTTAGGTAGTCTTTATATTATATATATTAAGCTATACCTAGTTATTAATTTAAAGCTTTAGTAGAGAATTATAGTACTAATTTATATAATCTACTTATTTAGTTTATACCTAATATTATAGTTATAGTATAGAGAAGCTTAGTAGTATAAGATAACTAGATAGGTTAATTTTAAGAGGTTATATAAGAAGTAGAAAGAGAGGCTTTTAGGTAGAAACTATATATATAGAGAAGAGAGGCGCGTAGGTACTAGGCGGGCTAGTATATAGGCGGCGCTAGGTAATATAATAGATATAGAGGTAGAAGGCTAGTAATAGGTAAATATATAACTAGAGGGTAGAGCGTAATCTATTATACTACCCCCCTATTTAAGAACGCTAGAAGAAAAATAAAAAGAATAAGAAAAAGGAAAAAGAAATAGTATTATAGGCCCTATAGGGTTTAAATATAAGGGTGTAATTAGCTATTAGGTTTAAATATAAGGGCGTAAATAGTTATCTAGTATAGTAAATTATATAGCGTAGTTTACTAATTATTAATTATATACTAATATATAAGAAGCTAGCGTACTTAAGGCGTTACTTATAAGGGCTTTCCTATTATAATAGCTTAGCCCACTTTATGCGGCTAAGAATTCTAATCTTATTATAGTTATTATATATAAAGTTATAATAAACTATATAAGGCTATTAATTACGGTATAGAGGTGCAGCGAGGTAATTATATAAAGATAAGAATATAACTTAATATAGAGTAATTATAATTATAGATAGTTAGTAGAGAGGTTATTATTATTAGTAAGGCGCGCGCGCTAGTTATTATTAGATTTAAAGTCTAGATAAGAACCGTTAGCATTAGAGTTAAGATTATAGAATTTACTAATTAGATCCGCGGCTTTAGGTATAAACTATTTCTATAGTTACTATTTCTATAGTATAGTATACTCTTTATAAAGTTCTTTATATTTAAGGTAGTAGTATTCTTTTAGTCCGCGGCCGCGCTAGCGGCTATTAATAATGCGTGTAATTGTGTATTATTTAATAGATTTAGATATAATAGGGTTAATTACCTAAATAGAAGGTAGCGGTGGCTAGCGTTAGCCTAGCAGCGGATAGAACCTATCTAGGTAGAGAAGGTATAGATAGAAGACGGGGTGCGTTTAAAAGCCTTTAAGGCTTATATTTATAAAGTTAAGCTAGAAGGTATAACTATTATTAATAACTTTAGTAATATAGAAGGGACTAAGGTTCTTATAATTAAGTAATTTATTTAGTTAGGTAGTCTTTATATTACATGCGTTAAGCTATACCTAGTTATTAACTTAGAGCTTTAGGGGAGGATTATAGTACTAATTTATATAATCTACTTATTTAGTTTATATCTAAGTTATTATAGCCTTATATTTATTTAGAATATCTTTTATCTAGTTAATATATATATCTTCTTTAAGCTAATAGTAATAGATAGTAGCGTTAGTACTAAGAGCGGGCGTAGGTAGAGGGTCTAGTACGTTATTTATTACGCCCGGTAGAGGCTTAAGCCCGGAACGTAGGTAAAAACCCTTATTAATAAAGAATAGCATTATTATAGTAGAAGTATTAACTTAGTTATTTACTAAGAACTTACTAATAGATAAGTAGTTAACCTAGTTATTCTAGCAGTAATTAATAAATTATCTAAGGTAGGCCTTTATAACAGCGTTTACGTTCTCTATTTATCTATTAGTTTCTAGGTAGGCTACTATAGAAATATTCTAATAGACGCTAATATACTTATAAACACGTTTCTAAATATCTAAAATAAATTATAGATTATAATTACTAATAATAATATAGGGGAGGCTATAGAGGCGGTAGATCTTATAGAGAAAGGCGTTAATAATATTATAGATAGAGGTGCCGCTTATAGAAATATAGTAATATTTTTTACTTATATAGTAGATAATAATAAGAATCTTAGTATAGATCTAGCTATTATACTTATAGAGAGGAAGCTCTATAATAAAGTCTATAGTAATATTAGTCTAGCGCTATTCTAGTATATTAAGTAAATGTAGGAGACCTTACTTCTTATTATAGAAGGCCTTTAACTATTTATAACTATAGTAGGCGCTAGTATAGTTTTTAACTAAATTACATATACCTAGCTAGAAGTAGTAGCGCTAGATAAGTTTATATATACTATACTTTTCTAGATATCTACTAATAGTAGTATTATAGGTAAGCTATAATAGCTTAAGATATAAATTATTATGCATAGATATATATAACCGGCCGTAATAGTATAATTAGTTGCGGCGGATTTTAAATTCTAAGATATTAAGATTACTAATAATATTACATAGAGATTAAGGGAGTGCACGCTTACTATTATATATAAGGGCTATAAGTTTATAGAGTATAGAGTTAAAGAGTAGTTTAGGCGGCTAGCTAGAGTAGCCTTTATTAAATAGATTAGTAAGTATATATTAATAAACTAGATTAGGTTCTATATAAAGATTATTATTATTTTTAGAAGAATTAGCTATAAGAAAAGAATTAGAGTTAGAGTTAGAGTTAGAGTTAGGGTTAGAGTTAGAGTTAGGGTTAGAGTTAATATTATTATTATTATGCGTGTAGCTGCGCAGCTATATAGGTATAAGAAGAAATTAAGAGTATATTTTTAATAGTTGCAACTCTATAGTTATTAACGGGTCTAACTCTTTATAGTAAGAAAGTAGCCTAATTAGATTTAGTATGCGGGCTAGGCTATTATTAGGTAAGCTTATTTAAATATCTAGTAAATAAGATACTACTCTATTCTCTAGGTTATAAGATTTTAGGATAGTTTAGTATTAAAATTAATAATAAGAATTATTTAGGTCTATAGAAAGGTCCTATAAATATCTAGTAAGGCTATCTAGTTTCCCCTCTAGGATGCCTAGTTAATAGATAATTTTAAAGTTAAAACTAGTAAGAAAGCCGGCCTAATAGGCCTAGCGTTAGTTTAGGTATTTTATTAATATAAAGTATTCTAGATTATAATAATCTATAAGTATATTAGTAGGGTTCTCTAGGTTAGCGCTAGCTAGTTCTAGTCTCTATTCTTTAAAAGCCTTAATAATAGTAAGTAATTTCTTATTATAGATCTTGTAGTTATATTCCTAGGGGTTTATCTTAGAAGAGAAGAAGGCAATAGAATAGAGTAAGCCGTCTTTACCTTTTTATAATATAATACTAGTAATAATATAGTTTAAAGTGTTAGTCTTAATATAGACCTTTTTACTATACTAAAAATAGTAGAGGATAGGTACAGTAGTAAATGCTGCTTTTAGCGCCTAAAACGCTTATTTATATTTTTTATTCTAGATAAATTAAGCTTTAAGCTTTATCTTCTTTCTATTAGTTATCTTTATTATAGATGTAAGTAGTAAGACTATATAGAAGAATATATATATAAAATATTAGTAGAAATTAGTAAATTCTATAAAGGCTTATATATTATATAGGCATATAGGGGTCTTCTAATTAATAATAGTAGCTACTTTCTTAGAGTCTATCTAGACGCCTCCTATTATAATAATAAGACCTAGATACTTAATTTCTATTTTATTAAATTTATATTTAGTAAAGTTATAATTAAGGCTAGCTTTATTAAGCCTCTCTAGTACTTTTACAACGTGCTCTTTATATTCTTTCTTAGTGCTATTTATATAGACTAGAACGTTATCTATATAGGCTAAATAGAAATTATCTAGGTAGTTATATAATATTTAATTAATAAAGAATTAGAATTGCCTAGGGCCTTCTATAACGCTAAAAGGCATAATAATAGATTTATACTATCCCTATTATATAGAGAAGGCTATAAGACCTATATCTTCTTCCTGTATTTAAATTTAATTAAATATAGAAATAATATCTAGTTTAGAATACTATTTAGCGTTACTAAGTTTTTAGAGTATTTCTTAAATAAGTAGTAGTAGGTATCTTATTTTAACTATTATAGTATTAATAGCTCTATAGTTAATATAGAAATAAACGCCCCCTTTAGGCTTCTAGATAAGAAGTATAGGGAAGGATATAGAGGATTATAACTTATAGATAAATCCTTTATTAAGGTTATTATTAATCTATTTCTTAATAACTTTAAGTTCTTTCTTTAATATAGTATATAGACAGGCCTTAGATAGTTTACTAGCTTCCTCTATTAGATTAATTTTATAATTAATTCTAGGTTAGTATAGAGGTAGTATATTAGCTTTAACTTAGTTAAATATATAGATATAGTAATATAGACATTTAGAAAGCTATTATTCTATCTCTTTTTAGAAGAGGTGCTTTTTTATATATATAAACTTATTAATATCTTTAGCTAATATTTTATATACTTTAAGTAGAACGTTATTACCTATATAGAAGGCAATAACCTAGAGTCTATTATAGGTAATAATAAAGTCTTTATTTTTATTTTCTAATGCTTTAAGGATATATTATAGAATTTATTTAAGTTTCTATTCTTTTTATTTAAAGATAGACGCTATGCGTATATAGGCGTCTATACTAATAGGTCTCTAATTAGTAGCGTTATAATTAGTGTATTTATTTAGTATATTTTTAGGGCGCATACTATTAGCCTATATAGTAATAGAATTACGGTTAAAATAGTATATATAATTCTAGTAAGGCTTATAGTAAGATTATATAAAGTCTAGGCGTCCCGCTTTCTAGTTAATAGCTAGATTATATTCTTAGAGCTAGTTAAGGCTAATAATAATATTATAGTCTTCTAGGTTAGTAATATAGGCCTAGTAATAGCTTTAATAGCTATTTATATCTATACTAAGAAGGGCTTTATATATTACTTTTTAGGCAATAGCTAATCTATTAGCTAGTTTAAGAACTTAGGCTTTCTTAAGGGGTTTTAAAGGTAAATTTACTAGGTGCATAAACTTAGTACTAGTAAATAAATTAGTAGCTCTATAATTAAAATAAGAATTAATTTTTATTATTTCTATAGATTATCCTTTCTTATAGGTTTATACTATTACTAAAAGAACTATATTATTTACCTACTTAATATTAAATTCTCTATCTTTATTTTAAAATAGTTTCTATTAAGCTTTACTAAGAGAGGCTGCTAAAATAATAAGCCTTTAGTATTAAAAATTCTCTATAACTAAGTTCTTATTATATTATAAACCGCAACTATAGTCTATAACCTTACTTTTCCCTTACTCTTACCTTTAGAGTAACTAGAACCGCGCTTATTATTAAGGGTTTTATAGTTATTAAAGCTATTATTATTATTATCTAAGAGTTCTTTAATATAGGCGGCGCGATTATTAAGGCGGGGTATTAAGGGTAAATCTATCTAATAAGTAGTAAAGTCTAGTTTATTAAGTTAATTTATAGAGTAGTATAGGTTTTAGGTAAAGTACTTAGAAAGATAGTAGTAGAAATACTTACTATCTTTTATAAGCGCTTCTCTATTACCTTTATAGAGTTTATTAGAAGGAATCTAGTTAGAAGGTAGAGTAATCTTAATATCTTCTTAAGTTATAGAGGCGGTAGCTATAGTTAAAAGGCGTAGAGTATAGTTATAGTTATAATTATAATTATAGTTATAGTAATTACTATTATAGTAATTATAGTTATTACAGTTGCAGTTATTATAGTTATAACTATCGCGATTAAAGCCTTAGAGTTAGTTACAGTTAAAGTTTCTAAAGCTATAGTTAGTAGGCTGCGCGTTCTTATTAATACTATTATTATAGAGCTATTTGCGTGCAGCGTTAATATACTATAGGCTAGTAGTAAAGCCTTTACCTAAAATAGCTCTAGTAATAATATCTAGGTAGAGTTTCTACTTAAGGTTATAGATATTATTATAGCCCCTATAGTCTAGAAGGTAGATTATATATAACTTTATTAGCTTCTATATATAATTAAATATTATACTACTAGTTTAGATAAGCTTATAAAGCTTATTCTTAGTAGTTCTAATCTTATTAAAGTTATTATATTAGAAGTCTAAGAATATAATAGCTTCTTAGATAGTAAGAAAGGGCTAGTAGCTATCTTACTAGGCGCGGAAGCCTTTAAAGGGTATACCTATAAGTTACTTACTAAGGTAGATAAGGTATAAGGGTTTACTAGATCTTATAGTATAGCTACTATAGTTAACTTTATTTAGGAATCTATAATAAAACTTAGGGTACTTATCTTTATTACCTCTAAACTTATCTAGATAGGGCTAGAACTTATCTTCTATATAAGGGACCCTATTTAGAGTAATACTAAGGTTCTAATAATCTTTAGATATTTTAATATAGGGGTCTTAGTAATAGTAATATAGATAGCTTACATTTTATAAATATAAGTGTAAGTATAAGCGTAAGTATAAGTATTAATAAAAGTAATACTTATAGAAGTAGTTATAATAATAAGATAGGCTATATATATAATTGCAGTAATAAGGGGGGCTTCTATTATTAGATAAGAGCGGGCTAGAGTTATAGTAACCGCGTACATATTCTATAGTGCGGTAAGCTTAATTTTTATTACTTACGTGCTCTATAGTGTAATAAAGTTAATTAGTATTATAGTTATAACCTACTAAAAAGCTATTATTAGCTTATGCTTCTTTTAATTTAATTACTCTATTAAGGGAGGCGAGCAGATCTTCTACTACTATAGTAATAGAGTTAATAGGTAGTTATAGTATAATAGAATAGCTTTAATAGTTTACTATAGCTATTATAGAAGCAGCTTATATAGTTAGCATAGGTATAGAAGTGCGCTAGAGTATATATAGTATTCTAATTTTATCTTCTAAAGTAGTAAGACGCGTGTTATACTTATACTTATTCTTAGTAGCTTAAGTAAGGTTAGCTATAAGGCGCTTAATAATCTTTCCTTATTCTATAGACTATTTATTAGCTTAAATATAGTTCTTTTATTAGGCCTTAATATCTAATTAGAGAGAGGCAATTTTATCTTTATAGATATAAAGTTTATTCTTATATTCTTCTAGTTTAGTTTTAATATTAAGTAGGCGCTTAAGTTTCTTATATATAGCTTCTAACTTATTATTCTTTTTATTATATTTATCTTTAAGAACTCTAATTTTATCTTAGAGTTTATACTACGCTTTCTAGTTATCCTTATATATTTACTAAAGAATCTTAGTTATAGCTTAATAGCTTCTAAGAATATAGAAAAAGTAGATAAAATTAGCTTAAACTTGTATAAGAAAGTCCTAAGAATCTATAATCTTAATTAGGCTGTTAAACTATTTATTACCAGGCAGAAGTAAATAGTCTAAGAACTTAGTAACATTATTAATAGAGTTAAGAAACGTGCCTAGGTTATAGCTATAGCTAGGAGTATAGTACTTAATAATAGAGCTATAGACTATTAGGTCTAGAGTATATATAGAGTTATAATTATCTTTAGTAGTATCTTTATTCTAGGTAAGCTAATTCTCTTTCTCTTAGGTTAGCTAAGTGTCTATGCGCACTATTTAGGTAGACTACTAGGTATCTTCTTAAGTAGGCTACTAGGTATCTTCTTAGATAGACTACTAGGTATCTTCTTTAGCTAGCTTTTAGAGGGGTGCGCTCTTTAGAGTCTTATAAGAAGACTTAGAGAGCGCGCAAGACTATAAATAAGATAGTAGTAGAAAGTAGAAGGCTAGTTATAAGCTACTACGCCTAGAGTATCTAGATTCTATTCTAGCGCCTAGTAGAGGCGGTAGATTACTTATTATAAAGAATATAGTAATAGTACTTAGTAAGGTAAAATATTATAGCTATATACTCTTTAGTATTATATATATAGTTATATAGGTATACTTACTAAGCTATTAGATAGCTTAGTAAATAAGAATTAAGGTTTAAGAGTTAAAGTAGTAATAGTAAAAAAGAATTAGTGCTAGTTAGAGTATTAAATATAATTTAATATTATAGTTATAGTATAGAGGAGCTTAGTAGTATAAGGTAACTAGATAGATTAATTTTAAGAGGTTATATAAGAAGTAGAAAGAGAGGCTTCTAGGTAGAAACTATATATATAGAGAAGAGAGGCGCGTAGGCGCTAGGCGGGCTAGTATATAGATAGCGCTAGGTAATATAATAGATATAGAGATAGAAGGCCGGTAATAGATAAATATATAACTAGAGGGTAGAGTATAATCTATTATATCTAAGTTATTATAGCCTTATATTTATTTAGAATATTCTTTATCTAGTTAATATATATATTACCTTTAAGCTAATAGTAATAGATAGTAGTATTAATACTAAGAGTAGGTGTAGGTAGAGAGTCTAGTATAATATTATTTATTACGCCTAGTAGAGGCTTAAGCCTAGAATATAGGTAAAAACCCTTATTAATAAAGAATAGTATTATTATAGTAGAAGTATTAACTTAGTTATTTACTAAGAACTTACTAATAGGTAAGTAGTTAACCTAGTTATTCTAGTAGTAATTAATAAATTACCTAAGATAGGCCTTTATAATAGCGTTTATATTTTCTATTTATCTATTAGTTTCTAGGTAGGCTACTATAGAAATATTCTAATAGATACTAATATACTTATAAATATATTTCTAAATATCTAAAATAAATTATAGATTATAATTACTAATAATAGTATAGGGGAGGCTATAAAGGCGGTAGATCTTATAGAGAAAGATATTAATAATATTATAAATAGAGGTGCCGCTTATAGAAATATAGTAATATTCTTTACTTACGTAGTAGATAATAATAAGAATCTTAGTATAGACTTAGCTATTATACTTATAGAAAGGGAGCTCTATAATAAAGTCTATTATAATATTAGTCTAGCGCTATTCTAGTATATTAAGAGAATATAGGAGATCTTATTTCTTATTATAGAAGGCCTTTAATTATTTATAACTATAGTAGGCGCTAGTATAGTTTTTAACTAAATTATATATACCTAGCTAGAAGTAGTAATATTAGATAAGTTTATATATACTATGCTTTTCTAAGTATCTACTAATAGTAGTATTATAGGTAAGCTATAGAAGCTTAAGGCGTAAATTATTATACGCAGATATATATAACTAGCCGTAATAGTATAATTAGTTATAGCAGATTTTAAATTCTAAGATATCTAGATTACTAATAATATTATATAGAGATTAAGAAAGTACGCGCTTATTATTATATATAAGGGTAATAAGTTTATAGAGTATAGAGTTAAAGAGTAGTTTAGATAGCTAGCTAGAGTAGCCTTTATTAAATAGATTAGTAAGTATATATTACTAAACTAGATTAGGTTCTATATAAAGATTATTATTATTCTTAAAAGAATTAGCCGCAAGAGAAGAATTAGAGTTAGAGTTAGGGTTAGAGTTAATATCGTTATTATTATACGCGTAACTGCGCAGCCGTATAGGTGCAAGAAGAAATTAAAAGTATATTTTTAATAGTAGTAACTCTATAGTTATTAACGGGTCTAACTCTTTATAGTAGGGAAGTAGCCTAATTAGATTTAGTATGCGGCCTAGGCTATTATTAGATAAGCTTAATTTAATGTTTTTTAGTAAATAGGTTAGTATAACGCCCGGGCCTAGGTTTTATAATTTAAGAACTATTTAATATTAGAATTAATATTATAGGTTATTTAGGTCTATAGAAAGATCTTATAATTATCTAGTAAGGCTATCTAGCTTTCCTTCTAAGATACCTAGTTAGTAGATAATTTTAAAGTTAAAACTAGTAAGGAAACCGGCCTAGCGGGCCTAGCGGCGGTTAAGGTGTTTTATAGATATAAAGTATTCTAGGTTATAATAATTTATAAGTATATTAGTAGAGTTATCTAGATTAGTACTAGCTAATTTAGGCCTCTATTCTTTAAAGGCTTTAATAATAGTAAGTAATTCTTTATTATAGATCTTATAATTACACTTTTAGAGGTTTATTTTAGAGAAGAAGAAGGTAATAGAATAAAGTAGGCTATCTTTGCCTTTTTATAATATAATACTAGTAATAATATAGTTTAAAGTGTTAGTCTTAATATAGACCTTTTTACTATATTAGAAATAGTAGAGGATAGGTATAGTAGTAAATACCGCTTTTAGCGCCTAAAACACTTATTTATATTCTTTATTCTAGATAAATTAAGCTTTAAGCTTTATCTTCTTCCCGTTAGTTATCTTTATTATAGACGTAAGTAGTAAGACTATATAGAAGAATGCGTATATAAAGTATTAGTAGAAATTAGTAAATTCTATAAAGGCTTATATATCGCGTAGGTATATAGAAGTTTTCTAGTTAATAATAGTAGTAACCTTATCTATATCTATATAGACGCCCTCTATTATAATAATAAGGCCTAAGTATTTAATCTTAGTCTTATTAAATTTATATTTAGTAAAGTTATAGTTAAGGCTAGCTTTATTAAGCCTTTTTAGTACCTTTATAATATACTTTTTATATTCTTTTTTAGTACTATTTATATAGACTAGAATATTATCTATATAGGCTAAATAGAAATTATCTAGATAGTTATATAGTATCTAATTAATAAAGAATTAGAATTATCTAGAGCCTTCTATAACGCTAAAGGGTATAATAATAGATTTATATTATCTCTATTATATAGAGAAGGCCGTAAGACCTATATCTTTCTTCTATATTTAAATTTAATTAAATGCGGAAATAATATCTAGTTTAGAATACTATTTAGCATTACTAAGCTTTTAGAGTATTTCTTAAATAAATAGTAGTAGATATCTTATCTTAACTATTATAGTATTAATAGCTCTATAGTTAATATAGAAATAAACACCCTCTTCTAGCTTTTAGATAAGAAGTATAGGGGAGAATATAGAGAATTATAACTTATAGATAAATTCTTTATCTAGGTTATTATTAATCTATTTCTTTATAACTTTAAGTTCTTCTTTTAATATAGTATATAGCCTAGCCTTAGGTAGTTTACCGGCTCCTTCTATTAGATTAATCTTGTAATTAATTCCGGGTTAGTATAGAGATAGTATATTAGCCTTAACTTAGTTAAATATATAAATATAGCGGTGTAGGCATTTTAGAAGCTATTATTCTATCTCTTCTTAAAAGAGGTACTTCTTAGTATATATAAACTTATTAATATCTTTAGCTAATATTTTATATACTTTAAGCGGAATATTATTACCTATATAGAAGGCAAGAACTTATAAGCTATTATAAGCTATAATAAAATTCTTATTCTTATTTTCTAGAGTCTCTAGAATATAGCAAGAAATCTACTTAAGTTTCTATTCTTTATACTTAGTAATAGAGGCTATTTATAGGTAGGCGTCTACGCTAATAGATTTCTAATCTATTAGGTTATAGTAATTATTAGGTATATTATAAGAATGCATACTATTTACCTAGATAGTAATAGAGTTATAGTTAAAATAATATATATAGTTCTTATAGGGCTTATAGTAAGAATATATAAAATCTAAGCGTCTAGCTTTCTAATTAATAGCTAGGTTATATTCTTAGAGCTAGTTAAGTTCTATAATAATATTATAGTCTTCTAGGTTAGTAATATAAGCCTAGTAATAGCTCTAATAGCTATTTATATCTATATTAAGGAGGGCTTTATATATTACTTTTTAGATAATAGCTAATCTATTAGCTAGTTTAAGAACTTAGGCTTTTTTAAGGGGTTTTAGAGGTAGATTTACTAGGTGCGTAAACTTAGTACTAGTAAATAAATTAGTAGCTCTATAATTAAGATAAGAATTAATTTTTATTATTTCTACGGGTTATTCTTTCTTATAGGTTTATACTATTACTAAAAGAACTATATTATTTACCTACTTAATATTAAATCCTCTATCTTTATTTTAAAATAGTTTCTATTAAGTTTTACTAAGAGAGGCTACTAAAATAATAAGCTATCTATATTAAAGATTCTATATAACTAAGTTCTTATTATATTATAGACCGCAACTATAGTCTATAATTTTACTTTTCCCTTAAAACTTTTACCTTTAGAGTAATTAGAGCTATATTTATTATTAAGGGTTTTATAGTTATTAAAACTATTATTATTATTATCTAAGAGTTCTTTAACGCAGGCGGCACGGTTATTAAGGCGGGGTACTAAGGATAAATCTATCTAATAAGTAGTAAAGCCTAGTTTATTAAGTTAGTTTATAGAATAGTATAGGTTTTACATAAAGTACTTAGAAAGATAGTAGTAGAAGTATTTACTATCTTTTATAAGTGCTTCTCTATCGCCTTTATAGAGCTTATTAGGGGGTACCTAGTTAAAAGAAGGGGTAATCTTAATATCTTCTTAGGCTATAGAGATAGTAGCTATAGTTAAGGGGTGTAGAGTATAGATATAGTTATAATTATAGTTATAGTTATAGTAATTACTATTATAGTAGTTATAGTTATTATAGTTATAACTATTATAATTAAAGTCTTAGGGCTAGTTATAGTTAAAGTTTCTAAAGCTATAGTTAGTAGGTTGCGCGTTCTTATTAATACTATTATTATAGAGCTATTTACGCGCAGCGTTAATATACTATAGGCTAGTAGTAAAGCCTTTACCTAAAATAGCGCCGGTAATAATATCTAGATAGAGTTTCTACTTAAGGTTATAGATATTATTATAGCCTTTATAGCCTAGAAGATAGATTATATATAACTTTATTAGCTTCTATATATAATTAGGTATTATACTATTAGTCTAGATAAGCTTATAAAGCTTATTTTTAGTAGTTCTAATTTTATTAGAGTTATTATATTAGAATATTAGAAAAACCTAAAACTGTAAAAGTTAGGGCTATTAGTGCTCGGCAGTAAACGGCGTAAACTTCCAGCAAACCGCGTAAATTACGCAACGTCTATATAAACTACTAGCGCAGGTAATATTACTATATAGACTAGTAGTAGTTTACCTATATACTATGCAGCCTAATAATACTTAATTATTATCTATTATTTTAAACTATTAATAATTTAGTTCTATAGTGTCTTTTACCTAATTAGCCTTAGCGGTACTAGAGCTAATATATACGTGCCCCGTATATAATGCCGCCTATATTCTACTATAAAATAATTCTATTTACCGCTCTTCTCTCTCTATAGTAGTATAAGGCGGGGGTAGAAGTAAGTAGAGATAGTAAGTACTTAGGCTAGAACGTCTAATCTTTATTCTATAAATAGTTAGTATAGTAAAGTTAGAGCTATAGTAGTTAAAAAGTGGATTTAATAGATATATAGAGAATAGGTAGAAAAGATATAATCTATCTATTCTATAATTTAGCGCTAGGTCTAGCTTATAAATTATAATTAGAATACTTAATATATTCTTAGGTAGACTCTTACTATATTACTACTAAGACCTATTATTTAAGAGTTAGGCCGTAGTATATAACTATCTATAAATAATAAAAAGTATATAACTATTTTACTACTAATATAAGCTCTAGTAGTAGTCTCTTATATTTATATTATAGAATAGCCTCTAGTATTATAGCTATAACGCCACCGCCTCTATAGCTTTTTCTTTCTATTTACTTCTTTTATATCTCTTGTTTCCCTCTATATTAGTACGCTTTACTCCTTCTACCTATATTTTAGATTGCTGCTTCTCTATTTATAGTCTCTTCTATTGCACTTTTAACCTTAAGAGTTAGAATACTATTATTTTATAACCTAGCCTATAGTATACTTATATACTAAAAGGTAATAAAAATATATACTCTCTATCTAGCGGGGCAGTTATAGAACCTAAAATATACTTAAAGAAATAGGCTAGAGTCTCTTTTAAAATACAAGAATATAGGGGGCATGCTATAATAATTATAGATAATCTTATATAATTCTAGATAATCTTGCATAGTGCTATAAGGAGAGTTAGAGATATTAAAGTAGAGGTAGCTTTATTTTCCCTCTCTCTACCGCGTTATTATATAGTAGATAGTTGTCTATTACTAGTATATATAAGGGCTAGATTATCCCTATAATACTAGATTAAAGTATATCTAGCGCCGGTAATAGAGTATATATTCTATCCGCCCGCTTATTTTCTAAGGAAAGTAGAGCTAGAGAAGTAGTAGTTAGAATAGAGTTAAAAGCTAGTAGAGAATATAGATATATAGTTGCGTATAGTAGTTAGAAAGATTAAGAGCTATATATATAAAAGATTATACTAGAACTAAGGCGCTATTATTAGGAATTTCTAAATTAAGAAACGCGTAGAGAATACTAGTTACTTATATAACCTTCTAGAAGACTATATATTTTACCGCTCTGCGGGCTTTACGCTACTCTATAAAAGTTTACCTACTTCTTATATAAAATTTGCGCGCAGGCTGCGTAGATAATTCTTAATTATAGATAATCTAGTATTATAGGCAATTATTATAGTTAATAACTACTTTATAGTTTTTATAAATATAGCTATCTATCTTCTCTATCTAACCTTCTAAAACCGCCTAATCCGCCTAGATTATAGATAGATAGATAATAACGTAGATAGGGCCTTATATACTAAATACATAATTATCGCATATAGTAGGAAATTTAAAGTTGCACTAGTATATCTAGTTATTTCTTTTTACTACCTCTGCTAGGGCTTTATAGTCTATAGCAACTTTATATATATTATAGACTTTATATATTATATAGATAGTAATACCTATATATATTTCTAAGAATTACGTAACTATTACTAACCTTAATAATTTTAATATCCTAGTAGACTATTAGAGCTAGTAACACGTGCGCTAGATATCTAGGCTAGGAAATAGTATATAATATATACGTTGCGTATTAAATAGTAGACTATATAGTAATTTAAAATACATCTAATTGCGGTATATATATTATAAAATAGAAAGATAATACTAAGTATAAGATAGAGTCTACTTATACTCTATTTACTAATTCTATACTACTATTCCTTATCCCTAATACTCTTAAGCAACTTAATAACTAGCCGCAGGCTTTCTTCTCTAGAATCCTGTGCCTTAACGCAGGCAGCTATAAACTTTTAATATTAGTCCTTATTAGACATAATTATAGTATTATTTTTATACTAGCTATATTTATCTTTCTTTATATAGAACCGCTGCCTAAATTATATAAATAAGAGATTAAGAGGGCACCGCTTCTAGCAGTCCTTTATCTTAATACTCTTCTTAGCCTCCCTATAAATTAGAGCTAAGTAGTATAAGTTGTTGTTAGTAAGGGGCTCTATATTATTAATCTTATTATTCTATAGTTAATATAATTAGTATATTATACTTTAGCTCTCTACCTTATATAATTACCTATACTATCTATAATATCTAATAAAGTATCCCTAAAAGGGGGGCTAGATAGAATTAAATATAGTAAGAATAAGTACCTAGAGTTAAATAGTTATACTTTACTCTTAATACGCTTTATTAGCGCATATATCTTCTTATATTAGTTAATAAGGTTCTACTGCTAATTCTGCTTCTTTACTTCTATTCTCGCCACCCTTATAGTAAAGGCCTATTATTATTCTAGTGTTATATCTTTAGTTAAATCTAATATATTATAGCGGTTAGGGTTATTATATATATTCTTATTATTATCTTCTTTATAGTTTATATACTAACCTACCTATTTTATAATAAATTCTTGCTAGTAGAATAATAGTTAGTGCTTATAGCATAAGCTAAGTACCCGCTATTAGGCGAGATATTTATTATAATTTACTACCCTAGCTTATAGTTAGCATAGTCTTATATAAGGGGGGCGGTAGTTAATACTAGTAGCGGTAACCCCGTAAATTAGGTTTATGCGCTTCTAGCCTAAGGTATATTTACTAATAGTGTAGTAGAGGCAAGTATATATATATATAATAGTATTGCCTAAGAAGGGGTTAAAAAACTCTTTTAAGTATCTTTATATTTCTAAGGCGTTTATAGACTATTCTATAAAGAGTAGATTTATAACTACTATCTAGATAGCCTTAGCTATAAAGATTGCCGGTGGCCCCTATAATCTATTAGAATACTATCTAATACTAGGTTAGTAACTAACCTTAGCTTAGTCTTTATCTACCCTAAAGAGATAGTTCTAATTCTTTATTAGCGTTAATGTAGTGCCGGCAATATCTAGAGTTATAGAACTAAGACTATAGTATTCTTATATAATATTATAAGTAACCTTTATTATAGTATTATAGAAATAACTAAAAGTATTATAAATCTAGGTTATATATTATAATTAGCTATTATATAAGGTTATAGAAGTAGAGAGAGGGTAACGCACCTTCTACGCGTAAAAAGGGTCTAGAGTAGTAGGGATATTAGTATAAATATAGAATAGTTAGTCTTTATAGATATCTACCTATATTTATATTAGTACTTACTAAAATATATCTAGCCTAATACTCTTAGTCTAGGCTATAAGGTTATTACTATATTTCCTAATTATATTAGTACCTAATACTATACTTTTAAGTATCTAGTATTTTATTTATTTTTCTACTACTATATATTTTACCTCTATAGTTAGTACTTTAGTATACCTATCTATACTATTCTATATCTAAATTATTTTACTGCGTTATTTTATACTAAGGGAGCTAATATAGTTATAAACAGGTATGCCTCTACCCGTGCCTAAGAAGCGGCTAGTAGAAGAGAAGAATAGTAGACTACTTAATATAAAGGTATTAGACCTAGTTATTTAGTTAATAGCCCTGCGGGCTTCTATTCTAGCCGCTATCTTATCTTAGACTACGGCGGCACCCTAATAGATATTTATTAGCATGCACTACTTAGTAGAGTAGCTATAATATATATATAAGCTAATCTTACGCTTAAAGTCTATTTACACGCGGAAGTTAGTATTACTAGATTAAGAAATAGGCGCGTGCCTATCCTTATTCTCTATACCGCGTTTTCTCTTTCTAGTAAGAGATAAGGTGCGGCTAGACGGCCGAGATAATATAGTATTACTATCTTAGAATATTCTAGTAGTATATTCTCTTTTACTTATTAAGTTCTATATATTTATTATTAGTTAGCAGGCGTTAGAGTTAAGGGAGCTAGGCGCGTTACCGTGTTAATTAGTTTTAAGGCAGCGTATTTTTACTTCTTTACTATTTATAGTTATATACCTTAGCTATATATATATTAATGTATACTATAGATAGAGTATATAGTATAGTATATTTAAGTTATATAGTAAGTCCCTATTTAGGGTAAAGAGAGATAGTTCTATATTACCTTTTACTATATTTAAGTAGGTAATATTAAGCCTTACTAAATAATAGATAGGGGGCGTATAGTAAAAGAATATTCTATTTCTTAAGGTAGAGTGCAAGAATAATAACTATAAAGAGAAGTAAAGTAGATTATAATTAAGTAGCGTAGAGAGAAGAAAATAAAAGGGGAGTAAGTTGCGCGTTTATTATAATAGAATATAATAGAGCTAGCCGGATATAGTCTATATATATTAACTTAGCGTCTTTAGCTAGTTATATACCTCTTCTCTATCCCCCCCTTAATAAAGCCCTATTATTCTATATAATTAAATACTTCTATCTACGTAATTATCTTTTCTATTATATTACCTTAGACTAGAGCTTATACTTATGCACTTATATTAACTTCTACTAATTACTGCACGCGCGCTACTACCTCCCGCTATTATTCCTAAATAGCATCTTCTACACTATTAGAATAGTAGTTAGTTAAGAGATTATAGACTTTATATTCTATATTATTAGATAGATAGCTAGCTAAGTTAGAGGCCCTAATAGAGGTATTAATATTATAATACGCAGCCGTCCCCTTATTACTAACTTTATCCCCGGTTAGATAACCTACTTAGGCGCAAATAACCCGCTAGCTATCTTCTCTAGCTATAGTATATATCCCTCTTCTATATTATCTATAATAAACGCCTCTACCTTTACTAACTAAATTACGCAATCTTAAGCTATTATATTCTTCTCTCTCTTAGCCTAAAACACCCTCTTTACTACTATTTAGGCCTTCTTTCTATAATTCTAGCCCTTTATTAGTTACTATGCTATAAGCGGTTATATACTATATTATAGGGTACTTCTCTATAGTAGAGAGGTTTCTAGATAGAAGAATAGAAGGGTAGTCTACTAGTAGCGAATTCCCCCCCTATAGGATCTATATACCCGGTTAGAATATTTAGCTGTATAGCTATACTTCTAGTTTTAATAATAGCTATAGTTTAGATAACTCTATACTACCTATATATAGAAATATTAAGCTATCTATATTCTAGTCTAGTAAGATAGTATAAGGTTATAATAAGGCCCCGCCTTAGGGTAGTATAGTCCTAGTCTAGTTCCCTTAGTAAGGCGGGCTATAGAATAGTCTAATTATAAATTAGATTAGCTAGGTATATAGACTCTTATACTATTTAAGTTCTCTACCTTTTATAGTTCTATACTCTTATTTCTTATATAACTCTTATATTCTTTTTAACTTTTTCTATAGCTCTAATTTCTTACTTATTTATCTTATTATGCAGGCATTTATAACTAGTAGAGGCTAATATAGGTATAGGTAGAAGAATAGTATAGTACTAGCTAGAGTAGATAGGTGCGGGGGTATTATCTATCTACGTTAGCTATATTAATTAAAATTATCGCATATATCTAATATACTATTTAGCTAAGGCTTAATAATTAGGGTAATATAGTCTAGTTCTCTTAATAAACTCTAATACACTATTACTATATACTAGTCTACCTTATTCTTAACTAGAAACTTAAGATTATCTATAATATAGTAATATATAGTTTTACGTTCTATATTAAGACTAAATATTATATTTAACCTAGTAATAAGTATACTAAATTTAGGGGCCGGTATTACTAGCACACTCTTTAGTAGTATAGATAGTGCAAGTTTATATACTAGTATAATGCGGGCGGCCTTACTACCTAGCTACTTTACTAATATTAACTTTATTTCTATATATACTAAACTGCAGTAGCATTTAGAGTATAGTAAAGTTCTATTTTATTTAGCAGGCGGAGTATCTATAGAATTAGAATAATAAGATACATTAATATAATCTTATCTTTTTTTATTATAGTTATATTACTATATAAGTTTTAATATCTACTTATATTCTTCTTTAAGTAGAACGCGTAAAAGTATCTTAGAGAACTTCTTTATAATATCTATTATTATAGATTATACTATCCCCCTAATTATCTTTAAGCGGAGAAATCCGCCTAGTAGGTCTACTAACCTTATTTTAGTCTCTATTGCGGTATATAGCGTATTATATTTATAGGCGCTAATATTAAGGCCCTATATAAGCTTACTTCTAGAGTCTAGCTTAAGGTTATTAGGTATTAGAGACTAGCCTTATTTATCTAATAATATAATAGTTTAACAATTCTTAGGATATAGAAGAGGTAGAAAAGGTAAAGTTAGAATTAGTTTATATACGTATTTAGATAATAGAGTACTAAGACTAGACTCTTATTGCGTCTATATAACTAAATTAGCTACTTTAGCGGTAACTATTTTATAGTAATTAATAGGATACCTATACTGCCTCTTTTCTTAAGAAGAAACTAAAGCCCCTTTATATTAATAGTAACCTAGCATTTATTAAGTTATTAGTGTAAGATCTAGATAGTTTAGTATTAGGCTAAAAATT